>OX632357.1:21454858-21552358 GCA_951751655.1 Ophion costatus | reverse complement strand
ATACTATTTGCACGCTGTATGTGTACCCTTGATGACGCACGTATAGAGGAGTTCCACTCGCAGGTGTAAAAAAATTGAGTATGAGTGTAGTTAACTTGGAGCTTCAATTATAATATTTCAGCGTAAGATGAAAAGAATGAGCTTTCCTCTTCGCAATACTTTCCAATAATTCGAAAGCAATACGAATAACCCAAGCAAACCTAAGCAATTTAAAAAAACCCAAGCAAGTCCAAAAAAACCCAAGCAAATCCAAAAAAACCCATGTAAGTCCAAAAAAATCCAAGCAAGTCCAAAAAAACCCAAGCAAATCCAAAAAACCCAAGCAAGTAAAAAAAAAGCCCAAGCAAGTCCAAAAAAACCCAAGCAAGTCCGAAAAAACCCAAGCAAGTCCAAACAAACCCAAACAAGCACGTCCAAAAAAACCCAAGCAAGTCCAAACAAACCCAAACAAGCAAGTCCAAAAAAACCCAAGCAAGTCCGAAAAAATCCAAGCAAGTCCAAAAAAGCCCAAGCAAGTCCAAAATAAATCAAGCAAGTCCACAAAAACCCAAGCAAGTTCAAAAACCCCAAACCCAAACAACAACCCTCGATTTTGACCTTTCGTTGAGGTTTCTTTTGGAGCAAGTTCGATCGTGTTTGTTCGGAATCGAACTTTCGGCGATACTTTTAGGTTATTCGGGCGAGGTAAGAAGAACCCAAAAAAACAACCCTAGAACTTGATCCCTTGCTGGGGTTTTTTTTCGGAGCAAGTTTGTTTGGGTTTGTTGGTGTTTGGTCGTAATTGTAGCGTTCGCAATACTTTCAAATGTAATTCGAAAGAAGTATTTAAGAAGAACCCAAGCCCAAAAAAACTCAAACCCTAACTATAGAGCTTGATCTCTTCCTGGGTTTTTTCGCGGAGTAAGTTTGCTTAGGTTTATTTGGGGGGGGGGGGGGGGGGGTTTGGAGCCTTACCGAATACCTTAAGGCGGCTTCCATTCAAGCAGCGTCTTCGCAACGCAGGGAGCCAACGTGCACCGGTCAGTTAGCAGGAAAAATGTCAATTTATCTCCACCTCGCACCCTGTCTATCTCCCAATCTCCTACTCCCCTACAGTTCCAATTTGCATCACACCAGTTGCCCAATACACATTGGACAACTGGTGTGATGCAAGGCATCGTGGCGTTTGGCATTCCAAGCGCATAAAAAAACCCAACAAACCGAAAAATAATCATTAACAAAAAAGGAAATGCCTCCATTAGTCAAAAAACCGAAAATGCGTCCATAAAGGTCCATAAACCAGTATTACACCCATGAACTGATATCCGAGATACCAACAGTCGAGCGAGAAGTGCCAAGGTCGCGTTTGCCTCCGATCTTTCATTCGGCCCCTCGTGTATTTTACAATGGTATATATATATATATATATATATATATATATATATATATATATATATATATATACCCTCGTGTATTTTATAATGATATATATATATGTTACAACATGCATTGGCAGACGTCCCATATTGCGTGGAACATCGTAAAACAGGGAAAGTGCTCGATCATCCGTTGGTCGTAGATCCAAAGCCCTCAACCCACCCCGCTAAGTACAAACAACAGAAAAAAAACAAGAAAAATCTGGCAGGGGTGGAACATTCATTTGTCGTCGTTCTCACTTTTCCCTTGCTCTCACTCTGTCTGTCTTTCATTCGGGGGTTGGTCGGAGGCTCGCGCCAGTTGCAGCGGCTTTGCTAATGCGTTCGAACAACAATGCAGCCGCACGTCCACATTGCACGCGTCCTACCGCTAATTCTTCGCGTTTTTACTCTCTTTTTGACTCTCCCTCTCTTGGTGTCGCTCCCCTTGTCCACCTACCCTCTCTCAGTTTGGGCACAATCCCCGTGGACTCTCTCTCTCTCTCTCCCTCCCTCCCTCCCTCTCTCTCTCTCTCTCTCTCTCTCTCTCTCTCTCTCTCTCTCTCTCTCTCTCTCTCTCTCTCTCTCTCTCTCTCCCTCGGTGGCTGGATGTCTCTTCCTGGCCCGTGGAGCATCCCCCACCCGATACCACCACACCACGGAATTGAATTTCAGGAAGCCCTCGTTCCGCAGGTTTTTTCCGACACAAATCACCTCCCGTTTAAGGGGTCCTCTCACCTTAGACGCTAAAAGGAATATTTTCATGAATTTTTTTTAGGTTTATATAATAGATATTGATGTGAAAGTTGTTACACTTAATAAATCCACTTTCGAAATACATTTTTTTAAATTTCAATGGATTCGTGTAACCCAAACAAACTTTAAATAGGTTTTTTCTCAAAACAACGTTTTTCGACGGCTTGTTGATAAAATCTCCGAAACTACTGAATCGATCCATATGCAATTTTAATCACATATTCTTTACAACTATAGCTATAGTGCATATCGAGGATTTTTTTAAATTTTGATATTTACTATCTTTTTTGCCAATAGCGGTGAAAGAAACACGTTTTTTTGTTTGTTCGAAAAATGTCCGTCGTTTTGTTATTTTTGCATATGTGAAAAATCGTATGATATGCGCTATAGCCATTAACATACTGAATTTAAAACCGTTTGATTTTTTTGCTTCGGATGATCCATCTCCGAGATTTCATTAACAGCGCAGACCTACAATTTTTTAGGACATTTTTTAACTACCTTTTCCGTCTATAAATAGTGACTTAAATAAATAACTTTTTTTTTTCTGTATATCGAAAGTGTATTTATTAAGTGTAACAACTTTTATATCAATATCTATAATATAAACCTGTCAAAAAAATTGTGAAAATGGCCCTTTTTAGCGTCTAAAGCGAGAAGACCCCTTAAGCCAGTCCTACATCTACACACTTTCTTGGCATTTTGTAAACATTTTTTATCAGGACATCGCCGCCAATACCCAGAATCGCTTACCATATGGAAGACCATTCTGCATGGAAAATGCTCGTCCAGTCCCGAAAAGTAGACGGGCTTTGGTTTTGTTGAGTCAGTTTATAAAGATATTATAGTGATGACTGAGTAATGAGCCAACTCAAGTTTTCGAATTTTCGTTTTGAACTTTTATTTAATGCAGTTTTATTTATAATTTAATAATTAATATAATTTTTAATTTATTAAAATAATTTTATTCATTTTTAATTTAATTTTTAATTTATTAAATAATTTTATTTATCATTTAATAATTACTAGTAAATAACAGACAGGTTCGTATTGATGAGAGATATGTAATCACAGTACATGCATACATAGTGGAGGTCAGAAACATCAAAACGTCTAACAAAAAATCAAAATGCAGTCATATGAAATGGTCTCCGCAGAGAAAATATCACGTGTTATTAACGTATAACTGAGAAAAAACTATCTCCGAAACTAACGCTGGAGAATAAAATTAATAACGTATAAGCGCGAAAAAGTATGAGTGAAAAATGTAGAAATGAAACTTTATTTATACCACCTTTATTTATGAACGGAATCTGCCGGGGTTAGAGAAATTTGACGTATAAATGATGAAACACGTATAAGTGCAAAACGTATATACGAGGTGTCACTGTATTTCACTCCGAGGCGAATATTGAGACAATTGGAGCCAAGTGGGTCTTGCAATTTGGGGTTGAAGTTCAACAGTGGGGTTGAAGTTCAACTATTGCAGTGGAACAACTGCTGTCACGTGGCAATTCTTGCTTGTATGTCATCATGATGTTGAACTTTGCAACGCGTTGCACTGCAACGAAAGTTCTTTATTTATTATTGTGTCTATTATTACTACTATGCAAAATATTTTTTCGGCATATTTGGGTTGGATAGCGAACGAGCATAGAAAAAATGGTTCATGGGTTTTCGTAACTAAAGTTCGTCAATACAAATTCGAGCATCAAAAAAGAAAACAAATGTCACTTCATTGCAATGATGTAAACTTGGGTGTCACACGTTGCCAAAGTTCGTCGATACAAATTTCAGCAATTAAAAAAAGACGAACACAAGTCATTGCATTCCAATGATTTGAACTTCAACCTTACAAGTAGTCAACGTTTGTCAATGCAAATTTAAGCAAAACATTTTTTGTCATTTAATTCTCCCATCGAAACTTTAATCTCACCGGTAGCCAAAATTTGTCGACGCAAATATGAGCAATTGGAAAAAAGTCAAAATGTCATTTCGTTCCTGCGATCGAAACTCCAATCTCACAAGGAGCTAAAATTTGTCAATGCCAATTTGAGCAATTAAAAAAAAGAGAAAAATGCCATTTCTTTTCTACGATCGTAACATCAATCCGACGAGTAGCCAAAATGTGTCAACGCAAATTTAAGCAATAACAAAATCAAAAAATGCACTACAACAATCTCAACTTCAATCTCACAAGTAGCTAAAATTCGTCAATACAAATTTACGCAATAAAGAAAAAGGAACAAATGTTTTGCATTTCGACGGTCGTAATTCCAACCTTACAAGTGTCTAAAATACATCAATACAGATTTAAGCAATTGAAAAAAGCAAGAAGAAAAAATGTCAATGCATTCAAACGATTTGAACTTCAACCTCACAAGTAGCCAACGTTTGTCAATGCAAATTTAAGGAATACATTTTCGGATGTTATTTTGTGCCTTCTATCAAAACTTCAGTCTCACAAAGCGCTAAAACTTGTCAATGCAAATTTGAGCAATAAAAAAAATGAAAAAAGATGTAATTTTGTTCCTACGATCGAAATTTTATTCTAACAAGTAGCTTAAATTTGTCAACGCAAATTCAAGCAATAAAAAAGTCAAAAAAATGCCTTCCAACAATCTCAACTTCAATCTCCCTAGTAGCTAAAATTTATCAACACAAATGCAAGCAATAAAGAAGAAGAAAAAAATGTTTTGCATTTCGACGGTCGTAATTCCAACCTCACGGTGTCCAAAATAAATCAATACAAATTTGAGAAATTGAAAAAAGCAAAAAAAAAAAAAACAAAATGTCACTGCATTGCAACGATCACAACCTAAACATCACAATTCATTGTTATGTGACATTAATAATATTGAGAAAACGTCTCAACCCGTATTCCCGATACGACGACGTGTGCCTCATGATTTGTGGAAAATCATGGGGCCCCTCCCGCGCGAAAGATGAAAAATGAGGTTGAAATGAAGCAAAGGCGCGTGGAAATCTCCTCCCCCGAGCGATATAGGTACGAGATATGATCGATTGGATATTTTTCCATCGTCGCGTCGTAGCTCGGTAGGTTGCCTTTATATTCGGGCAACACCCTCCAGCTCTGGAGGTCTCGCGATCGCGTGTTGCCGTTTCGTTCGCCGCCGCCACCGCCGCGGGGGCTTTGTACAGATTCGTCACAATGTGGCATTGTCCCTCTCACAGTCTTGTCGCGAGCTCAAATGTTTTTGTTCTCTTTTCTTTTTTTGTCTCTCTCCTCGGCATGATGTGCGAGCCGTATTAGTGAACGTCATCGTGGACGTATGCGACACCTATATGGGTGCGTATGTAAGGGCGTAAAATATACGCGATGCTCCAAAGGGAGGCTCTGCCTACGAAGGGGAGAGGGTGGGCATGGAATCCTCCACGTACGTGCGTAGGTCTTCCAGGACGTATACGTACATACGTACATACACTACCGGCCAAAAGTATTTTATCGCACATACCAAAAACCATATGTCACTTTTCGCGAAATAAAACGACATGTTTGAGGTGGGATATACATTTACAACGAACAAAAAATCGACTACTTTTTTTCTTCTCTTTAAACGATAGAACTGTGTATGTAAAATATTTTCCCAAAGTTTCAAAGCGAAATACGACAAACTTCAGAAGTTTTTAACGGTACGTTTTAATTTCTAACTTCAAAACGGAGTATGTTTTAATTTAGTTTTAAATTTATTTAAATTTAGTCATACGCAAAGTATGTTTTAATTTCAAACTTCAAAACGGTGTATGTTTTTATTTATTTAAATTTAGTCATAAACGAAGTATGTTTTAATTTCAAACTTCAAAACGGTGTATGTTTTTATTTATTTAAATTTAGTCATAAACAATGTATGTTTTAATTTCAAACTTCAAAACGATGTATGTTTTTATTTATTTAAATTTAGTCATAAACAAAGTATGTTTTAATTGCAAACTTCAAAACGGAGTATGTGTTTATTTATTTAAATTTAGTCGTAAAGAAAGTATATTTTAATTTCAAACTTCAAAACGGAGCCCGCCAACGCTGTTTTTCTCAAACGTGATTTTCTCAGAACTGCATTTTCAAAATGGGCGTGCAAGATTACTCGAAAACTATTAAGCCGATTGAGTTCAAACCTGGTAGAAATATTGATAATATTATCTTCTAGTTGACGAGAATTGTTTTTGAAAAATTTAAAAAAAGCTACTTTTTTAATCCAAATTTTACCGAAATTATGCGCGAAATGTTGATTTTTTGGTAATGCGTGCCATTTTGTTGAACTTGCATTTTCTTCATATATATTATTGTCAAATAGTAACTATACATATTCCAACTGAAAGTATGATGAATTCCTTTGAAAATTAAAGTCCTTTTTAATCCAAATTTTACCGAAATTACGCGTAAAATGTTGATTTTTTTTCGTAATTGCGTGCCATTCTCTTGTATTAGCCCTTTCTTCATATTTATTACTGTCAAATAGAAACTATACATACTCTACTTGAAAAAAGCTGTAGCACTTTGCCACAGTGTCGCCACTAACATAATAAATGAATTTCAAAAAGTTGTTTTGTATACTTAAATATCCTATTAACCCTCAGGGTACGAACTGGGTTAGCGTAACCCGAGCGAATTTCCATTTTCATAACATTTTTTGGAATATTGTTTATCTTTTCAGCCATATTTTTTGTAAATAAAAAATATCACGAATCTGATAAAAACATCGCATTTTTGAGAAAATTTCCGATCGATAAAAAAAAGTTTGACTTGATGAATTACAGCCCAATATACAGTCGATCAAAGTTGTTAAAATTGTTAAAATACACCTACAGTTTGATAAATGTAGAATAATTATATCTTCGTTTATAAAGTCCCTCAAAATTGCTTAATTTTTTTCCGTCTAAACGTATATTCCACTTTAAATAGTTAAAATACGAGTCTTCGGTCACGACGATTTTTTAAAAGATTTTGATTGGAATAGTGGATTGAAGTTTTATTGCTCAAATTCGCACTGACAAATTTTGGCTACTTGCGAGTTTGATGTTCAGATCTTTGAAATTCAATGACCCCTTTTTACTTTTATCCATTGCTCTAATTTGTATCAACAAACTTTAGCTACTTGTGAGAACAAAGTTTCGATCGTTGGAATGCAATGACTTTTTTTTTTTTAAACAAATCTGTGTTATCGAATTTTAGTTACGAAAATCCCTGAACCGTATTTTCCATGTTCATTGAGTGTTCAACCTAAATTTGCCAAAAAAGATTTTGCGGAGTAATAAAAAGATGCACAATGATGGAAAAAGAATTTTCATTGCAGTCTGACGATGCAAAGTTCAGAAATAATGGAAAAAAAAATCCACGTAGTATTGTGACATGCCATCATGAGTCTTGTTAATTATTGCTGAATTACGAAATTCTTGAATTATTCAAGCATTAAATGCATCCTAATATTGATAATAAAATCATCTATTATAATAAAATGAAACAAATAATTATATATAAAACTATAACAATAATAATAATAATAATAATAACAAACCATGATAATAAATATGATAGTGACCAGAATATTATGAAAAACTGTGATATCCATATAATTGAATACAATAAAAGTCATAATAGTAATAATAATAATAATATTTATCCCTATGTGTGTACACTATATTTTTCGAAACATGGAGTGTGAGTTGGGTCTTTTAGGGAAAAGTCGCGATTTCAAAGTGCGCTGAGCTTTCGAAAAAGCTGAAAAAATTCAGTGTTACTTCTCGAAGTATCTGCTACATAGTTCAAAACTTGCCAAAGTCTAAAGTTCAAATCCGTTGTTAATAAAAATTGAAGTATAGTCGAAAACGCGGAAAAACCAAGTGAGCTTGAAATTTCGACTGTTTCTTTAAAGACCGAGTGCACACCGCAGGATGAACAATAACATTGAATTTACTTGAATTCAATAATAATAATAACGAAAATAATACAACGATAATAAAAATAATAATACTATTAATAACATAATAACATAAAAAAATAATACTATCAATAACATAACAATAATACCAATAACAAGAATAATAAAATAATAAAATAATAATGGTAATAAAAAAGTTAGTGACAAAAATATTATGGAAAGACTTTCATATGATAGAATTTCAATCTGTAGTTAAGTTCGTTTCTCCAAACTGTGTTCCCTTTGTAAAGCGTAACTCGTTCATTATGTTTTTCGTCGTCATGAAAGTCACTGTTATACAAATTGAATGCTAATACAAAAGTAATATTCACTGGAATGTTGATACTTTTGATCGATAGTGTATGCAGTGCGAGAATGGTCCTAGTTTCGTTAGGGTTCATCGGCGGGTATTGCGAAGAGAACAAGAGCACTGGTGTAGAGAGAGAGCGAGAGCGAGAGAGAGGAGAGAGATTGCACGAGATCATAGTAACGGCGGGGTGGATGGGGTCCGAAGAACGCCAGCTGGCCATGCGATCGTGTCATCAACTCGGATTCACGTGGACTCGTCCTACGTGGCTAATTATATATATATATAAATATATTAGACTGTTTCAAAATAAATCGATAATTTGTTTAGCTTGATACAATTTTAAACTATACTTGGACATAAAAACATAATCCTCGCGAAAGGGGGGTCCGGTCCTTCAAGATTTAGAGGTGCCTCATCGGACTTTTGTCTTTTTTATTTCGTTAATCCGTAAATAACGAATTTGCACGACTGAAACATACACTTTTCTTGTTCTCAAATGATGAATATCTTCTACACTTATATATAAATACTGAATATACCATAAAAAACGGTCTTGGTTATCGCAGCAATAATTATCAGTCGATATATACCTCGATAAATGCAAACAGAAATAAAAAATACAAGAATCCCCGTAAAAATGATTTTTTTTTATTATCGTCAATAATCTTCAATGAATACATTCGTTGATACGCTGTTACGATCATCATTTTCGGCTACAAAAAACTTGACTTGTTGCAATTAGGTGTTCTTTTTCTACGGTCTTGAACTATTTGGAACAAATATTGCTTTTGTTCTTCATTTTTTTTGTTAACAAATTATTATATTCCTCGACAAGGGCTCCACGTTCAGCTGAATTATTTATTACTTTCATTTGTAAGAAAGCCCTTAAGGACGTTTGAAAGCTTTCAATAGATTCCCATTGTTAGAGAGGCTCATCCAGGAAATCATGGGGCTATTCACATTGCTGAAATAAGCGTCTCGACTTTTGAGTGATGAAATAACTGATGTCAATTTCAGGCAGTGTTTGACACTCGCTATCACTCAGGAAAATGCGCTGTTGATTTTTCGATGTACTGTCACGTGTCCTTAAGGCTATTAACATCTTTCGTTACACATCTATAGGAACCATTGAATCGAAAAATGCGATTTCATGAATGAATATTTGTTTCTAAACATCGGATGGTAATAATAGAATTATTTTTTAAATGAAAATCATTCAAACATTAATTTTTACGGGGATTCTTGTTTTTTTGCATTTATCGACGTATATATCGACCGATAATTGTTGCTGCGATAACCAAGACCGTTTTTTTAAATAGTATATTCAGTATTTCTACATAAGTTTAGAATATATTCATCATTTAAAACAAGAAAAGTGTATGTTCCATTCATGCAAATTTGTTATTTACGTATTAACGAAATAAAAAAGACAAAAGTCCAATGTACCTCTGAATCTTGAAGGACCGGACCCCCCTTTTGCGAGGATTATTTTTTTATGACCAAGTATAGTTTAAGATTGTGTCAAGCTAAAAGAAAAATTATCGATTTATTTTGATACTGTCTAATATATATATATGCATATATATATATATATATATATATATATATATATATATATATATATATATATATATACATAATATTAGATGCAGCAAAAAGAAACCCATTATTTTTGCCTTCAATTTCATGCAAAAATAATGGATTTCTTTTTACTACACCTAATATATATTTAAAAAATCGTATCAGAACGTATACCATTTTAATACGTATACATTTATTAAAATGGTATATGTTCTGATACAGGAGACTTTTTTTACGCAGTCAAAAAAAGGGGTACGCGATTCCCGTCATTCAAACCCGACGAGCAAGAGTCTCATTAAGGGACCATTCCAGTGTAACATTTTGTGAAAATCGTTTTTTTTTTGCATTATCCAAAAATATGAAGTTTCATAAACATGCTGATAAATTTTGGTCACGAAATTCGAGTTATTCGGGTGCCCACGGCTATCTTAGAAAAACGGATTCGACCAGCTGCGCGAGTCGTTTTTCAGAACGGTGGAACTTTTGCCACATTATTCTTCACGCCATCCCTTAACGTTGCACGAAAGCGTTTCCTTTATTTGAAAATGTGAAACTTTTTCAAAACGAAAAACTGTCGAAAAACGCCCAATTTGGCACCTAGTTTTGCAATGGCAATCATTTTGTTGACTGTAATCTAAATAAAGAACTCATCCGTACGCCTCTACAGTCTTTTACACTGACTAATAATCTTCTTGGTATTTTCTTTCAGACGATTTTTGGCGGAGTAGGACTTTCCACCGTCAGGGACAATTTTTTTAGATATATTTTTGCAGTGGCCGAATAAATGATATAAAAAATAAAACTGAAACATTACAAAATATTTTTATATACAATATAAGTCATTTGAATAACTGAAAATAAAAATCGAACGGGTTATCGAATTTTGAAGCCAGTCACACTGGAATCACTCCATTTTGTTCCCCAACGATAATAAATAAAAATGTATAAAGTGACACGACAGCCTTTTTGCACACTTGATTTTTCGCATGCTCCCAAATACCGCCAAAAATAATATCCCGATAAAAGGGCATCGTTCTTTCAAAGACGGAAAATTTCATTGTCGCAATGTTCTGCGAGCAATTTTTTTTCTTGTTCCTCATCCCCTGATCCGACGTCGATGAAGAACGTTGGAGAATTTCGCCTACCGACTTAACGCGCGGATGTACTCTTCATCACGGTCGAACGAGAAGATGGATCTCTCAGCGGGAATTCGGTACGAGCCTGTATACAGGAAAAAATCTAGTGAGCTCTTTTTACCGGAGAACATTATCTAGGCGGGGGGGGGGGGGGGGGGGGGGGGGGGGGGTAAATAGACCGATACGTACAAAGTACCCGCTCAAATTGTCCTCTCACACTCTGTCGCTTTTTCTTCGCTCTTCCTCGTGAGCCAGCACGTGGTCGTCTACTGTGCAGCAAATAAGAAACAGTTTGTAATCCGTAAAAGTTAAGATCGTTCGACAATGGAACCTGCGGAGCGTAATAAGGGGCGTTCAGAGGGATTACGTCTATAAGAGAAGCTGTGCATGATTACTATATATATATATATATATATATATATATATATATATAAGTGCATTTTTGGGCATGGACCATCGTGTCTGTGGATCAAAGGGCTCTGGAAAGGCCTTCCGAAATATGCCGTGCGAATGAGGCACTTTGTGTCAGTGTGAAAAAACTCCTCAGGCGATTGTATTTTGTCGATGAACTTATATCATGGATGTATCACGTGTATCGTTCCATGAGGGATCTAAAGGGTGTCTTGAAATGACCTGACATTTTTATTTATTAAGGGGTTACCCCCACTTGCGATTTTGGAAAAATCGATTTTTTTATTGCATTTTTTAAAGTATAAGTATCTGAGAATATGTCCTGAAAATTTCAAGTCGATCCGAACAAAACTGACTGAGATATGAGCGTTGAAAGAGAAGAATCCGTGAAATGAAGAACTGAAATTGAAACTTTAAACGCGTTTTTCTCAAAATGGCATTTCTGAAGTCGGTGACCAAGATTACTCGAACACTAATGAACCGATCTTCTTGAAATTTTGCAGGCTTATTTAATACATAAAAATGTAGTCTTTAATCGTTCGATTTTTTTTTTCGAAAAAAAATGGCTGTTTTATAGCCAAAAAACGACCGTTTTTTTTCGTTAAAATCGAATCATTAACTTTGACTGTCCGCCATTTTGTGAAAAATGAATATTTTTTTGAATCCTTCGATTAAAGACTAGTTTATACTTATATTTGACTAAATCCATCCGCATTTTTTTTTTCAGATGATCCACTTCGCCGCAATGTTGGTCACCGCAAACCGTGTATATAAAAACATTATTTCATTGACGGCCATTTGCCACTAAACAATGTAATATTTTTCAATAAAAAAATTACTGAAAGTTCTTCATGATGTGTTCTTTAAGATGGTATATTGATTGATTAAAAAAGTTTTGTAGTTTTCTTTAAAAAAATTCATGAAAAAGGCCTTTTTTGCGCTACAAGTGGGGGTAACGCCTTAAGGCCTTAGGCCACAGTAACGGGTATAAAATCATGTGCGGACTTAACAATTTTTTTTCGTATGATAAAGTGATTCACTTATAAAATTAATTACACATCAATTTAGTATGAATATCAAGCTGTTAGAAAATACATTTTTTTTCGATGTACAAAATAGCCGACTACTCGAAACTTCTCGAAACAGCTTTTTTCCAATGGGCGTGACAAATAACTTGAACAATTTTCACTCGCCTTACTTCAAATTTAAACGTTAGGTTACTAATTGCATTTCGCAGAGAAGTACGTACGGAATTTCTGATTAATCGAAAACTTTTCATTTCATTAGCAGGTATAACGAAATTTTTCACTGAAAATTCATTTCTTAAGTTCAAATACCTACAACTTTTGAACAAAAAAATATTTTTTAAATTCCGTACGTACTTTTCTAGGTATTTTAATGCAGATTGATGAGAATTTTTGTTTTTTGTTCTAGGTAAAAAATTGTGGATACTAAATTTTACGCCGCGGAGCGCCTAAAAAAAAGATAACAAAAGAAAATATTAGTACTTGGGCATTTTGTACATCGAAAAAAGAAATATATATATTTTCTAACAGCTTGATATTCATACTTAATAGATGTGTAATTAATTTTATGAGTGAATCACTTTTTCGTACAAAAACAAATTGTTAAATTCGCACATGCTGAAGTAAGAAAACAAATGAAGAAAAAAAATTGACGAAAAAACAATTAAAAGTCGTTTGAGCACTACCTAAAAAAATGTTTAGACCTCTCAAATTTTGTATGAATTACTTTTTCATAACGTAGTGACATTTTACGTTGAGCACCGCGAAAAAAAAATCATTTTTTTTTCGAACCACCCTAATATATATATGTATACATATCGAACGTACTCGCCTGCAATATTGCACTTCGCGGTACACAATATTTTCCAGAAGTGAAAGAAACCAAAGACAATTCATCGAGGCAATTATTCCGCGTTCGTTATCACGAATGCGAAGGAATGTCGTTGACGATTCGCATGTTTTTTACGTTCTTTTTCCTCGTTTTTCTCAGATGCAGTCGGTGGAAATTGTATGATTGGAGTGACGCGATCGAGAGAGTTCGCGCAATTGGTTTGCCCGAGACGAAGATACAAGGATGATCTCTCGGGTACACGGATGAGAGTACACGCGCGCGTGTGTGTGTGTGTGTGTGTCGATCGTCGAATCGTCGCGATCTCGTCTCTCGCACACTTCGCGGACATTCGACGTTTGCCGCTGTGAATCAACGCGTTCCTCGCTCGTTAGGCATTCCCGTGCTCTATCCGCTGTCCAGTCTCGAATGCCAGGTAACTTGGCCGATTAGTAGGCGAACGTCGTTTAATCGTTAAATACGACGTTTGCGGACGTATCTAATAGCGGCAATTATCGCGTTAGTGCATACGAGTGTACTCCAAGTTTGTCCATCTTTGTCTCTCTCTCTTTCTCTTTTCCTATTTTCATTATTTTCATTATTTTTTAAGTTTTTTTTAAATTTTATTATTTTTTATATTTTGTTATTTTATCATTTTTCATATTTTTCAATTCTATTATTTGTTATATTTTTTTATTATTACTATTCGTTATTTCATATGATGGCTACAATTTTATTTAGTGCCGGTTAGTTTAAAGATTCATGGATTATGTTTCGGCTCATCTCTCCATTTTTACTTTTATTTTTATTCCAACTTGAATTTTAATGTTAATTTTAAATTTTTTATCGTTTGTCACTTTACGCATTTGTCAAATTTGCCTCATAAAGTGCTAGGGCGTGAATACGTTTTTATTTCATGTTCTCCCCCCCCCCTCTCTCTCTCTTTCTCTCGCATTGATTTCTACATCCTTGGTATCGGGATATAATCGTAGGTATATCTGCTGTGTATCATAGTGACGTCTATATATATATATATATATATATATATATATATATTCTTCTCATCGCTTACTTGGCGAGGCGACCGCGAGAAACCGGAACATCCCGATCGTGCGCAGCGAGCACACACTCACTCGGCAATCATGTTTTGTCTCATTTTATGGAAACCTACGGGGGATTACGTCACGCACACGCGCGTCTCAACCGATCGAGCGACAATTGCGAAATTGTTGATTTTTTTTTCCGCCGCGCATTCTCCAGCCTCCAAAAATATTTTCGTTCGCACGAGTAGGAGAACCGCGGAGCATTGATTCGTAAATGTCACGTCTATATTTGTACGCAGACTCCACGTGGAGATCGAGACGGCGCTTGGCTCGAGGACCGTCTCGAGGAGGCATCGAAAAATATTGGAAAAAATAACCAGCCAATCTGGAAATTCGTTTAGGAGTTATTTTATGATGGGCGAAACCCAGTAGGCTGACAAGATCTTTTGTCGGAGCTTCGACGTCGATTCCAAACGAGCTAATAAACTTTGTTGAATAATTGCGATTCGCCTGGTGACATGGATACAGAGAAGGATGTAAAAAGCTTTTCAGATTCTTTTCTCAGGAGAAAATGATGACACCAGCAGGCTAAGAGGCGGATCTCTTTAAATTTTTTGGCATTTTGGAAATACCGAAGGGTTTTTTGAGGCCTTAGGCCACAGTAACGAGTACAAGATCATGAGCGAATTTAACAATTTTTTTTTCGTACGAAAAAGTGATTCACTCATAAAATTAATTACGCATCTATTTAGTATGAATATCAAGCTGATAGAATTTTTTATTTTTCGATGTACAAAATGGCCGACTACTAATATTTTGTTTTGTCATCTTCTTTTTTAGGCGCTCCGCGGCGTGCCATTTAGCGCCCACAATTTTTTACCTAGAACAAACAACAAAAATTCTCGTCAATCTACATTAGAATACGTAGAGAAGTACGTACGGAATTTAAAAAATATTGCTTTATTCAAAAGTTGTAGGTATTTGAACTTAAGAAATAAATTTTCAGTGAAAAATTTCGTTATAACTGCTCATAAGCTGCTCATAAAATGAAAAGTTTTCGATTAATCAGAAATTTCGTACGTACTTCTCGGCGAAATGCAATTAGGAACATAAATTTTAAATTTGAAGTAAATCAAGTGAAAATTGTTGGAGTTATTTGTCACGCCAATTAGAAAAATCTGTTTCGAGAAGTTTCGAGTAGTCGGCTATTTCGTACAAAAAAATATATACATATATATATATTTTTTTCTAACAGCTTGATATTTGTACTAAATAGATGTGTAATTAATTTTATGAGTGAGTCACTTTTTCATAGGAAAAAAATTGTTACATTCGCACATGATTTTATACCCGTTACATTGAAAGACGCTTTGGCATTTGGTTCGAGACGTAATGAAAAAAATTGGAAAAATTTGGAAAATTCAATATTACACTGCAATATTCTGTGCACGAGAATTATTATTTTAATTCGTTCAAGTGGTAGGGGGTTTGCTTCAGTAAAACGATGTTGCAGTAAAATGATGTTTCTCGATCGTGGAAGATAAAAACCACGGAAAGATGAGAACCCCTGTAAAAACATAGCCCTCCGTATCTCCCGTCGTAAAAAAAGGGACAAAAGACGCGCGCGCGACGTCTCGCAGCATCAAGTTCAAAGGAAGCGCGAGATCGGGAGAGATCTCTTTGCAAAACTATCATAGCCCAAAGGAAGAGTCCGAGGATGCGCGAGATCGCAGTTTCGGGAGGGTGACTCGTGCGTATATATGTGTGTGTGCGTTAGTGTGCGTGCTTGTGCGTATGCGTGTGCGTGCGTGTGTGTGTGTGTGTGTGTGTGTGTACAATGTACAGGTAGACCGTGATCCAGGCAAACGAACTTTATCGAGGTAGAGATGGACCGAGAGAAAGAGACGAATCGAGTCTGAGACTGAAATATATAGATAAGCGAAAAGCTGACGGGAACCATGGAAAAAACGCGGCGAACTAGGCAAACGTGAATGAGACTCTAGAAAAATGATTTAAGGATGTTGAGTCCCTATGAAACATGTTAATGTTAATTGTTCAATAAATAGCTTCTTAATCGTCATGAAATTTTTACACGATCTCCTTAATACTTCATATAAAAACATACCAAATTTTCAGAATTCTATCATCATTACTTCAACCTCCTTAAGGGTTGAAATAAAAAATGATAAGAAAATTCTGAAAATTTGGTATGTTTTTGTACGAAGTATTTAAGAGGTCGTGTTAAAATTTCACGACGATTAGGAAGCTCGTTATTAAAAAATTAACATTTTGTTAAGAACAATTTTTAAAAGAAATAAAAAAAAATTTATCAATAAACTTCGTTTTGTTTCCGTTGCTTTCAGTATATTGTAGATATTATAAAATTGAGAGGTCAAAAAAACAACTTATTGCAAAGTTACATCAGTTTCCATAAAACAACATTTAATTTTTGATCGTTAATTGTTCAATAACGAACTTCCTAATTGTCGTGAAATTTTTACACGACCTCTGAAATACTTCATACAAAAACATAAAAAATTTTCAGAATTTTATCATCATTTGCGATTTGGGACTCAACATCCTGAATTATTAATTTTTCAGTACTTCCCAACAAGTTATTTAATTATTCATTTTTCAGTAACTTCTCAAAAAGTTATATACTTGGTAATTTTTCAGTTATGTCCCACAAAGTTGTTTTATTATTCACTTTTAAATTATTTCCCGAAAACTTACTTAATTATTAATTTTTCAATCATTTCCCGAAAAGTTATCCAATAATCAGTTTCTCAGTAATGTCCGATAATGATATTTACTTATTAATTTTTCAGTTATATTCCGAAAAGTTATTTATTTATTGACTTTTCAGTTATGTGTCACGAATTTATTTACTTATTAATTTTCCTGTGATTTCTCAAAAAGTTATTTAGTTATTATTTTTTTAGTTATGCCCTACCTAGTTATTCAATTATTAACTCTATATATTTCCCGAAAGTTCTCCACACCTTCCAACACATGATAATCACTATACGCTTGGGAATAATAAGGAAATTCTGTAAAAGAAAGTAGCACCAGCAATACTGCGAGGCCCCTCGAAAGCGAGGAAAAAACCACGAAACGAAAAAATCTGTAGAACACTTTGAACACTCGTTTCCAGCACTTTTTCTCTTCTCTTGTTTGGACTCCCAAATAAAAATCGTAGTTATTATAGCATTACTTTAATTGATTTCCTGATTTTGACGGCCTTTGTCCACCTTGGGGATTTTTTTAGAGCTGCAGATACTATTATCACCAATTTTGGAAAATGGCCATAAGCCTCAAGCATGTCTTTCGAATTAAATAACAAAATTACACTAACATACGTATAAGAGTATCAGTCGAAAATTTACGCGTAAGTATCTAAGTGTATTTTTTAATCCGTACGTGTGGCTAAAAAAATGGCGAGGCAAGAAGAATGGTAAGAGTGAGGCTGACCCTCCATGGTGAGGTCAGGGCGATGGATAAACTTAATCCTTCGAGGACGTTAAACGGCACGATTTTTCTCATCTATACGCACGCAAGCATGCATATATATATATATATATATATATATATATATATATATATATATATATATCTACGTGGGTACGTTTGTGTGAGTATCCAATTCTTACAATTCTTACCGAACCAGATCGTGAAATTTTACGAGGCTCGAACGCAGAAGAATTTCGTAAAACTTTTCCTTTCATATAGCTGTGTAACCATTTGTTCAATTCAACTGTACATTCGTCCTTCCCCTCTTCTTTGTAATTTATCCCTTCTACCTCTTGGTTCTTGCTCTGGACTCCTATGCAACGTGTTCATCGGTCGTGCTTCCAACAAAACGCACGCGAAATCGTAAAAAAGATCGGAAAGCTCCAGTGTGGTCTCCCGGACGACTTGCAAGAGCGGAAAATTACGGCGAGATATTTCTCCCAAACGTATTACAGAAAATATCACTATGCCCTTAGTGCATATTTACCTACAAATGGGCCGTGATTATTTTTGGAAATTTGGGTGAATCGGGAAAAAAAGAATTTTTTTTCTTCATATGACGAAAATAGGTAATAATGGCATGTCAGTGAAGCAAAGCGGATAAAGTATTTGAACGTTCCCATTTTTCGCGACTGCAAGAGGGAGATCATTATTGGGTACTGATGAGTTTTTCATGGTTCTGACATTTTGCAAACGAGGAACATTTGATATTAATTGGTTTTTTTACAACCTTTTGGAAAGAAAACCTAGCGAATTTTTGTGGTGAGTACAATTTGACAGAAAAAGTCGAGCATTTCGGAAAAACCTTGAAATTCCATTTTGAGTACAGGAGAATGAAGATACTCAAATTCCGAATAGGAAAACGTGCGAACGTTTTTTTTTGGATGCAATTGAATTTGATTTATTCACTTTCAAAAGCATCTTTGATATTATTTCTCGATGACACGATGCGAAAAAAAAGTTTTTTAGGAGTAAGGATTTTGTATTTGGAATTTAAGGGGGGAGATACCTTTAGGCGAGGAAAGAATTGCTGATTTTCATGATTTTTTTTTCAGGAAATATTTCTTCCCCATTTTTGAGACTTAGGGCATGCTTTATTTATACTTGTGGCTGTTACATTGAATTTTTTTTATTAATTTTTAAAAAGGGCGGAAATGTGGTCTTCTAAATCGCTTGCGGCGGATGTTGTTAGACGGCGTGACACGTAGCTCCGGAGAGATTGATCTGAAAAAAAAAACGACGAAAATTGTTCTTCCATTAACACTCATACGCAGAATATGAACCAAGAAAAAGTAAGAAATGTTGAAAATCCATGAAATGGTACGCTTTGAAAGAAAAACATTGAATTTTCCGAAAAATGGCTACATTTTGCAATAATTTTTTTTTATTTTTCACATTTAAGGTCATGTATCAGACAACAAAGTAAGAAAGATTTACACCAAATTTGATCTGAATTGGTTGATTAGTTTTTTAGCTGTACTACGCCAGTTAAAAAAATCCAGTTTAGAAGACCGTGCCATATCTCTGTCATTTTTAAAGATTAATAAAAAAAAACAAATACCATGTAACAGCCAAAAGTAGCAACAAACCCCTAAGTCTCAAAAAACCGAGGAAAACTTTCCTTTAAAAAAAATTATAAAAATCGACAAATCTTTTCTTCGCCTAAGATATCTCTCCTCTCAATTATTTTCATTCTGTCGCACTCAAAATGGAAATTCAATATTTTTCCAGAATACTCAATTTTTTTTTCTGGCGAATACTGCTCATCACAAAAACCCGCTACAGGTTTTTCGAAAATGACTTGAAAAACCATTAAAAATCATATTTTTCTCAGTGGCAAGATCCTTAAGCAATAAATGGCGACTTTAAGGATGTTTAGTCCCTATGAAACATGTTAATGTTAATTGTTTACTAAATAGCTTCTTAATTGTCATGAAATTTTTACACGACCTCCTGAATACTTCATGTAAAAACATACCAAATTTTCAAAATTCTATCACTATTACTTCAACCTCCTTAAGGGTTGAAATAAAAAATGATAAGAAGATTCTGAAAATTTGGTATGTTTTTGTATGAAGTATTTAAGAGGTCGTGTTAAAATTTTACGACGATTAGGAAGCTCGTTATTAAAAAATTAACATTTTGTTAAGAACAATTTTTAAAAGAAATAAAAAAAAATTTATCAATAAACTTCGTTTTGTTTCCGTTGCTTTCAGTATATTGTAGATATTATAAAATTGAGAGGTCAAAGAAAAACTTATTGCAAAGTTACATCAGTTTCCATAAAACAACATTTAATTTGGGAATGTTAATTGTTCAATAACAAGCTTCCTAATTGTCGTGAAATTTTTACACGACCTCTGAAATACTTCATACAAAAACATACCAAATTTTCAGAATTTTATCATCATTTGCGATTTGGGACTCAACATCCTTAAGTTTGTCAGAGTAGGACGTGGAAGAATGGGATATGGAGATATCCCAGCTACGTTCAATGTCCCATATTCCGACGGACGTTCGCACCCAGGAGGTGTGTCTAGGACTCGGGAATTTTTGAAAAAGAGGAAAACATCAAAGTCGAAAGCTATGACGGATCGTTCAGTCGCGGAGGATGGATGGTGGCACAGCTGATGTGTTACAGGACAGGTGGTCACGAGTCGAAATTCACCCCGTGTAAAGATGTGAATCGATGGGCCTGGCATAAAGACCTCAAAACGGAGGGCGGGCGCCACGCGTCTTCCGCTCAACGTGGTCCACCATAATACGTCATCGGCCACTGACCTTTCTTGACCATTCCGAATTTTTTGCTCTTCCCTGCCATGTTTTTTTTTCACTCTGGGCGTACATCCATCAGGATGCTCGTTAGCGAGTGCAGGCTTTGAGCATTCTCGCTCGCAACTGAAGTTCTCGAAGGGACTCTAGGGTATGATGGACCGAAGATGGAAAATCGATTTTCCGTGATGAGATGGAGAATCCTTCGACGACAAATCATCGGGAAAATGGAAAATATTAAGACGTTGAATAAAACACTAGGCGCGTTCGATGTGCCTTCACAGTATGTAGATTAGGGTGGTTAAAAAAAATCGTTTTTTTTCTCAACGGAAAATTGAAGTATGTTGAGAAAAAGTAAGTTTGGCCAAATTTGAGGGTTCTAAGCAATTTTTTAGTCAGTGCTCAACCGCCTTTTTCATGTTTTTTTTTCATGATTATCGGACTATTAATTTTTTTTAACCTCGACGTAGAAAATGTTAGTGCGTGATCCAATGTAAGTCTTGATTAAATTTTTTCTGCAACAATACACAATTTTTATTTAAATACTTTTTTTTACCATAGACAATTTGTATTTGCAGATTAAGAATAAATATATGTAATTCGGTTGTGAAAATTGTATCAACCACGTGATGAACAAGAACACGGTGTTTACATCACTGAACGTCTAACAAGTATGCGTATTTTTTGGAGCAATTTGTTGTTTTGGAGTAAAAAAACAAATGAAGAAAAAAATTGACGAAAAATCGAACAAAAATTGTTAAAAGTCGTTTGAGCACTGCCTAAAAAAATGTTTAGACCTTTCAAATTCTATATGAATTACTTTTTCATAACGTAGTAACATATTCCGTTGAGAACCGTGAAAAAAAATTCATTTTTTTTTTAACCACTCTGATGTAGAAGTAACACAACATAAGGCGAGACACGCGTCGCCATGTTGATTCACGATTAAACACGTAATGCGTTAAAATTACACACGTGAGTATGACATTTTTACGCATTAAGGGATTGGGCCACAGTAACGGGTATAAAATCATGTGCGAATTTAACAATGTTTTTCTTATGAAAAAGTGATTCACTCATAAAATGAATTACCCATCTATTGAGTATGAATATCAAGCTGTTAGAAAATATATATACTTTTTTTTCGACGTACAAAATGGCCGACTACTAATATTTTCTTTTGTTATCTTTTTTCCAATTGGCGTGACAAATAACTTCAACAATTTTTATTCGATTTACTTCAAATTTAAAAGTTATGTTCCTAATTGCATTTCGCAGATAAGTACGTAAGGAATTTCTGATTAATCGAAAACTTTTCATTTTATGAGCAGTTTTATGCGAAATTTTTTACTGAAAATTCATTTCTTAAATTCAAATAAGAACAACACACGTTGATAGCAACACAACAATCGAGGAAAAACAACACGGGAAAAAGCAACGCAGTTGAGTGTGTCAATTGCGAGTTATCGATCATGTGTTTTGAAAATCACCTTGGTTACGGCATCACATGGAACTCCTTGGTTGATTTGACGTCACTTGATTAACCGGTCAATTGAAGACCATATTTGACCTTAACGCTTTATTTCATTTATATATCATTTTTGAGTTTGTCACGTGGAAGAACCCGAAATTGGAATCCATTTTCCAAAACCTCGATATCTGCATTGAATCTTTAGCGGAGAATTTTTGTTTCGAGGTCACCGACAAGCAAAAAGCTGCCGTCATTGTGAAGCTGTATGAGAACCAAGCCTACACGAAGACAAGAAAAACATTGACATTTCTCATACATACTAACGAGTAATATATAAGTACCGTTGAGTTCAGTTCAATAAATGCATGTATTTCGACGACGAAAAGCTTTCGTTTTTCAATTTCATTTAATTCATTATTCAATTTATCATTCTTCTTTCGTTATTCAATTAAATTCGTTATTCAATGTTATTTTTTCATTCAATTAAACTCTTTACCTTACTTTTATTCAATTAAATTCTTTTAATAGGGATAGGAAATAGGAATTATTTTCAAAATATAAAGCATCAATTTTCGTGAAAAAAACAGCGAGAACTTACTCAACATCCAAATATACATATAGAATTGAAATTACAATCGAAAATTCTACGAACTTTTCGGGAAGGCTGCATTTTCTTTTTTGGGTTCCAGGCATTGGGGTTTGGCAATCAAGGTCGTCGTTTTGGGTTATTCGAAGAGAGAGAGAGAGAGAGAGAGAGAGAGAGAGAGAGGCGAGAAGAGGCTGAGAGCTTGAAATTTCATTGGAGAGAGGAGGAAAGAAATCGAGGAGAGCCGGAGTGAAGCAAGTATGTAGAAGACGAAGGAGAAGAGAGAAAACGGTCAGCGTGTGTTGCTCTCGATCGAATCCGACTCGACCGGTTTTGTCTGGATTCCCTAGGAGTCTCTAGGCCTCCGAGAGGCCGTCGATTCGATGAGATGATCACGTCTCACAAAACCTTATAATTTTATATATATTTCCAGCAAATGGAAAAAGAGTCGCATGTAATGTATATCGCGGTTGCCAGACGACAATTTGTCCGTCAAACTTCCTTACTCGTTTCATTCAGCGAGCAAAGATTATCGAAAAAAAAGAATACGCGAATGGCGAACTATCCATCAATTCTGCTGACTTTGATATTGATAACTCTCGAGGAAAACAAATTAATCGAATCCCAATAAAATAGCGGATATTTATTGCCGGTGCTCGTGAAGTCAGGGTCTTTGGGAAAAAAATTGAGAGTGAAATATTTCGCGTGATGAAATTCAGCCTTCCACTACTCTATGACGGGTTGGAAAAATCGCGGTTTTTCCGAATTCTCGTTGTCCACTGGATTATTTATTTGGGCTTTGGACCTATTTGTACTTTGAACTTATTTGGTGGATTTTTTTATTCGAAAAATAAAAAATTATCAACGTTATTGAAGTGCAATCGAGCTGCTTATCTATAACTTGATAGTGGCTGGTCTGAATAAGGAAAATAAAAATGTTTTATAATCCATATAAGCGTAGTTCTCGTTGTACGTAGCTGTTATTCGAAAAAAATATCACAATGTTGGGTGTTAAAAGATAGTGTGATTTTGGCGATATTTTTTACTTACATTTGGGGGCTTAAAAATACTAAATTTAAAAAAGTTTACCTAAAGAGTAGATACTGCAACTACGATAATTCCGTTGTTTTTTTTAAAATGAAAGCTGGACAATTATAGTTAGAGTTATGATTCCGACCAGATCGACAAAAGTCATTTCGATAAAAACGCGATCGAAAATTTTAGTCAATCGTCTGTAACTTGGTCAACTTGTAATATTTCAACTTGATTATTTTTTCACATATTATTGAATTTGTATATTTTGAATGTGTATATTTTGAAAAAAGTGATTTTTTCGATTCGTCACGGTGGTGTCTCGCATAAAATTTTATCCACTTGCTAACGTTCACCGTACGTTTTTACTACACCCTTTCAACAATTACTAGACGCGCACTAGGTACTAAATTTTTGCGGTATAACATTCTATACATTGATCTTTCAAATATCATCTATCGATACAAGAATCGTCGAACATTTAATCGACTACCTTTGAAAATATCGTCTCGCCTGTGAATTTATTTTTCAATGCTCCAAAAATAACCCCGATCGATAATAAAACTGAGTGATTGGAGCAATAACAGGTGCTCAAGGCAAATCAATGAACATGATACATAACACATCATACTTCATACGTATAATATTCTTACTCCACTTTTATACTACTCTCTAGACAGTAAATATTTACATTCTCATATACTACACTTTTTAAAAGTGAAATATTTCATCCTATCGATAAAAGAGAATCTACATTCTACCGACTTCATTCTTTATAATTAATACTTCTAAAGTGCTTTTAAATAAAATTGATAGACATGAAAAATATTAAGAGTGAAGTAAAAACTCAAGTAAAAATCAACAGTAAAGCAAAGTAAAAAAAATTAGGTCATTTTACTTTACTTTATTTTTTATTCGCTCTTTATTTTTTTCAATTTGTATCACAAGCTCTTTAAACTGCTTTTTAAGAAGCTGAAAAAGCACTATACAATAATCGATAGTAAAAATTAATGATTGATAATAAAACTCCGCGCAATTGGAAAACAAATAACACGACGTTCGGAGAAAAATTAATGATCTCAACGATTTCAAAGTTTTGACCACTAAATTTGGACTTCCAGTTGAAGGCGTACAACCCTCGAGAGTGGGACAACCTGCTCGGTACTCGAGCTTACCGCTTTCACTTGTTTTCAATCAGACCGCATTTAGGAGGGAGCGATATGAAACTCGTGACCAATATTTATCTCTTTTTTTTTTAATTTTAGTATTTTCCACGAAATAATGATAATATTGGTGCTTGCTCTCGAAGCAAGACACGTTCTTGTGTACTTCATTTTGCTTCCGGGGGACACGGGAGTTCAAACAGGATCGAAATCCAGTTTTGAGATCAAGTTCCTCGTCCTCCTGTGTCTATCCATCTCTCTCTCTTCCTCTCTCTCTCTCTCTCTCTCTCTCTCTCTCTCTCTCTCTCTCTCTCTCTCTCTCTCTCTCTCTCTCTCTCTTTCTCTCTCTTTCTCCATCTCTATCGCAGCTTCCTCAAACGGTCCTAGCTGGCGGTCGCTTGTCTGCAGATGCCAAAGGAAAAGCGGCGAACAAAGTGGCACGTTCGTAGCAGAAAGCGTAAAAGAGAGTCAGATGAAGGGAGGGAGTGCGAAAAAATCCCATACGTGTATGCTGCAGTGACCAACGGTCAGAGTTTTGTTTGCAACTCTGCAAGTTCATTCTCAACATCCGAACTTCACACGCGTATCTAAAACCTCTCTCTCTCTCTCTCTCTCTCTCTCTCTCTCTCTCTCTCTCTCTCTCTCTCCCTCTCTCTCCCTCTCTCTTTCTCCTCGCGAAGTTTCCTCTTCGAAAGAATTACAATTGAGAAAGGGTTGCTCCACTAGCCCAGCCTCGACTGCACGAGGATCGTCGGTATTCGATATTAATAAATCTGCGGATCTGACCGCGAGCCTGATAGCAAATGGTTAATTAAATACTCGGACATCGCCATGAAATTTTAATTGGAGTAATAACTTTTTTTCACGTTAGACGAATTTACTTTGGCCCATTCATTTTCAGAAGAATTTCATAATGACAAGTACACTTTATTCACGTTGGACAAATTTACTTTAGGTTCGTGCATCTCTATAGAGATTTCATAATAGCACTCCGTCTCTATGAGGATTTCATAATAGGATGTGAAATTTATTTCATTCGTCGCTGATTATATATCGATGTAATCTCATCGTCGATAAAAACATTTTTATTGAAATAATTGAAATCCTTTTACGCTAGACAAATCTACTTTAGGTTTGTGTATATAAAGATTCCGTAATAGCAACTGAAATTTATTTCATTCGTGGACGATTATCTTTATCGATGCAATCTCATCATCGATGAGGACATTTTTATCAAAATAATTGAACGTTTTTTTCATAGTAAGCATATTCACCCTGGTTTCATTAATTTCTAGAGGAATTTTATGGTTATGGATGAGGTTTATTTCACGTTAGACAAATTTACTCTAGCTTCGTGCACTACAGGAATTTCACTATAATCAATAATACCTATTTGATCGGTGAACGATTCATAGTATTTTTTGTCGACTAGTAATCGCAGTATTATTTTTCCCTGGATTGCTCCATAAAAGTTCTCGATAAAAATATCGATGTTGAGAAACCGCGAGAATCAATTTCTCTACGAGAACAATGGCCGTGCCAATAAAAAGATTCGAGTCTCCTCGTGAGTCGACAAGTAAACTAATTCAAATGAGGATCACGGACCAATAATCCCATATCCGATTGTTCAAATGCTACGAAGCACTAAT
The DNA here is from genome assembly GCA_951751655.1 of Ophion costatus. Lineage (NCBI taxonomy): Eukaryota > Metazoa > Arthropoda > Insecta > Hymenoptera > Ichneumonidae > Ophion > Ophion costatus. The sequence continues at coordinate 21,525,754 of OX632357.1, read as the reverse complement.
TCAACGAATATCTGTAATTGAGCTCCCCGAGTGAGTTATTTTTCTCGCTCACAATTCGCGAGCACTGTATACAAGCAGTAATTCGCAGTTGCCTGGACATTGACGATATTATCGTGGATGGTAATTTTTGCGGTGTCGTTCGCCCGAAGATACACATTACAGAGATAATGAGAGAAAGAGGAACGGAAAGAGAGAAAGAGAGGTAAAGAGAAAATAAAAGAAAAACAATGTATACGAATGAGAAAATAAGAGCAATTTTCTTGATCGTAAGAATGCATGTCTCGTGAGGGTTCGTTTCGTGGGTCTGTACGCGAATCAATATCGAGGTTCGTCCTTGTAGTAATTTATTGTCGTCATACTCAACCTTGTCGAATTTAATGTATTTTAAATGACCTTTTGATAAGTGTGAGTGAAAATATCCTTTTTACCCCATATATATATATACGTATAATCTTGTTACTATTAGGTTGGTAAGAAAATCTTTGCGTTTATCACCAAAAATAAAATAAAAGCAGTCAGTGAAAATGCGATGGTAGATACATAGAATAAAATTAATCATTCGTTGCAAGATTGCTTTTTTATTTTATTTTTGGTGATAAAACGTCAAGGCTTTCTTGCTAACCTAATATACATATACATATATATATATATATATATATATATATATATATATATATATATATATATATATATATATATATATATTAGTTCAGCAGTCTATTGGTTTAGAATGATTCATTTTATTCAATGTATCCACCATCGCATTTTGACTGACTGCTTGTTGCATATATATATATACAATAATATTATTATCATATATTTACAGGGTGTTCAGCGCCTGGAAAATTCACAAAATGCCGGATGTTAAAAAGAAGCGTAATTTTTGGCGAAAGTTTTATTAATATTTGGGGGCTGAAAAATAGTAGAAAAAATGGCTATGTACACAATAGCTACTCCAATTACGGAAATGTTGTTTTTTTTTAAATTGAACATCGAACAATTATAGCCAGAGTTGGGATTTCGGCCAGGGCGAAAAAAGTCGTGTCCAGAAAAACGCGATTGAAACTTTTAGTATGTATAAATCTTTGCGCTACCTGCTCTCACTCAATCGTCTGTAGCTTGGTCAGTATTCAATATTTCAATTTTTTTTCGAGAAAATGCGAAGAAAATCGACTTTTCACGCGTCATAGTGGTCTTTCGGCATAAAACTGTGAAGTTGGAGCAATAACAGGATCTCGAGGAAAATCCATGAAGTTGATACAATTATATTCTAACTCTACCTCATACTACTTACTAGATAATAAATCTCTACGTTTCATCAATACTTCCCTTTTCTTAATCAACGATTGTAATGCTTTTCAAAATCTTGATTTTTGTATCTATATACACTACCGGCCAAAAGTGTCCGGAGACTTTAGATGATTGCCAAATATTGTGAGAATAATATTGTTCATTTCATTATTTATATATACATATGTATATATCTAAATAAAAATATATATATTAATATATATATAAATTTTATTATCATAAATATACATATATATGTATAAATTTTATTATTTAACGAAGATACATAGCTTTTTATAATTAATTATATTATTCTAATATAATTCTGCAGTTATCTGAAGTAACCCGAAATTTTTGGCCGGTAGTGTACATCGAATTTCTTTTCCTCAAACGGGTAAAAATGGTATATTGACGGATTGGCGGTTGAATTTTGGTCTCGAACCTTTTTTTAAAATTCAATCATCGCGTGACCTGCGTGTCGTTGAAAAAGGGCCTAAACTTCACTCGGTATGCCGGAACTGCTGTGCGCGAAGTGCACCGAAGAGACGTAAAATACGTGCGCGTCGGATACACAAGGAAATTGGCATCGCGTACAATATCACGAGGAGGAACTCATTACCACCTGAATAATGTGTAATAACGAGCGATAATCAGGGTATACTTGAAAAATAAAAATTCCATGGATGTGACAATGATATCGTGCGACACGAATGGTCAGTGAAATAAAAAAAAAATAAAAAAATGCACAATCCAAGCAAATGGCTGACTATCGATGCACTCGGAGTGAATTTTCCATACCGGAAGTTTCACTCGATCGCGCTGCGTTTTTTCTCGGCCGAGTATATAGTTTGGCCTGCAATGCGCGTATGAAGGCATAGGTGAGAGAGGACAATAATTCTCTTGCGGTACGAGCTGCGACGAAGGAGATCGCGAACCGAGCGTATAATGATATTAATCAGGGCGGCGCGTTCGGCTTCCTTAAAATTGCCGGCAGGCTCAATTTCTCACTTAAAATCTAATTATACCTTCCCTCGACGGAGAAGGCCCCGAGCTTCGGAATTTCGAGTGGTTCCCGCTCTCGCTAAATTCAACCACGGCCGCGCACCGTCTTGCCACTCCAACAGAGCAAGAGAGAAATAACAGCCGCGCGAGATACGTGCCACCCTTCAGTCCCTTCGTGGCTGCTGTACCGGAGGGCCCTGGCGGTACCCGCAACGGATCCTTGACCAAGGGCGAGGGGCACAAGGGAGAGAGAGCAAAAGAGATAGGGAGAGAGTGAGAGAGCGGTCCTTCGCACGGACCTCGCAAATTTGACCCTCGGTGTATTAAAAGGGCTAAATAAAAAGGTTGCGCCTAAGACCTACACTTTACGAAATTGCAGTTTCCTGACGCCACATCGTCGATCCTATAACCATTGCAGATCCGCAAACGTGCGCTTCCATATATATATATATATTAGGGTGGTAGAAAAAAAAAATTAATTTTTTTTCGCATTACTCAACGGAAAATGTTAGTATGGTATGGAAAAGTAATTCATACAAAATTTGAGAGGTTCAAACATTTTTTTAGGTAGTGCTCAAACGACTTTTTTTTATTTATTTTTTCGATTTTTCGTTAATTTCTTTTCATCATTTGTTTTCTTATTCCAAAACAACGTATTACTCCAAAAAAACACGCATACTTGTTAGACGTTCAGTGATGTAAACAGCGTGCTCTTGTTCATGAAGTGGTTGATATCATGTTCACAAGCAAATTACATATATTGATTCTTAAGGATGTTGAGTCCCAAATCGCAAATGATGATAAAATTCTGAAAATTTGGTATGTTTTTGTATGAAGTATTTCAGAGGTCGTGTAAAAATTTCACGACAATTAGGAAGCTCGTTATTGAACAATTAACATTCACAAATTAAATGTTGTTTTATGGAAACTGATGTAACTTTGCAATAAGTTTTTCTTTGACCTCTCAATTTTATAATATCTACAATATACTGAAAGCAACGGAAACAAAACGAAGTTTATTGATAAATTTTTTTTTATTTCTTTTAAAAATTGTTCTTAACAAAATGATAATTTTTTAATAACGAGCTTCCTAATCGTCGTAAAATTTTAACACGACCTCTTAAATACTTCATACAAAAACATACCAAATTTTCAGAATCTTCTTATCATTTTTTATTTCAACCCTTAAGGAGGTTGAAGTAATAGTGATAGAATTCTGAAAATTTGGTATGTTTTTACATGAAGTATTCAGGAGGTCGTGTAAAAATTTCATGACGATTAAGAGGCTATTTATTGAACAATTAACATTAACATGTTTCATAGGGACTCAACATCCTTAATCTGCGAATACCAATTGTTTAGGGTAAAAAAAGTATTAAAATAAAAATTGTGTATTGTTACAGAAAAAATTTAATCAAGACTTACATCGGATCACGAACTAATATTTTCTGCATCGAGACAAAAAACAATTGATACTTCGATAGTCACGAAAAAAAAAACATGAAAAAGGCGTTTGAGCACTAACTAAAAAATTGTTTAGAACCCTCAAATTTTGCAAAACGTTGTTTTTCTTAACTACTTTAATTTACCGCTGAGAAAAAAAATCGATTTTTTTAACCACCCTAATATATATATATATATATGAGGGTGGTTAAGAAAAATCGATTTTTATGTATATATATTTTTATATTTATATTTTATATTTTTTTATTTATATTTTATATTTTTATGTATATATATATATATATATATATATATATATATATATATATATATATATGAATACATATACAGGGTGGTAGGAAGGTTGATGCAAAACCTTAAGGGAGTGCCTTAGCCCAATGTCTAAGGATTTCAAGCGATCATGGTAACTATGATTTTTAGAAAATTTCCCAAAATTAGGTACTAACTTGTTTACGTTTTATGTTAATGCTATTTAAAAAAAATTATTTATATATTAAAAAAAATACTTACCATGATAACTCGAAATCCTTAGACTTTGGGCTACGGTAACTGAGGTTAGATATTTTCCTACCGAGGTGGCCTGTCATCCCCTTAAAGTTTTGCATCAACCTTCCTAACACCCTGTATACTTGTATATCTACATATATGTATTAATTTGAATACATGGATTCATATGTGCATTCTATACTATATATATACTACATACGTAAATATATAGAGTATAAAATGCATCAACTATGTATAGCATAGTGGTATCAAGATCGTATTAACCTAGCTCATGGACGAGAAAAAAAGAAATTCCATGCCATCCCTTAACGTTGTACGGAAGTGCTCTTTTGTTTGAAAATTTCATGTTTTTAAACGAAAAACTGTCGTAATGAGACCCAATTTGACAATTAATTTTGCAATGGATACCATTTTGTTCATTTTCATCGCAAAATATCCTTCGTACATCTCTGCAGTTTTTCTTACTGATTAATAATCTTCTTGGTTTTTTCTTTCAAACAAGTTTGGGAGGGGTAGGACTTTCCACCGTCAGGTGCTTTTTTTAGGTATCATTTCGCAGTGACCGAAAAAAAGTATATAAAAAATAAAGCTAAGTCGTTAAAAAATATTTTATGTACATCATAAGTCGTTGGAAAAAACGAAAAAAAAATCGGACTCATTATCGAATTGTGTTTAAAAAAAAAATCATGATAACCAACAATTTTCAAGCCAGTCACACTGGAATGTTCCCTTAAGGGCACTCACTCGTAGATGGCTACGTTTCTTTTTCAGGAAAAAACAAAGCATCAGGGCTTGTAGAATTCACCGACGCGAAGCTTGACGATTTTATTTTCGTTCGGCTCACGTGGTACAGCTTCTAGTTCGCCACAATTGGAATAATCCGAAGAATGATTATTATCGATCGACTATTATTTGATTAGGAATTTTTGTGCTACCTGCAGAAATCCTAGCAAACCCAACCAAACCCAAACAATGTATACATATACCTATACAAATCTTCAAGATAAAAATTCCAATCCAGAGATTACTGACAATCGAGTGTCAAAATAAAAGTCATCACGACTCGTCGATCCCCATAGATGTCCTTATTTTTCACCTGCTCGCCGCGAGCCGGAAATACATCGCCTCATTGTCACCGATGCAGGGATACGTGGAGAAAAAAAATGCATCGTGTGTCGATCGTTAGCGAGGTACAAATTTCGCCATTTGCTGCAATAAACCTTTGAAAAAGTTTCGGCTTGTAACTTCTTCTCATGGGGAGTCATGAGTAATCACCTTGTTAGCCCTTCAGGGCAGTATGGGAGTCTCATCCGCTCTCACTCCCTATCTCCCCCTCTTCTTGTCTCTTTTCGCCGTCTTTCCTTCAGCGTTGTGTGCACGCCGAAGACACAAAACGAGCGTCTCAGTTCTTCAGAGCCACCTAAACGGGAAGAAAAAAAAATTGAACACGTAAGCCGAAAAACACCGAGCAATATACTCCATCGACGTACGGGGAGAAATCTCTCTCCCATAAGCCAACAAGCTCGTAGCCTCGTCCGATGTACAAGCGCATTCAATGTACACACACATACATGCATACATACATACATACATATATACATACACACACACACACCCACACACACACATATATATATATGTGTGTGTGTGTCGAGGGGGGGGGGGTGTATCTGCGTGTATGTGTGAGTGTGTACATGTATTCGCGTTCTTCGTTGAAATAAAAAGATTAATGGATACAGTGAGGACTTTCGAGGAGGGAAAGAAAAAAGTGCAGTAAACTCGAGAGGCTTATCTACTTTGCAATCGAGTACTATACGTACTCGTAATAATAAGCTGTACGTATTCGTAATATTATTTTTGTATGCGTGTACGAATACATATATATATATATATATATATTCGTACACGCATACAAAAATAATATTATATATATATATATATTAATAATATATATATATATATATATATGCACGCACGCACGCACGCAGGCATGCACACAAAATATGTGTGGTGTGTGTGTGCAACGTACAACCTTATCGTAAAGATTTGAATTCGGTTCTGTCCTGTGTACTGCTCGATCCTGCCACCTCTTATAATTCATTATCTCGGTGAAATCTGTTCCGCAGTTTCGTTCATAAAAACACCGTGTCCTATATGCCAAAATGCACTTCCTCAGACCAGCACACTGGAAAATATCGAAAAAAGTTGCTTGGGTTTTGTTCCCAGCACGTGACCATTGCTTCGTCCTCTGATTTTTTTTGCTCGATGGTTATCGCTGTATATAGTGTAATATTGGGTTTCCGGGAATTTGAGGGTTTTGAGGAGGATTCGTAATTATTGTCTGGGCGAATCGTTGATGTTGGGGATCGAATCGTCCTGGGGATTGCCTGTGCACGGGCTTGAGTCTATCTAATGGGCATTCAGAAAATAGTGGAATGATTAAAATGTCATGTTTTAAAAATCGATCGATGCAAATGATTCATTGAAATTGATTTCAGATCGATCATTCATTCAGATAAGATCGATACAAACGACGAGTTTAAATTTATTAATCTGAATGATTAATTTAAATTTACCAATTTGAATAATTCATTTAAGTTCATTAATTGTGAATTAATTCAAATTCAAATTGATTAAACATTATTTCCTGAAGTTCTGAATAGTTTTATGGTGTTCGCTCCTTAGCTTCCTGGCCTGATGAGTTTTCCCATTCTAGAAAATGACGAAAAAGAGAAAACTCAGTGCTTCTTAGGGTCTCTTCCTCTTCTCTCTCTCTCTCTCTCTCTCTCTCTCTCTCTCTCTCTCTCTCTCTCTCTCTCTCGCTGGCTCCCTTTTCCTCTCTGTGTCTCTCGTTTTTAAGCATTTTTTTCGTCCATGCTTATCCAACTTTTGCTCACCGGTGAACAGGACAGTGGAAGGGAGAGATAAGCGCGCAGGTTACACGCACCGGGGCGCATTTGACACGCACACTCGGTGCGTGTAGTTCCTACGACTGCGAGAAAGAGGGTAAAAAGGCCCGAGCGGAAGAAGAAGAAGTGGAGGAAGAAAGAGGAACGAGCGGAGGAAAACGAAGCGAGGCTGCAGGGGAGTAAGGAGAAAAGAAGTCGCGTGGCCCCATATCTTAAGAGGTAACCCAGGGGGGTCTGAGACGGACAGCGAATGGGGACTAACACTGTTATATCGTGTAGCCAATTAATAACATCCCTTCCTTTCTCGATCTCGCCCTTCCACCCCCCCCCCTGCCCCCCTCTCTCTCTGCGACCGCGGCAAAATCTCTCTGCTGCTTTGTTTCTTGCGAGCGCGCCGTACTCACCACCGGCTTCTTATATTCGCCTTGAGGAGAGGAGAGATATCGCTTCGGAGATATTATCCTTCTTGTATGAACGAAGAGGCTTCCTTAGATCCGCGCCGTTTTCAAACCGCCCCGGCGCCCACTCTACTCTCAGTGAGTGCGAGCGAGATCGAGAGAGAGAAAGCGAGAGAGCCAGAAAAAGAGAGAGAGAGAGAGAGAGAGGCGTGGAGAATCGCATTACTCACTGCACACCTCTGACGAGGGATATTTCCAACCTTCGGTTACGCAGTTTGGCCACAACGAATTATTGCACAGCACGTATGGAACGGTATAAGCCAAATTGGCCAAATCCTCAGTCCCCGTATTTTTTCGATTCTTTCAAATTCACCATTTGGATGGATGGAATAACGATTGATATCGACGTTTCTTCGGTCGTCCCTGTCACAGGCGACCCCGATTCGATAGATCGCCATTATTCCCTTTACCTCATTACGATTTTCCACATCTCGTGTTCCAAAATGTTCCAAATAATGGACAATTGATAATGGACAACCATGGATAATATTGGTAAAATGTTCGGGGCGAATTTAGCGATAAGAAAAATCAGATGGTTAAACGGAGTATCGTGTTGAAGAGTTGCGTTTGAATCTTTTACTCGTTGGGATTTATTATCTTTGCAAGGAGCATACACTTTGAATAATTTTGCGTGCCTACGAACGGTGCTGGAAGCTCTCTTGGTTTTTTTATCTTTACGTTTTTTTTTGTTTATATTTAATTTCCAAAATACCCGATGTAATTGGAACGAGGACAATGAGTGGAGTTTAATGTACGAAATTCAATTAAGTAACGAAATTAACGAAGATTAATCAATTAAAACCAATTAATTAAGATCATTAATAAAGTTAAATCCACTGAATAGGATTGTTCACGACCACGTATACAGTTCAATTGATTTCATCAATTAATAAAGGCACTTAATGAAGTTTGATTACTTTTATCAAATTAATGAAGATAGCTAATGGCGTTTAGTTGATTGCATTGAATTGACTAAGGCAATTCATGAAGTTTAGTCAATCAATTAAGACAATGGATAAAGTTTAATCAATTGAATTAAATTAACTAAGACATGAGGTTGAAGTCAGGTGAACTGAGAACTAAGATGCAGTTTGATTAAATGAATTCAATTCATTAATACAGTTATTGAAGCTTAATTGTTTACTTTCGTTTCATTGAGATACTTAATTATGTGTAATTAATTCAATTCAATTAATCGAGACAATTAAAAATTTCATTTTACGATCAATCAAAGTAAATTCAATGAGAAATTCATCAACGCAATTAACGATTTAATGAAAAAAACCATTAACGAAGTTAATTCTGACGTTGGGCTAACTTTTTCTGTTAAATCTTTGTCGTCTCGAAACTTGGGAAATAGAAAAACTGTTTCAATTCAACAACTAAGAATGACTGGCTACCGCAATTTCTATTTTATTTTCAAAGCCATGAAAATCGCGACGTATGTTTCAATACCATTAGGTAACGGACTCGAATTTCTTTCAGCATTTTTCTACGTTTACATATATTAACAAATATTGAATTGATTGAATATTTCAAGGAGGCCTTAACCGCCACTTCGATCAAATGCTCATATCTGAGTCAACAGAACTGAACTATATTCCTCATTTAGTCGTGCAAATAAATTTTTTTTTTTTAATTTTATCGCTACTGAATGCGCCTCGCCTGATCAGAATAACTTATTGATCGTTCTATATAGCTTTCGTATGTGCAATTAATCCAGAAAATCGATAAGCGCGCACTTACGATCGGTTTTTCTGAATTTATAGATCGTATGTATATTTATGTATATATCCGCATACATATTCAGAGCGGGGCGGTCGAGAACAATAATTCAATCGAAGCAAAGTCAAGGACAGTGAGCAACTCTGGATGCTGCATCGAGGCACGTGCTAATCGCTAGTGCGAAAGTGACACGCGGACATAATACAGGTGCGTGTGTCACTCTTGAGAGTTCGAGCACGCATCTAAATTTACTTCGCAGTATATATGTGTATAGGGTGTCCGAATCGTAAATACATCAACGTACGGCGTAATTTCCATTCCAACAGAGGAAAAAAAAGTTCCGCAAGCAGAGGTTCTTCGTCGAGCTATTATGAGTTACTTTTTTGTTTTTTGATCATTTTCAATCTTCAATTGCAGTTTAATTCGTGGCTAGCTCGTCCTCATGCGCATTTTGCAAAATATGAAAATATGAAACTATTATTTTTATTCAATTCAATTCAATCAAATAAAATAACGAATCTTATTTAAATTAAATTACAGTAAGAAATGAGTTCTATTTTAATTAAATTGATTTAAAAAAAAGAAACTTTTACATAATCGGTGAAATTTTCTCTACATTAAGCTCGGAACAATTCGATCTGCCGAGCCTACGAGTGCGATGAAAATTATTGATAACGAGAAAAAATTAAACATTTCGAAGTGGTGAATTATATTAATGTAAACATACAATATCAATTCTGATTCTTGTTATTATTTATTGGTGATTTTCATACGTGGATGCTGCTGTCATTACTATATTTATTATTATACATTATAATATTGCGTATACTGCAATCGGCATGAGAATAAATATGTCAATGGTATTGATATATACAATAATAAAAATGATCGATTATCTTATCATTTCTCATTTCCACTTCAAATACACTGTTATGAGATTGTCTAATCTATCAACAAAAATCATTATTACGATTAATGATAATAAAAAATGATAATTAATTTAAATAATTAATAGTTAAGTATAAAAAGAATGAATCAATTGATTAATTTACAATTAATGATCAATCAATAACAAATGATATATTACAAACTGATTTTTATTATTACATGAGAGAATCTCATAATAGTGTATTTGAAGTGAAAATAAAAATGGCTATTAATATTAAAAAGTAATCGATAATTTTTGTATTGTATGAATGTAATATTATTGTATATACTAATGGCATTAAGATATTTATTATTATTCATATTATTGCAGTATAATAAAAATCATTAATACGATTAATATCTATATTGACATAAATAAACATTCATCGTATTAATGATTTTTATCAAGAGACTAAAGAATGTCTACTTTGACACCAAAAGTGAATGTATAAATTGTTAAAAGAATGTCGTAAATAGTATCATATCTCGAAAAGAGGCAAGTCATTCCATTCTTCTTAATAAAAAAATCCCAAAAAATCAATCTTATTGAAGATGCTACACTTAAAAAAAAATTCGTTCATCCATCCAAAATTCAGTTGGTTTAAGAAAATGTATCTTCAAATACGTTCAACTTGATTCTTGATTGGCATAACAAAACAGTATAGTTGGTTGTAAAACTGTATAGTGATGTGAACTGTAGCTTATTTAGCATGTCTGCGCAACTTGTTAATACAACAAAATGCATTTTGCACATTCCACGATTTCTTTTTCTCAGTGTAGAAATAGCGGTTTTGAATAATGAGAATGCTAAAAATGTATAAATAAATTGGTTAGACAAAAATTAGTTAAATAGATCGCTGGTAAACTTGATTTTGTTGTAACATTGAATGAAGTATATGTTATTTTTCTGAATACATGTGATTTTTTGAAACAATTTTCTCTCTATTTCGAAAATGCCGTTTTTGGAATTTTTAAAGGTTGTACCTATGACACTATTCGTTCAATACCTGGGGCACTTCATACATATAATATGGAACATTGCTGCGAAAAAATATTAAAAATTAGTGACTTTTCATCTATTCTTTTAAATTAAAAAAAATTAAAATTAAAATAGACAGAAAATTCTTGAAAAAATCATACCCATTCAGATAATTCCACGAATTCAGTGTATAATAAAAAAAAAAGTAGTTCAGCGGACATTTATTGGACAATTTTTTTTCAACATCTTATAACTTTTTTGCATTATTATTACCGGAACTTAAGTTTCGTAGCATTTTCAATGTGGTTGATTTTTTTTAAATTTTAATCTCATCGCAAAGTACTCAGAATTCTCGCCGAAACTCATTTTTGGTCGGGAATCTACGAGCAATACATCCTTAAGGGGGGATATATATACCTTTGTAAATTTTTTTTATTGGCTTAAAAGGTTCCTTAACTATCAAAAAATGATATTCAAAGGCTTTTTTATATGGTCCAGGCATTGCCGATTAAAGGTAAACAGGAAATTTCCATGATTTTACAGTTACTTAAAACTTTAAACGCGTTTTTTTCGAAACTATGTTTTTAGACACGGGCATATGCGTAGCGCCTCGAGTTTTCAATCGATTGACTTGAAATTTTAACTGTAGCTTCTTGACAACATTTTCTAGTCCAGTACGTAGGAGTTTTTCAATAAGTTGAAATATAAAAATTTTATGATCAATATCGGACCGATTTCTTTACGATTTTTTTTTCTTTCATATCAACGCCATTTTTTAACAATCAATATTTTGGAAAACCCCTACATACTGGACTAGTTTTTTATATCTACTTTCAAAATATTTTTCGTTTTTTCTTCTAGTTTGAAAATTATGACCTGTGCGAATACGCCCGTAGAGGACTATGAAAAAAAAGAGTTGTTTTTCATCGACTACTGCGCCGGCATTTTGTTTCAAAATAATTTAAAAAAAAAATTCTTTTACTTTAGGACTTGTAGTAACATGTAAAAGAAACCGAATTTGAAAATATTGTTTTGTTTTGCGTATATAAATTGCCAAAAATGCCCCTTGATTTTGCCCTCACAATGTGCAAACCTTAAGGGGCGTAGTACACCCTGTAGATATGCGTATATCTATACAAATAAACATACCAAAGATGGATGGTCGGTTAATCTCTCTTGATCTTTGACGTCTATCTCGCTTAATCTCTCACCGAAGCGACTCGTTTGTTGCAGATTGCTCGGAACGAAACGGGAGAACGACGGGCCGAAAAAGCAAACTGCAAGGTGTACGATCCATTGGAACAACGAGGGACAGAAATCGCATTCATATACATCCCTTCACCTATCATTCTCATTGCCCTTGGCCTCCTGCTCGAAATTTTTTCTAAATATTTTTACCTGGTTGACCTGCACATGGTCCCATACGATTGTCCGTTTCGTAAGTCCGAAGATTCACGGTCGATCGATACGTGGGCTCGCCCGTACGTCAAGGTATCGATTGAGGAGAAAAAAAACAAGAGAAAATAATAATAAATGATTATCTTATATCGATGTTTAATAAACACGCTGTAAGGATTGTGGAAAACGTAATAAATACAATATTTTTGATCTATCGAACGAAAGTGGTGTTGTACGTTTTTTAAACACGCATAGGAATGTATATAAGAAATAACAAGGAATGTGGTATGAAAAGAAATGTGTTTTCTTTTATTTAGGGGCGGGGGGGGGGGGGGGGGGACGCTCGAGAACTTCAAAACCGTATTTATGGTTTTTCGATACATTTTCAACTTATCGATAGGTACCGTAAAATGGGGTTACTTTGAGCAGGTTTTGGACGTTTTTTTGTAGGTAACTGTCTTTTAACTTTAATTATACATATTTTTTTTAAGTGTCAAAGTAACGTCACAAAAGTAAGTTTGAAGTAAAAAGAGTGTAGGGTTTCTTTGACAAAGCATTGAGATGCAACCTATTTTAAAGATTAAGGGTTACTTGAACAGCATTTTGTTTAAAAAAATTTAATATTTATGCATTATAGGTGGAATTAAATGAAAAACAACGAGTTTTCACAATTAAATTGTCAGCTTTATTGAGGAAACATTTTACACAAAAATATAAAGTACCTAGGGTACTGCTATAGGCACTTAATCAGTCTTATAATTATCATTGAGATCAAAATCAACTTGAACAACATTACAATCAATTTATAATAAACCTAAACAACAAATTTAAACACGTTTAAATTCGCATACATTTAAACCGTATCTTGGCGCTCTGGTAACGTAGTCCTAGAAACTGTCAGTCACCCTTAATGTCAATTTAACACCGTTTTACGGTGTTTAGTACGATTATTAAAAATTAATGTTGATAGCGGCGAGGAAACTGAATGTTCTTAGTTTCTCGAGGTCGAAAAACACAAAGTCCTCAATTCCTTCGATTGACAAATGAGAAACCGTTATTTTTGGTTCCTTGATATCTTATGACATGAATTTTTTAATGCCTTCATTCGATGCGAGAATCTCTATTTTTGACTTCCCGATACCTTGAGATGTCAATTTTAAATTCTGTGATCGATGCAAGGACAATCTACATTTTTGGCCTCTCGATGTTTAAAACTATAATTTATTGCTCGTCTTCGAGCAATGCAAGAAAAGGCAATTTTGTTGGCTTTTGTATAATATATAGATATTTTGTTGCCTGAGATCGATGTAAAAACAAATCTACATTTTTAGTTTTTCGATAAAAATGTATATCAGCGATATACATTTCTTTTTCTTGTCTCCGAGGGATTTAAGGTAACCGCATTTTTTTGCTCCGCGGTACTCGAAAACATCTTGCATTGTCTGTAAAAATTAAAAATAATTCTAAACTTTTTTTAGAAAATTAGAAAATCCAAACTGGAATTAGGAAATTTAGAAAATTAAATTTCGAATTAGAAAATTGAGAAAATAATAATGGGAAAATTTAGAAAATTAAAATTTCAAAATTTTTGATAATATATAACAAATAATAAAACACTAGCGGTCCTTCGAAGGAAATTTCATATTCGCGATATCTGAACATCTGCTTTGCCCGATACGACGTATTCTTTTTCGTACTTTTTCTTCTCATCTGTATTAATCAACTAAGTTATAATTTATTTCAATTAGTGGAAGCAACAATGGGTAAGTATTGACATTTCTTTTTTTCACTGTAGAAATCGCCCAAACTTTCGCCCAAGCTGATTGCCGAATTCTTGATTCTCAACTTACCACACAATAAATTATCAAACATCAACTACAAATGCATAAAAAATCGCGAAAATATTTTCACAAGATTTTACGTGGAGTGCTTGAGTTTTAGGCATCAGCAATGTTGGCTTCCGGTATGTTTGCGTGTCCCGACACCGACAAGGGTCTTTTATCAACATTTTTGCTCCAACGAAAAAAATATCGATCACATTAATAGCTGCAGTTGATCCATCAGATGTACCAACTGCAGACATTCGTGTCAACATTACAAACTAAACTGAAATATTGATTACTACAATAAGTAAAATATTATAAGCCATTATTAAAATAGACCATTACAAATATTATAATTAAATTGATGATTATCAAAGTATATGAAAAAAGTTGAAAACCCTTTTTATTAAAATTAAAGAAAAATAAAATAAAATAAAATAAAATAAAATAAAATAAAATAAAATAAAATAAAATAAAATAAAATAAAATAAAATAAAATAAAATAGAATAAAATAAAATAAAATAAATAAAATATAAAATTGAAAGCCTATTGAAGCCTTTTTTCTCTTGTGTCATTATTCGACATACCCTACGTTAAATAAACAGTCTATAACTTGCATCATAGTCCTTCTTTGTTCACAATTTTATAAGTGATTGAAAATTGACAAAGTTCGTGGTGAGGCAAGCATATAAAAATGGCAAAACGTCGACACAAAAAAATGGATGTTTCCGGGAGACTTAAAGAGGGGTTATTGTCGTTTGAAGTTTCGACACGGGGGTCACGAAAGTTCTTCTCGTAAAGTAGGCAATACTTTGCATCTGTGATTCTGTAATTAACGAAAGGGTTTGCCAGCTTTTTTAATCTCGCTCTCCCCCCCTCTCTCTCTCCTTCTTTTTCTTGCATCATAGTGCGAAGATGGTTTTTCAGTCTGACTCGGCGGCCCCTGCGACGCAAAGTTAAGTGCCTCTTGCCACACCCGTTGACAATACCTTTGATTTATATCTACGGGTTCATTTATTTGTCTCTTTTTTTTATTCTCTCTCTCTCTCTCTCTCTCTCTGTCTCTCCCTCTCTCTCTCTCGTTCATTTTACTCTTTAATATCCGACGGCGTTGTCGGACTAGCGCACAAGTGTCACCACTTATTTTCTTTTCTTTTAACGCAATTGCAGTTGAGAAAATCAGAGAGCTTCGTTGGCGCTCTCTCCCTCGGACCATTCTCACGAGCGTAACTTTTCTTTCCTCCGGAGCCTCGCGAATTCGAATAGAGAATCGCCGCGGCGAACTAATGAAAAGTGAAATTGGCTTTTGTTGTATACATATTTTTTGTGTTCTTCATGGACGGAGACTGGATATTCATATTTCTTATGCAAATTACAGCGTTATCAAAAATGAGAAATGTATCCAGTGTTTTTTTATACAAGCAAAATTTATTTGAACTTAATCGTACTTGGCAATTAGACGAATATGCACGGGTGTGAATATTATATAATGGGCGAGTAACACCATCATGAAGTTAATTCGGTTGAAATTTAATAATTCGTTTTGCAATCTGATAAATAAGTTATTTGGAAAACACTATACCAGGTCTGAGATGAAAATTTATCGAAAAAGAAGCAATAAATGATTTGAAAATTACTACTAGCTATAACATAAAAATTCATCGGAGAAGAAATAATATATTTTTTTTATTCTGCTAGTTATAAGGTAAAAACTAATCCCAAAAGAAATAATAAATCATTTGAAAGATCCTACTAGTGTTATAAGGTAAAAATTGATCGGAAAAGAAGCAACAAATAATTTTTTAAATAATACTAGTTATGAGGTAAAAATTCATCGAAAGAGGACAATAAATTATTTGAAAAAAATCCTACTAGTTATAAGGTAAAAATTGATAGGAAAAAAAGCAATTAATAATTCAAAAAATTCTACCAGCTATAAGGTAAACATCCACTGAAAGATAAATAAAAAATCATCTAAAAGTACTACTAGCTAAGGTGAAAATTCTTCGGAAAAGAAATAATAATTCATTTTTTACATCCTGCTAGCCACAAAGTAAAAATTGTTCGAAAAATAAATATGTCAAAAGAGTACACACTACGAAGATTAAAATCAATCATTCGTAATTACACCTTTAACCCTCCCTTGACGAACCGGGTCATTTTGACCCGGACAAATTTGAAATAAAATGCTTACTCGCCCAAATTTGAAAGTTTTCAATAATTTTTTGCAACATCTGCTGTAAAACTGTTTACATCCCGCATTTTTTTTTCAATAAAAACCGACCGAAGGGTTGTTAAGGGCAGGTGGATAAAGTACTATTGGGGTCAAAATGACCCAGTGTGTCAAAGCCGTGACCAAATATAACTGCGCCAAGGGAGGATTAATGGAAAATTTGCTTTTTATAAAAAAAAGTAAGTCGTTTGTTTCTTTCTAATTCCTCAATCGTTAATTCATTACGATAAATCTACAATTACAATTACATCAATTGCTTTTTTGCAATTGCATTTTTTGCAATTTGATCAATTGCATTTTTTTTAATTACAAAATTGCATTTTTAAAAAATTATATGTCGAATTCTTGACGAATAACGATTTTGTCTAGAACCTTCCAGCAATTAATTAAATCTCGAAACTTGCTCAACATTTTTACAGCTCCAGCGACACTCCTCGCCCCCCTAAAAGTCGCTCTCCAAAATGATCTCTCGTTTTTTCCCAATTTTTTCGAAAACGCACAAATTTTTTGAATCGTCACGTGCACGCACCTACTTACAAACATATACGCACAAACGCACACTCTGCGGATGCATAAGCTTAGCGCTTCGAGCGCGGTTTTCCGAAGGGGTGAGAATTTGCTGAGCCGCCGGGGACCAAGGGGGGCCACGAAGCCGACCATATCTCGTATAAACTTCGCTACATTGGTACACGCGCACACATATATCTGTATGTGCAGAAGTATTATAGGCACATAGCAGGACAGGCGAGAGGGTGAAAGGAAAAGCTGGCCGTCATGGGACTACGGACTGGTCGCGTTCACGCTTAACTCGGGGATTTCAGACCTCGTGGGGTAGTTAGCTCCCTCTTCGTTTCCTCTCCCTCGAATGGGTTATGAAATGACTTTATGGGAGATCAGAGGCTTGCTTTAGATTGCGCGAAGGGGGTACCGAATCGTCCAGACAGCCAGTCAGATCGTCCCAGTTAACCCGTATATATTCGTACACATATATATACATGTATATACAGGGTGGACCGTTGAACGTGACCACCCCAAATATCTCCGTTGCCTTTAGGGTGACGAAAAAATGTCACGAGGTAATGTGATTGATTTCGGAGGGCTGATACAGTGGTGAAAAATCCATTTTTGTCAAGGCCATAGTTTTTGCGGTCTCAAGGTCATCAATGGTTTTTCAAATGGGAACATGTTTTCTTTTTATTGAGACGTTGTAGCTGATATTCAGACAAATCCGATGATCTACGATGTCATGACTTTGGAATGATTTTTTCATCAAAGCCTTTTGGGTTTGTTTGGGTTTGGTTGGATTTGTTTGGATTTGTTTGGGTTTGTTTTCGTCACTCTGAAGGCAACGGAGGTATGTGGGGTTGTCGCGTTAAATGGTCCACCCTGTATACAGGGTGACGATTATAAGGTTGCCATGCGTTTTTTAAATATCTAGCGCGGAGATTTTGCGACCGGGAAAAATATAATACGAAAAGATCCTTCAAATCCTCTTTGAAAAAAAATGGTTTTTTATGTGTAGTATTTGTTAGAAAAATATGAACATTCTGGAGGAAAATAAAAATTCCATTTTGAGTACAGCGGAATAAACATAATTAAATTGCGAATACGAATCACTTGAAAAACTTGTTTTTAGTGGCTTTAAATTCTAGTGACCCACTTTAAATTGCAGATTTGATAATTTTTTTTTCGATGACGGGATGCAGGAAAAACGTGTTTCAGGAGTGCTTCGTATTCGGATTTTAATTATCCTTATTCTGCTGTACTCGAAATGGAATTTTAACTTTTATCCAGAATGCTCATTTTTTTCTGGCGTACACGACTTGTCCCAAAATACACTATATTTCTTTGTACTGGACTTGAAAAACCATTACGAATCGTATTTTTCTCAGTTGTAAAATCTCCAGGCAAGATCTTAAAAAAACACATGGCTAATTTATTATTGCCACGCTGTATTTATGCCTCTATGTCCAAGTAGGAATGAATGTACGGGTTATTTCGTCCCAATCTCGATGATTTTTCGGCTAGGGATTTTTCCGAAAACTCCCCAATGTTTACAGAAATTATTTAAAAAACTTGAAAAGCATCTCTAGCCTCGTTTTTAGCGTTATATTCCTTGTTTTCAATTTTCTACAATTTTTTGAGAATCAGAGCGCACTGATAAAAAATTGTCTGTTAAAAAATGTCTTCGTGTAGAGTGTCCCATATATGAATGTTTTCCGACTCAGTGACGATCTTCCCCTGTGTGATCCTTGCAGTAGCCTGTCACCGAGCTTCTCTCCGACCAGGGGGGTGTAACTGAGAGAGAGAAAGAGAGAGAGAGAGAGAGAGAGAGAGAGATCGACATAGAGGCCTCTGCTGACATTGACGGTCATCCCCAATACACAAAGAAGGGTAACAACGACTTTGCCAGCGAGAAATTGACCCGTATCGATATTCTGGCCGAAAACCAATGTTCTATGACAGAAGCCGCCGAATATGAATACGAGTTTAGAAATTATATTGGAAACAACCGCGAGGTCAGGGACGATTCGTATGTTTTCCGACCCACAGGTTTCTCAATTTTTGAGTAAATTTTTAAATTTTTGAATGAAGTGATGTTTTTGGGATGTAAAACTACAGGGGAAAGAAATTCCTATGATATCGGAGCTTTTTAACGGTCATAGAACGTTTAAATGAGTCAGTGTCGTAAAGCTTCATTTAAGAATGCAATTATAATATAATATATAATATTGGTTACTCGGGAAGTGCCCTACATTTGAGAGTCTCAAAGATAAACGATAGTACGTTGTTATTCCTGATCTCATTTTTCTATGTATATAACGATGTTTTTTTATAAATTCCTTTCACCGTTTGTAGAAAACTAGTCATTTCACCATACATGTACAATTTTGAAAATGATCGACAGGATGACGAATTCATAGTAGCCGGTTGAACGTTTTGACTCTCACAGCCAAGACAGTGTCGAGGGAGAGGAGTTGGAGGAGCGAGAAAGACATCAGATAGAGAGGGAGATTTTTTTAGATTTAGATTTAGGGATTTTGAGTTTCAGATTTTAGATTTTAGATTTTAGATTTTAGATGTTAGATTTTAGATTTTAGATTTTAGATTTTAGATTTTAGATTTTAGATTTTAGATTTTAGATTTTAGATTTTAGATTTTAGATTTTAGATTTTAGATTTTAGATTTTAGATTTTAGATTTTAGATTTTAGATTTTAGATTTTAGATTTTAGATTTTAGATTTTAGATTTTAGATTTTAGATTTTGAGTTATAGGTTCAGAATTTTCGAATTAGGTTCTTACATTTAGATTTTCAGGTTTAGATTTTTTAATTCAGATTTTTTGATTTTGATATTTAGATTTTCTGTTCTAGTTTTTTAAATTCCGATTTTTAGAATTACATTTTTAGATTTATATTTTCAGGCTTAGATTTTTTAATTTAGATGTTTTAATTTCGATATTGAGATTTTCTCATCTAGATTTTTAGATTTAGATTTGTAGGTTTTTAGATTGAGATTCATAGCTCTGCGATTTAGGGAGAGAGGCATTTAGGGAGAGAAAGAGCAAGAGAAAGGAATAAAGACCGATCGCGTTATAGTCGCGATCGCGGTCGGTGGTCGCGAGAGTTTGAGCACCTCTTTCGGTGATTCCGGGTTACTCTGGCTGCTGCTGCTGCTGCCATTTGACGCTGCTTTTCGTATACTCTGTTCGGGGTGGCTAAAGATGACGCGGTGGGGTAGGTGGTCGCGGTATGCCCGGTAGCCAATTCCCGGCTCGGAGCTCGTCTCGGCGGGTCCATTCATCGCCGAAGACTACGTGACCGGTTTACCAATCCCGCAGCAGACGCGGTACTCTACCTCTCTCTCTTCCTCCCTCGTTCCCCTTTTCTGCAAAACGTGCTGCTGAGACGGGTTGCGGGCTTCGAAGCCAAAAATACACGTACATATATATATAAACATATATCGGGAAAGATGGGTTTGGAGACATTCGATATTGAGGACCGTCCTCACAGTAGCCAAGGTCCCCATACTCAACATTGTGTTAACTCCGATGGTCTTCAAAATCACCTTTGGATAAATGAAAGCATATGTATGTACAGGTCTTTTCTAGGCTCGTTCTGTCGTTGGAATAAAAAGTTCGGTTAAAAAAATATTAAGAATCGTCCTTGAAACAGTCAGATGTTCTCGCACTCCAACATTTAGTGTAGAGGGTTCAAAATGGGCTTTGGCCTTGCAGACATACTCTATTTGCCAGAAAAAATTGAGCTTCTGGAATTTTTTTCCTGAGAGTTTTTTTACTGTGCAAAATATGATTTTTAAGGGTTTTTCAAGTCCTTCAAGTTCTATTTGCCATAAAAAACTGAGCATTCCAGAAAAAAAAACAATATTTCATTCGAAGTTCAGCAAAATGAAGATAATGAAAAAACGCATACGAAACACTCCTAAAAAACTTTATTCTTAATCGAATTAAATTTCATCTACCCGCTTCGAAATGCATCTTTGATAATTTTTTCTCGATGACGTGATGCACAAAAAAAGTTTTTCAAGAGTGTTCTTCAAGAGGGTAACCTCATCCTGCAGTACTTCAAATGGGATGTTGATAAAAAATCAAAATCGAGAAAAAATGATCAAATATGCATTTTAAAGTGGATAAATGGAATAGAATTTAATTAAAAAAAAGTTTTTTTCAGACTACTTCGTATTCGTAATTTAATTACCTTCATTTTGCTCTTCAAATGGAATTTCAATTTTTTTTTCAGAATGCTCATTTTTTTCTGGTAAATTCTACACATCACAAAATACACTGTATTTTTTGTTCGAAGAGGACTTGGAATTCTATTAAAAATCAAGTTTTACTTATTCGCGAAATCCCTGCGATCTCTAAAAAAAAACACATAGCCCCATTATAATTGTGACTCCGTATATCGTACTTGAAAAATATATACATTCATACTATGAGACAGGGAAAGGCAGCATAGGGCATCAAGAAAAACATAAAAACGACCTGATATTTTAAATAGCGCGCCATTTTTTGTGGCGAACATAGAGTACTGATCTTTGACAACAGGCATCAGGAAGTATTGAGGTCTAGTCATGGAGAATCACACGATAGAGCAACGCATAGAAATTGTTACTGCATAGTTATAAATAAATAAAAATTTCACGTCATTTTGCGACACTCTGAATACAGGGTATCCCAGAACTGAATGTGTTCCCTGCAACGGGGGGCTAGGGGTGAAATACTGAGTCGATTGTTATCAGCATGTGTGGGTCTCAGATCAACTGCTGAATTATTATTAATTTTTAAAGGCGAGCTAATCAGGTGCGCCCGCCTTTAAAAAATGATTGATAAAATGAATACTTCTGAGATAGTATTCACAGCAATTCATCACAGTTCACAACAATCCACAACAGTTCACAATAATACACAACAATTCACAACAATTCACAACAATTCACAACAATTCACAACAGTTCACAACAATTCATAACAATTCGCAACAGTTCACAACAATTCACAACAGTTAACAATAGTTCACAACAATTCTTAACGGTTAACAACAATTCACAACAGTTCACAGCAATTCACAACAATTCGCAACAGTTCACAACAATTCACGATAGTTCACAACAATCGTCAACAGTTCACAACAGTTCTCAATAACTCACAGCAATTCACAACAATTCACAACAATTCACAACAATTCACAACAATTCACAACAGTTCACAACAATTCACAACAATTCACAACAGATCACAATATTCCACAACAATTCACAGTGATAAAGCATGCACACATGCTTATATCAATCGACTACGAATTTCGATCCCAAACCCCCATATCCGGGAACGCATTCAGTTCTGGAACACCCTGTATATACGCCCTCTCGCCGTACCTGTATATTCGTATACGTACGCAGTACCGCGCGGATTTACTGACTCCACGTACGAGAATCGCCCACTTCATATTCGAGGCTCCAGAGTTGACTCAGTGTGTATGTGCGTCCACGCGCACCAAACAACCCTCTCGACTCCTTTTCTTTCATCGTACCGATATGTAGGTACTCGCGCGCGCAACCTACCCTCCCCCGTAATATCGACCCTGTATAGAGGCGGTGAGTTTCTCCGTTTCTATATCGTATCCGTAGGTGTATCGTGCCAACACAGTACTGGGGCCAGGTGTATATGGGACGTGGCGCAGGTATCAGGAAAACGAAGGTAACTTTCGTGTAGCGCGTGCGCGTATGTACGAATGATACGTGAGGGGATGCTCCTGCGGGAGGTCTCGAATCCCATTTTCACGCGAGAGCCTGGGATAAGCCGCGTGTTTCTTCAGATTTTCACTGCGCTTTATTTGCGATCCATTATTGGTGGTGCTCATCAGCCGGGAACAAGGGAGGCATTACTGGGTGATTTGGAATAGGGCAGGTGTGCAGTATATGCGTTGGAGGGGGAAATTGGATAACCTGATTCCTCTCGTGTCTCGATTTTTTTGGCAGCATTTGGAAGATTGCGGCTCGGAAGGCTATGAGGGTTTATCGATTTATTAAATCAATAAATCTATAAATAATAGTTGGAGACAATAAACTATAAATAATGAGGACTAAGATTAGTAAAGGGATATCATAATTTTATGAGGATAAATCGATTTGTCAAATCAATAAATCGATTAATAATGGTTTAAGGTAATAAACTATGTTTATTGAACCATAAATAATGGTCTAACAAACACACCGAAACGATTTTTTTTGCAACATTTGGAAGATTGTGGCTAGAAAGGGTATGAGGATTTATCGATTTATCGATTTAATGAGTTATGACGGAAATCGTCACAACTCGATCAATTTTTCAAATTTTCACATAATAGTTATCTATTAAAGTTAAGGACTTAGGCTAGACAACTCCGTAGTAAAAAATCATATTTTCGAAACTTCAGTACATTGACCAATTAAATCGATTTTATTTAATTGAACGATTTACTGAAGTTTTAAAAATATCGCACCTGAGGAGTCCTCTCGATGTTTTTGGCAGTATTTGGAAGACTGTAGCTATTAAGCCATAAACAATGGTCTAACAAACAAACCCAAACGATTTTTTGGCAGCATTTGGAAGACTGTAGCTGGAAGGGGTATGAGGATTTATGGATTTATTAATTTAATCGATTCATTGATTTGATAAATCGATAAATTCTCATACCCTTCCTAGCCACAATTTTTCAAATGCTGCCAAAAAAAATCGAGATACGAGAGGAAACCGGTACGATATTTTTGAAACTTCAGTAAATCGTTCAATCAAATCAAACCTGTTTGATTGGTCGATTTACTAAGGTCTAAAAAATATGATTTTTTATTGCCGCGTTATATAACCTAAGGCGTGAACTTTGATAGGCAACAGTCGATTTGTGAAATTTGAAAAAATTAATCGAGCTATGGAGATTTTCGTGAAGCGTCAGTTCGCCCACTGCGCTGCGGTAAACCGACTACCATTTACCCGTCTTCATTTTATGTTTTTCTTGAAACGATCTTTAGCGAAACAGAAATTCACTTCAAATTCAGACAGAGCATAGGCTATAACATTTTCTATCGTATGACCGGATGATTTTTAATATGTTTATTCATTTGTTAATAACCATTGATCAAACAATTTTTTTTTCACGAAAATCAAACCTTCCTTCTAAAGCTCGTCATTTGCAAAATTGCAAAATAGTATCCGGTAATACAAAAGTTTGATTAATATATTGAGAGGGCGTTTTTTTTTCATTTCATATCAGCCTAGTTGCCCGAAGCACCTACGCTGATTGGCCATGCAGCAACGGTATCACTTTGTTTACATAATCATAACTTTATTGTTAATCACTATTTTTCTATGACAAAAAAACTCAAACTTGGTAAGACTATGGATTGATTGTGCGTAAAATCCCGACCTCGTCATCTCAATAGTCTCATCGGACATAAGTTTTGAAAACCGACCTTTTTTTTGGATCCCAAGCTTATGCAGACCCGTTCAGTATGCCCGGGAATACCAAACAATATAAACCAAGTAAACGGCATATAAAATATCTAAGTATAACATGGAATAAATATAATCGAGGTTACAAAATATCCGAGTGTACCATGAATCATTAAAAAAAAGGATGGAAAAAATAATGAAGAATGGTTACGATGCGTTGAAATTCACGTAGATTTGAAACGGTCCTTTTTTCGTCCCGTTCGTCGCGGGTATAAATAGAAATTTGGTATATTGGTAGGCGAGACGAGAGGAAGAGAGGGTGAGAGAGAAAGAGAGAGAGGGAGAGAGAGAAAGAAAGAGAGGAAGAGGGAGAGAGGATCAGAGACCCGCTTTCTCGAGAGTATCGAGGTCCTCGTACCATATCAACCATACAAGTCATTGTCGCCCTGCCTTCTTAATCTGCATACAATGCCGGAGACACACGCGTGAATATACGCTCCGCGTCGCTAGAGACCTCTCCGCGCAGCACGTATCATCTCGTAATATCGTTTATAACCGCGAGTCAAACCCATCGTGAACATTTATAATAATGCTCGCGCGTCGACTTTGCAATACAAAAAAAGATGAAAAAAAACATCTTTAAAAAAACTTGACATGCAGAACGTCTCGGTGTCTCCGTGACGTCTAGCACTCGTCGATGTATATGTCTGTGTGTATATATCTATATACACAGGGTGGCCCGAAAAGTGAGGTCTAAAAGGAAAATCTTTCTTCGTGTACCATGACGTTGAAGTTTGCATCGTTTGAGTGCAACGATTTTCTTGTTCAATTGTGATTTCTGTATTTTTATGCTTGTCTGAAGGCCCCTTTTTACAAATTGACGTCGTAAATCCTCAATAAGAATACGTAAAAATGTTTGAGTGATCCTTACAGCAATAAAAATTCGAATAATTAAAAATAATTGATTTTCCCTGCCTTCCAACGATGCAAACTTCAACATCGTCATACACCTATTCAAATTAACCCCTTGACGCTCTACAATCTTTTTTACCTTTCGAGAGAAAAGCGTGTTTTGATTATTTGCCGAGTTTTTCTGTAGCATGGATTTTTATTTATTTCGCTCTTTTGTGTATGCTCTTTCCTCTTGGAAGTTTTTCGAAGCAATTGGGACTCACTTAGACTAGTCTAAGAAATAATACTGTTTTTTTTTATCATTTAAACTTTAATCTCTGATCCTCTCGAATCTATTTTTTTTTAATTGTTCAAAATGTAAGATATTTAGGTTAGTGCTCCGTTGGTCATTTATTTATCGCTCCATAGTGCACTTCGCAAGGAGAACACAAATTTAGAAAAATCGCGAGGAAAGTACACACACAGAAAAATTAAAAAATGCTTTTTTATCGAAATGTTAAAAAGATTGTAGAAGGCTTTGGATAGATGTAGAACTTTATTGAACATCACAAATTGTACAATTTATCGTAAACAATAGAGTTTTATTATGAAAACGATGTATATTGAACAACAGAATTGCAACAGAGATACTATATACAGCTCTATAAAATTAATTACACTGCGACCTCTATTATCGGCACAGCGGTGGGATCGGCTCCGCATCACACTTGCTAAAATGGAGGCTGCGCACCATCCCCTCAAATTGACCCTGCGCAACTGTGGTAGCTGATTGCAGTACCCCTCAAAGCCTTCTCTCATAATCCAGCATGCTTCGGGTATCACGCTAGGGCCCAGCGCTTCTCCCACCATGCGCTACACCGAACGATATTCGGCACATAGTGGGGGGCTCTTGCATTTTTGGAGGTACCGATAATAGAGGTCGCAGTGTATATCAGTCTGATATAATTTTGCAAGTGTCGAAAGTGACCGAAAATTTTTCCAATCATCCAAAGTGACTAAAAACGTTTGTCCGGTACTGTATATACAGGGTGTCCTGTTATGAATGGATAATCCTGCGATCGTCGATAGGTCAGATCATGTCCTACTATATGCTGGAATTTCAGTTTAGTAAGAGCCCCACGGTTTTCGAGATTTTGGGCTTTACGTGATTTTTTTGCAATAATAATCTGCTTTTCGTTTTTCGCCTTCCATTTCTACAAATGATAAGAATCGACAATGACTAAGCAACTTTTTAAAGTAATTGGCACGATATGCGGTGTACATTTTTTCTACACCGCAGGGCTATCAAAGTCAGATGTTCGAATTGGTTTGTATGAAAATTCAGCATAAGATCTTTTTTTCATAACGTTTCCTTAACATTTAAGTTAAGGAATAAAATCATGTGCGAATCTAACAATTTTTTTTTGTATGAAAAAGTGATTCACTCATAAAATTAATTACACATCTATTTAGTATGAATATCAAGCTGTTAGAGTTTGTTTTTTTTTTCGATGTACAAAATGGCTGACTACTAATATTTTCTTTTGTTACCTTTTTTAGGCACTCCGCGGCGTGACATTTAGCATCCACAATTTTTTACCTAGAACAAAAAACAAAAATTCTTGTCAATCTACATTAGAATACCTAGAGAAGTACGTACGGAATTCAAAAAAATATTGTTTCATTCAAAAGCTGTAGGTATTTGAACTTAAAAATGAATTTTCAGTGACAAATTTCGTATAAAACTGCTTATAAAATGAAAAGTTTTCGATTAATCAAAAATTTCAAACGTACTTCTCTGCGAAATGCAATTAGGAGCATAACTTTTAAATTCGAAATAAATCGAGTGAAAACTGTTAAAGTTATTTGTCACGCCAATTATAAAAAAAACGATAACAAAAGATAATATTAGTAGTCGGCCATTTTATACATCGAAAAAAAAAATTAAATATTTTCTAACAACTTGATATTCATACTAAATAGATGTGTAATTAATTTTTAAAGTGAATTACTTTTTCGTACGAAAAAAATTGTTAAATTCGCACATGATTTTATACCCGTTCCTGTGGCCTAACCCCTTAAGGTTAAAAGGAAGACTTTTCTAGATAAAACAAATATCAAAGAGTATTTTTCAAAAAACCGGGTAAAAAAGTGATCATTTGTAGAAATGGCATGCGAAAAACCAAACGCAGATGATTTTCATTTCGAAAATCGTGGGATTTGTACGAAATTAAAATTCCAGCATACAGTAGGGCATTATCTGGCCTATCGACAGCTGCAGGATTATCCATTCATAACAGGACACCCTGTATATGCACCGTTTGCGTACTGTACTTTCGAACCGCCCCTCGCGCCTCCACTCCTGCCCCCCTCGTGTATTACGATCACCACCGATTGTTTCATTAATTTACGACGTTCAAACGGTAAAGTTGTAAAATGTCGATACAGTCGTCATTGCTTCGCGATAAATGAGCTACCGAATCGCCACCTTCGGACACGTACAACGGTTGAAGATTTATTTCTCCAGAAGCCTCCGACGGAATTCATTTCGTTTCGAGTTGTTTGCGCATATCATTATCCTGGTGAGTAACTCCCTCCGAGCCTCGAGCTCAAAGCAGCACGCGTGTACCTCTCGCAAGTATTTTCATTATTTAAACAATTTCGCGGAAAGTTGGCTGAACTTGCACCACGTGCTCGTCCATAGCCAACCGCCTTAATTACGAGATTCAGGCGTCACCCGAACATTTTCCGTTAAAAAAACACGTCTTAACCCAAACCTCGCCGAACTCGACTGTACAATTAATTGGCCGCACATTGGAAATTCGAAAAGAAAAATGCGGCTGGAAAGAAAGACGATTTACGATAACCGTAAATCAGGAGAAAAGTTCGTATCGTTGGAATCAATCGACTCGGTAAAAGAAGCAATTTGGCTTAATGTTCAAATGGGGGAAAAGCTGGCGATTAATATGATCGAAGTATATGGAGAGATCGCGTTCTCTTTGGACAGATTGGCAATCATCGTTTCGGCACTGTTCACCCACCCTAAATCGCGAATATATATATATAGATGGAACTGTATGCGGTTTGATACGCGCGAGGGCCCTCATCATAACTGTTAGTGCTTACCCATTTCGAACTGAATAGTGGCAACAGTTGCGGTTTATGAAATTAAATTGGTCTCGACGACTGAACGAAACGGGGGAAAGAGCTAGAGAGAGAGGGAGAGAGAGAGAACGAAAAGCGTCTCGCTACATTCGTGTTTCGAGGGTAGGCTTGTCCAGTGAAATTTGAAGGGCGTTACAAAATATACGAAAAAACGAGAAAAGAAGAAGAAAAATCCAAATTTCTTTCGAAAGGTATCAGCGGTTGCTTTGATTTTTAATAAATTGTCATTAATTTATTTATTACCTATAAGTAGAATTCTACAAGGTGGGGGCGTTATTGCGTGATCGAATCTTTTTTAAAGGGGCCACCTACAACAAACGTTGAAGTCTACCGGAAGTACAGTGCTCGAGTGTCAGGATATATGGAGCAAGGGAGAGCAAGGGAGAGCAAGAGAGAGGGAGGGAGGGAAAGAGAGGGAGCGAGAGAGAGAAGTTGGGGTTGGGGTACTTATTATTTTGAAGCGCCCTCTATAAAATTCCCGTGCCAACACACGCTCGGCCACGTGTATAATATCCAGGGTCCCGAGTGCACCCACTTTTATCTCTTCTATTAACCCCCCGCGAGAGGTAATTAAATTAAATGAACCACGAGCTGCCCTCGATCATATCTGCCGGCGTGTTCTCTTACTATGAGCCTATATACACTTTTGTATATCTATATAAGTTGTACATATAGCAATAACAATACGTCAGCTTGACATCGATTCTTCACATTTTATCGCTTCGTTTTGTTGCCCTGTCAGGAATTTTGATGTCGCGAACAATATGTACATTTTGTTTGCGAAATCAAAATTTACATTTTGTTCACAACAATATGTACAGCCCTGCACATGGCTGTCCCGGTGAAAAATTCCACCTACGTAGAGCCATTTGAGTCACTTTATGCCGATTGTTTATACTATAGTCGATAGGAGCTTGCATCCTCGGAACCAAACTTTTTTCCGAATTCCCCACATTTATTTTTGCAGATTAATAGTTTTATTTGGCTAGGAAAATCACGCGGTAATTTTTCGAATTTTTATTTCGGGAATTACAACCTAAGACGACCAAATATAATTTTTGGAGAAATTAAAAGCAAAAGCGGTTGAAGGGAACTTTGTTTGCATTCTAGGGCTGCAAGCCCTTTCAGTGAAATGATTTTGTTCGTGTTCTTTTCTGAATTGTATTTTTCGCGTTTATAAACTCATTTCTTCGGATACATTTTTTCTCTCAATATAAAATAGAAGCTTTTCGTTCAAAAAAATGGTCAAGCTTTCTGAAATCGACTTTCGTATGTATAAATTTAACAATTTGACACTTCGCGTACATTTTTCCGCTTTCGTAAAAAAATGTTGGTAAATGTTCGGAAGTGGGGTTCCTGCTAGACCCGGGCTAATTTTCTTCAAGGGTTCGATCAAACCCAAACAACCCCAAACAACCTTGAACAACCCAAAAAAAAATTAGCCTGATTCTAGCAGGAGCCCCACTTCCGAATATTTACCAAAACGTTGAAAAACGTTCAGAATTTTTCGCGAATCGACAAGCACTTTCCCCAAGCAGCCTTCAGGGCACATGGTTTAAATAAAAAGTCACATACGATCATTTGGCTGGTGTCGAACGTGCTCAAAAAAGTTATTCGAAAGAACACATTCGCCTGATCGGTATCGGTTAATGTTTATTTCGATAAACAAGCAAGCAAGCAAGCAAGGAACAAGCCAACGTTAAGGTGAGTCGCAGGTCGAATTAAAAATTGAATATTCCTCGACGATTCAACGCACACACAAACACGCGGCAATATTGTTTCGCGTGTAGGGCCGAGGCGATAAAGCATAAAGCATGCATGCGGTGCATAAATAAAGTGCGCACGTGGATTCGGTCGTTATCGGCGAATTTCCGGGAGAAATAAAATTCGGAAAGAGGGAAGATGCAGCTGGGTCGAAATGGGCGTAAGAGATGAAGATTGAGAAAGAGAGGGCGATAAAGAGAGCGATGTTGTACTCGACGGAGTTGGTGCTCGTTGGCAGTATATCAGCAGCTCCGAGCACCCGAGTGTGTGCCACCCTCCCTTCTTCTATCTACTGCCGCCGCATCGACCCACCCCTTTTAAGGTAGCTACGTGCCCTATCCGTAGGTACCTGCACACACATAGCCTTTGGCTCAATCGTTCAAGGCCGAAATGGCGTATCGAGTGCCTTCGAAGATCCTTCCGAAGCCCTTTGTACTTTGGACTTTTGAGAGACACTACAGGGCTTGTATATACGAGGATGACGACTTTGAAGACGTTCGACTTCGAGGTCTTCAACCATAGCCAGATGCGCCGATAGCCAGCGTTACACTTGTATAACGGATTCGAAATGTACACTCTCCATGTATTGGGAGAGTGGTTGTGTTTACAGTCATATGCCCACGTGCTTTTGTATGTGCGAGTCAGCCCTCGCCCTCGCGAGCTAAACTCCCGCGGGAGCTACGTACTATTTTGCATAAATTTCGAGATCCACCCCCTGCTGAAGAAGAATACCTTTGCACATGGAGATTGTGTGGAAATTCATCTCTCTCTCTTTCCTGTTTCCATCTTCTGATGTTTTTCGTCTGCCTGATTTGGTCGATTGTTAATCACCTGTGAGGCTGATTAGTCCACCGATGTCTACCAGCTGATGGTACATCAATTAGAAGGAAAAACCTGACCAACAATTGCGCCATTATGATCGTTTCACCATTGGCGGACGCCAGCACTGGAAACGACGTGGGGGCACTTTTTTCTGTTGGAGGCAGAGTGGTGGAGCTCGGCACGAAGAAGCAAGACTGTTGTACAGATACCCGAGTGCTTGACAATAACTGCAATATGTTTCACTCGCTGTGCTCTCCAGCTCTAGGGGGGTATCAACGCGAGAGTCGTATTGTTTTATAGCCCCACTGACGATAACTCCGTGGCAGTCAACCCCACCGAGTGGGACTTCCCTGTCGATCCGTTTGCCAGATCTTCGTGTGGGTGTGCACGCACCGCTCATCTATGATACTCTTTGATGAAGGAGATTCAGGGATTCCTGCAGACGAGCGAGAATCAAACGAGGCCCGGTGGAGTCACATGCGAATCTACATATGGGGAGAGTGGGATTTTTTTAGGGGAGAATTTGGCACCAGGGGTTCTGCTTGTATTCTTACTACTGGTTACTATTCTTACTATTCTACTCGTTACTGTTCTTACTATTCTACTCGTTACTATTCTTACTGCTGGTTACTGGTTACTATTCGTTTTTTACTCGTTACTATTCATTTTCTACTCGTTACTATTCGTTTTCTACTCGTTACTATTCTTACTATTCTACTACTGGTTACTATTCGTTTTCTACTCGTAACTATTCTTACTATTCTGCTACTGGTTACTATTCTTACTGCTGGTTAATGGTTACTATTCGTTTTCTACTCGTTACTATTCATTTTCTACTTGTTGCCATTCTCACTATTCTACTACTGGCAACTATTCGTTTTCTACTCGTTACTATTATTACTATTCGACTGATGGTTACTATTCTTACTGCTGGTTACCATCCTCACTACTTCCAAAGCCACGGTATTCCCTGGCTTTGAAAGGCTGGCGATTTTACATTTGTCGAGCTCATTTCTTACGATATTTTGGAAAGGGTTGATCATTTTCATTTAAACCTACGAGAATCGAAGGGCTATTGATGCCATTGAGAAGTGATTGAGGAATTCTGGTCAAAGTCTTTTCCTTTGGGTTGACGCGGCGGGTGAAATATTATTGGGATGTTGAATAAGTTCTCGCTGTTTCTTCGTGAAAATTAGTGATTGATGGAAAAAAGATCATTCTTAAGCCTTTCAAACGTTTCGAAATGATTGTGTGATTAACTCCTGAGGGCTCTGCAAGATCAGCTAGCGTCTGACATGAGTCTTCATGAATACCTCCAATTCCACACATGAAACAAATTATTTTTGATGTGTGTAAATCAACCTCTTCATGTTGTTTCCGATGGAGCATAGTCATCGTAAGTCTCAACGAGAATTTTGTGTGCGTCAGCTGCAGATTTTTGTTAATTGAGTAGTTCATTTGGCACGAAATTTGACATGAATATAATATAGCATTGACATGACATAACACTTTTAAAAAAAGTTGTTTAAACTACTACTACATCTTAAACTACTCGTGAGCAGTTCTGGTAGCGCCATCTGCTCGGAAACAGCGAGAAATTATTCAACGTCCTAATCGAAAGTGTTCTTGGCCTGTATCCACGAATATAAGGGGTGGCAATTGTACGCTGGCCCTGTACTTCTCAAGGGCCTGAGGCGGTGATTCTGCGACCGGGAAAAATATGACACTTGATGGTTTTTCAAGTCTTTTTTGAAAAAAAATATAGCGTATTTTTATGATGAATAGTATCTGCCAAAAAAATATAACGTTCCGGAAAAATCAAAATTCCATGTTGATTTGAGCAGAATGAAGATAATTAAATTCTGAAAAGTTTTTTTTTCAGTGGAACTAAGTTTTATTTGTCCACTTTGAAGTGAATCTTTGGTCATTTTTCTTCTCGATGACGGGATGCACAAAAAAGTTTTTGCAGAAGTGTTTTGTATTCGGAATTGAACGATCTTCGTTCTGCAGTACTCGAAATGGAATTTCGATAATTTTCCGAACGGCTCTAATACTGCGAGGTCGGTCCTCGAAGTCGAAGTTCCTCAACAGCGTCTTTCCCTATAGGTATAGACTTAGACGTGCACATGTATGTGTGTGAATTATAGCGATAAGTTGGGAGATTAACCTCGCTTATAGCTCGGTCGATTCGTAGGGAGTCATGTCCCGAGGAGTTTTTCGGGTCCTGGACCCCGGCACTATACTGTAACGAATGAGAAGGTTTGACGGTATTAATTTATGTCCGGTTTGGTAACACGAACGCTTCACGATACGTTCCGTGAGAGAGATCGAGTCTGCGTCGTGCTTTCGACAAGGACAGTTATGGCTTTACACACTTGATACACGTGCCCACGTATACGCTAAAATGATCCGCGTTTGAAACGAAAGATGAAAGCGACAAGACTGAGGCAAAAAATATGACGCGCAAAAACTTTTTGAATTTCGGCACACTATTTTCTTTGAATAATTTACACAAGTGTAGCAGAAACTTCAAGTGCTCGCTTATCAAAATCGCTTAACCACTTCGTTGGCATTGACGCAATAGTGCGTCAACCTTTATTTCCCTATTTAACTTGCTCTGATTTGAAATCGGAGGTTCATTCGGGGGTTTTTGGGCTCGCTGAATCCGAATTCGAAGTCAAAATTTGGAAATTCAAAATGGCGGCGCCAATACGGCGGACAAAAATAAAAAACTTTACTCGATTTAGATGAAAATTAGTGCTTTGGGATTTTTGAGGTCGCTTATTACGAATCTGAACTTTAAATTTGAAAATTCAAAATGGCGGCGCTAGAATGGTGGACCGAAATTGAAAATTTGATTCGATTTAGATAAAAGTTGGGACTCTGGGATTTTCGAGGTCGCTTATTACGAATCTGAACAGAAAATTAAAAAAATTTCAATGGCAGATCTAATATGGCGGACGAAAGTGCAAAAAACAGCTCGATTTGGATAAATCTTGGTACTCGGGGGTTTTTGGGGACGATGGGTGTGATTCTGAACCCAAAATGAAGGCTTTTTCATGGTGAATTCAATAACATGGAGCATAATACAATAAATAGGTGAAAATATATGAAGCTTGAGTACCAACTTTCATCTGAATCAATCTGTATTATTTGTATTTTCATTCGCCATATTTGTTCGTCATTGTGAATTCCTGAATTTTGAGTTGAGATTCGTAATCAGCACCCTCAAAAACCCCAAAATACAAGGTTTCATGATAAAAATTGTTCCTGCCGTTTTGGGCATTTTTTGTCGAATTCTCTCTGCCAACGACGGGGTTAAGGGGTCTGCATAAGCTTGAAAAGTAAAAACACGATTTTTTTATTACATAGTTCTACAGGCTAGCGTCTTGAGTTTAATTCGCAGCGAAGACTTTCCAGCAATTTCAAAAATTCATCGAGTAACCCAAACAAATGATTAAAATTGTTTTTTTTAATCGAGAATGTTTTTTTTCTACAGCTTGATATTTTAGTTATTTTCAAAATTTCAAAACAGTACTCGGACATACGACAGTTTTATTATTACACTAAAAGTAACGGCGGTGCTTTCTTCAAGCAATAACAACTACATTGTCTATCAATATTTTGCGATGAAAAAAATTCAAACTCGGCAAGACTGTGTATCTATCGTGTATAAAATCCCGACCTCGTCATCCCAATGCTTTTATCACACAAAAATATTTAAAAAAACAAGTTCTTATTTAATGTACTAAAAAGTAGGAAATCATTTTTTTCACCACGTCACCCATGTGGGAATGTAAATAAATGGGGCGCTCAACTTTTTGAATATTTGATAAATTTGATTAATTCCGTTTCATTAACGGTACTCAATTTGGCACAATAGCAATTAGAGAAATGATTATGTCACGTTTATACTCAGTTCCAGGATTTTTATTTAAGAAATCCAAGGTTGTTTCACAGTAAATTAAATACAGTTGATCTCTTAACGGATTTATGTAAATTAAAGATTATATGTTTAAGTTTTGAGTGCCCCAAGCTTTTTTTTATAGTCACATATGGTGACTTGGTAAAACATTTTTTTATTTACTTTTTGTACGTTGAATGAAAGCTTGTTTTTTAAAATATTTTTTTACATATAAATTATTTTCTACTTTTTAGTCTTTAATCGATTTGACTAGTTAGTTATGACTAGTAGTTTACTAGTTTACGAGTTTGTACGTTAAGACCATGGAATGCTTGGAAAAAATAACAAACACTGTAATTAGGATTGACCTTTCGACTAACTATACATTTTTCACATACAAACACAGTCGGCTACGAATTTGTTTATGTGTTGATGAGATTTTATTTGACCGATCAGACATCACTAATTTTACATGGAAAATTGAAAATGTTATGTATAGATATATATTGCAGAAACATGCATCTAAGATGTGACAAAGCATGATTCAATTTTTAAAAAATATAAATATATATATACATATTTATATTTTTTCAAAATTGAATCATGCTTTGTCACTTCTTAGATGCATGTTTCCAAAATTCCGGAACTCTAAGTTTTCGGGAATTGGGTGAAATATAAATTTTCCGTTTTGCATCTCACAGAAAGTCAAGTTAAGTAAAAGCTTGTAAAATATTCCAAATCGACTAGTTTTTTGGGGCCCCAAGCTTAGGCAGATCCGTCAAGTTCGGTTGCAACTTTCATAGAAAGTTTGCTTCTTTCGCTTCCACGTTAGCTCGTTCGACACGGTAAATGCAAATACCACGGAGCCTATAATTTTTTTCGCTACTACAGGTGATAAAACGTACAGATGCTTTGTCTTCTTCCTTTCCTGGCATCTTCATGGTCTCGAACACTTCACCACCAAACAGACCTATCCATACACGTGGTATACACATCAGCATTGAGATGTGTGAATATTTCGACCGCTGACAAACAGAAGGGCCCAATTTCCATGACGTAGGCGACATATCGACGAAGATCAGGCCTTTTTGTTGCCACACCAGCCAATGTGTGCTGTCCATTCCTTATCTTCGCTCCCAAATGGATAGCTATTAAGTCTGACGAAGGTACTCCCATACGTGTATCTATTTTTTCCTCTATGTATTGGATTTAACGGTGTCCTCGCGGGATCTTCGTTCATGGACCAGGCACCTGTGATTTGTTGAAAAAAAGTCTCTCCTTTTCACGTCTCTCGCAGATACATCGAGAAGCAACTCCGTCGTAGCACAAATTCGACTCTGCAGATACGTTCTTTTTTTTCCTGAATGGTATACAGTAACGTAGGAATGCGGAATTGTTTGATACGCTTTGATTCCACTCACCTTCATCTCCGGCTTGATGTTGTTTGGGTTTGTTTGGGTCGACAAATTAATATGATAAATTGGATAAATTTGTTTCCTGTCGATTGGTAGGACGTGAAATAAATTTGAGTTTGCGCCGTCGTCTGTAAAGCAAATTTCCGTCCAGGCAAAATCGACAACGTACTATTGGTTGTTGCCTCGCGTAGGAGCGACTAAACTCACGATTTTATGTGCATTCCGACACTGCGAGCACTCTCGGTCTCTCTCCCTTGTCGGTTCTTCGATTTCTCTTCGTTTCTGATCTTACACATATATATAGGGTGTCCTGTTATGAACGGATAATCCTGCTACTGTCGATAGATCACGTCCTACTATACATGCTGGAATTTCGGTCGAGTAAAAGACCCACGGTTTTTATTAAATTTAGTAAACGTTCAGAGTTTTTAAAAATTATTTATTTATTTACATTTGAAAAAGTTTATTTAAAATGTTATTTAAAGTAGTTTATTTATTTATTATTATCGTTAATTAATTAATTAATTAATTAATTGAGTTATTATTATTTATAAAACAGTTTATTTAAACATTTAGACAGTTTAGCAAAAGTTCCACGCTTTCAGAGAGTCTTTTTGTGTTATTTTTTGAAAAAAATCATCTGCTTTTGGTTTTTCGCATGCTATTTTTACAAATGATACGAATTCACGATAACTGAGCAACTTTTTAAAGTAATTGGGACAATATGCGTAGTACACTTTTGCTTACACCGCAGGTCATCAAAATCAGATGTTCGAATAGGTTTGTATGAAAATTCTGCATAAGATCTTTTTCCATAAAGTTTGCTTAACACTTAAGGTTAAGAAGAAGACTTTTTTTGATAAAACAAATAACCAAGACGATTTTTTGTTGACCGGGTCAATCATTTGTAGAAATGGCATGCAAAAACCAAAAGCAGCTGACCATTTCGAAAACCGTGGGACTTTCACTAAACTGAAGTTCCAGCATATAATGGGACACGATCTGGCCTATCGACAGTTGCTGGACTGTACATTTGTAACAGGACACCCTGTATATATTAGGGGAAACGATGTTTTGGACCCGTTACATCTATTTAATGGTGGCTGTAACCATACCTGACTATCTTGAAGACCGTCCTCAAAATGTCTCCAAACGGATCTTCGTTATTTGGAACCGGACGGTTCCTTTGGCATGGCTTTTATTTATCTTACATTTGTCCAATGGTGATGTCGAAGGAATTGGGGTTTAGATAACTTGAGTCGGGCGCTAGTAGGTTACTATAGGACATATAATACTATAGGTACTATAGATTACTATAGGTACATATAAGGATAGTCCTCGGAGTCGAATGTCTTCAGAATAACCTTTGTCATGTACATATGTATGACTATCTGCTATGGAGTAACTGCCAAGCTCAAGCCCCACATTTCTATCCTACATAGATCCTTCTCCCATCCTCTCTCATCGTCTCTATCTCTCCTCTCTCTCTCCCTCTCTCTCTGTCCAATGGAAATCAGGTTTTGAATCTTTCGAATCTGATTTCACGTTGAAGTGGGTAACCTTCTTCGAAATATCACCCATGCCGCTGCGTCCTGCCCAGATATGTCGCCAGTCTCTCCTGCACGTTTGAGGACGTAACCGGCAATACCTCGTTCTAGTTTTTATATAATAATAATAATAATAATAATAATAATAATAATAATAATATTAACTCGACCCTGCAAAGCTGTAAAGATGTAGCGTTATTTACTTCCCGGACGATCCTTTCTCTCTCTCCTCGTAATTCAACTTACATTTCGTAATTCAAAATAAAGATTTTTTTAAAGGGGCTTGATCTAATTTGGCAACGCATTTCTTCATCGGTGACGTAAAAAACATTTTATGAAATGGAATGATAAAGTGGGAGAGAGAGGGAGATTTATACATTTTTCGTGTGTGAGGGGCAAGGATGGAGATATATATATATATATATATATATAGAGAGAGAATTGGGGCGCGAAGAAGCGTGCAAACCGTGGTGGCATTCCGTGTGTGGCCGTGAAAGCGTGCCCGTCTCTCTTACTCTGCTCCTCACGTGATTGATAGTGATTTGGCAGATAGCAATCGGACCTGACCCGAGGATACTGCTCCGAGTTCCTTCCCCCCCTCTCTACCTCTCTCTGTAGTGCTCCACTGCAGGCATCCTGCCGTATCTCACGCCGGGGGCCATATAGAGCCCTCTAGAGGAAAAATCAACTTGAATCGCTACTTCACTTGAAAGAACGCACACACACACATACACACACACACACAAATATATTCTCAGGCCAAATATCCACTTACCGGTTTCTCTTAATTCTCTTCTATCCTGAGTATCGATACATACACTACCTTCCA
Source organism: Ophion costatus (assembly GCA_951751655.1). NCBI lineage: Eukaryota > Metazoa > Arthropoda > Insecta > Hymenoptera > Ichneumonidae > Ophion > Ophion costatus. Next base: position 21,486,750 of record OX632357.1, on the reverse strand, counting down.
AAACTATTTTTCCAGCCTCCAAAATCCCTGTCTCAAAAAGCACTCCCCCATTCTCATTCATCGTGTATGTCATCTTCCAATAATTTCCGTTACGCCATTCTAGACGTCCGATTTCATTTCAATCATAAGAAACTCAAAGAGTCTATACGGAAGCTCTGACGATTAATGAAAGTTGGACTGGGCTTGGTCGATTTTCCTTGGTATCCTGATTCGAATAGCATCCATTGGGTCCATTGTATTCACGAGTTTAAAAACTGTTCATTGTTAACAAAACGCGTGTAAACGTTCGTTTTTTCAACAAACGAAAGTTTGTTTTTTCGCGAATGTCTTCCAAACAGGCAGCGTCAGAAACGCCAAGAACGCAATGTTCTTGGTTGCGGCATTCTTGGGCTGGAGGTTGTACGGTGTTCAGTAGCTTATGCTTCCGAGCGGGGATGATATTTTTTCGAAACGCGCGTGTATTCCATGTAGTCGACGACTCGGAGAGATGCTATCGGATGAAAGTGCCGGAAAAGTTGGTCAAGCTCGAGTCTTTCCTGCAGTGAATCTGCCGATGTGTACGATTATAGGGGGACCCTAAAAACGAACACCCTGCCGCGGAAGATCTCGAACCGTAATCCCTTCTGCGATAAGATATCGCAATGATACGAAAGGCAGGGGGGGGGGGTTCGTGTAGATGATCTCTTTGGGTGGCGGTGCATTGCCTGTGGGGGAAAAGCATTATCCGGCAATGGGCTATCGGGAAGCACCGATCTTTTACCGTCTACGTGCGGGTGTCCGAAATCCGTATGTGCATAGAATGAGAGAGAAAGAGCGAGAGAAATGACTCGAGTGTGGCCTGCAGCTAGGACATACCCTGCGGAGGAATCCGCCCCCGTAACACCTCACTAGACACCTTCTTAGGCACCCTTTCAATATCCCATATAAATGATAATAATCTTAAGCCTCGACCTCGGTTACATTCTCTCTTTGTTTCCATCCTCCTGCCGTTTCTCCATCTTGATCCGAGCCGATTTCTCGTTTTGGGCAAGTTCCTCAGGCCGCAACCAATTTTCGACATCTGCAAGGCACCTTGCGCATCACAGTGATCGTTGGATCGAAGCTATCGCTTTGTATGATCATCAAATCGCTCGCCCGTCTGACAAGCGAGTGTAGTTGAAGTCGAGTCATCGGGGGTTTACCACCCGCATCATCAATGGCGCACGGAGCATTGCAGCTGGATGACAAGACTGTTGTGAGGTCTCGCTTGGAGGGGCTTCAAACATTGGGCAAACACAGTGACAGCGATACACAGTGTGACCTGCAATTACGTATGGCTGGTGAAAGTCGTATCAATGGGCTGCCAGAACTTGCAGGAAAATGGACACCCTCATTGTGGCGACCCTGACCATCCGAATGAATCCGTGGAACTGTCTTGTATCTCAATTTCGGTGGTCGAGACAGGAATGAGGCTTGATTCGATGTCAACACGATGATCCTGATTGTCAACGGAATACCATTGACAATGCCATTTGGAAATGACGGGTACCACCGAATCCAAGAGTATTCCAGTCTGCATTCGAACATCCAGTTGTCCAAATGGACAAATCCATTTGAAAGTGACCGGTATCATCGAGTCCAGGAGAATACCAGTCTGCATTCGAACATCCAGTTGTCCTCGCGATCGGTTGATGAACTCGTACAGTTCGGGAAGACTTAGCCAAAATGACTCAATGCATTTGATATACTTAGTCACGGACAACCCATCGGGTACTTCTCATGCACGTGACACTGGGCGATGTCGAAAGGAACGTTCGTTCAACTGTCGCGAGGCAAAAGTGCAAGAGCAAACGAGACACGTATAACCGAAGTCTCGTTCAGACTGCGTACAAGCTACCCGTTGTTTCGTGCCGCATTGCGCGCGAGCCTGTAATCTATAGGCCGGCAAATTTTGTAAAGTCTCCCAATCATCCCGTGCATTTTCATGCAAACGCGGGTACGAGGGGAGGGTCCCTTCTCGCAACGGCTGCTGCGTCTTTCAATGCTACGTCGCTACTCTCTCTCTCTCTCTCTCTCTCTCTCTCTCTCTCTCTCTCTCTCTCTCTCTCTCTCTCTCTCTCTCTCTCTCTCTCTCTCTCTCTTTCTCGGAGAGTCTTGGGCACGTGAATTCTGCTACTGTGTATCCTTGTACAATGACGAGCTCGCGCCCCGAAGGTACGAATTCACGCTCGAAGTGTACTTTCCGTGCATATCATTAGGCTTCCGTGAGAGAGACCGCGCGGAGGGGTCCAGCTTACCTGAGACACGGTACCTAAATACGTCTATACATTGATTTACACATGTGTGCATACACGTGTGCCCAATACCAGCAATAAAAAGGGCGCAATGGATGGACGAGAGGTCGTTCCTTTTCATTTCTTTTCTTTTTTTTTCACCGGAGAGGCTGCACGTAGAAAGTCTCCTTCGGAACCCTTAGCTCGCTTCCGCATCTCGTCAACGATCGAACCTGAATTTTAAGCAGGGTTCCACCAATGAATGTGATGGGATGCTGATTTTTTAACTCAGACGTACCTACCTTCGATGAAACTTCCAACTTTCCACGAGGCACCTGGCGGATTGTAATGAGAAAATATGTAGGCTCTGGCGATCGCCGGTTTTGAGCAGCACTGGACTAGGTCAATAGTTGGAGGGATGACCGCTTTGTTGCACACTGACCTGCGCCTTGGCCACTGAGCTGTTTTCTAGGTTTCCGGAAAGTTTTTACCAGGCTCACTAGGTTTCCGGAAAGTTGGAACTCACGGGGAATATGGTTCCCTGTGTTGGCACGGAGTTTTCACAGTTGCCCTGTGCCCTCGTGCGAGGAGATAGTGGCGCATAGGTCAAGTGGCGAAGGTCCGTCAGAGCTCATAAGAACATCGTAGTGTTTTTGGATAGATCAAGGACTTTTGATGTCATTGATCTGTCCAAATAATTGATGATCGATTGAACTTTCGACAGTGTTTTTCAGTCCGAGGAGCCTTTGGAATCTTGTCGATTTAGAATTACGTAGCTTCATCCATTTTTCTGTATTAATCTTGAACCACCTCTTTGTTACACACTTTATAACATATTTTTTCAGGGGGCAAGGTGGGCCTGCTTGGCAAAATGTACGCTGGTCATGGGTCGAATGATAAGTCAGGCACTTTTACACACACGGGCATACACGCACATTCATGGCGAGGCTGTGAAAACGATCGGCGTGTAAACTGTCCAATAAGTAAGGGCCCGAACACGGGGCCAAGTTGTAGGCCCACTGGGCACCCCGTACATAATATGTACGTATACATAGCTGTATATATGTATGGGTATATATGTGACATGGTCGGTTGCCGTTTGTGTAACCAATATAAAATACGCCCGTTCATATTATATACAGGGTAGCTCGAAAAGTGACGTACAAAAGAAGAATCAAGATGCCTCGCATATTTATTCGACTCATATCCATGTATGACCTATGATCTTTTTGACTTTTCGATGGAAATTCATTTTCCCATTTTTCTTTTTTGTGCTGTATTTTCCTCGCGATTTTTTTCCACGTGTAATCGTTATCAAGTTTCCTGTCAAGCGATAAATAAGTGACCAACGGAACACTAACCTGAGTGCGTTAGATTTTTATGAAAAATTGAAAAAATTCATTTGAGAGGATCAGTCCTTGAAGTTCGGATGATAGAAGAAAATCCTTATACTAGTCTAAACGACTCACAATTGCTTGGAAAAGCTTCCAAAACGAAAGTACATACAGAAAAGAGGAAAAAGTAAAAACCTATGCCGCAGGAAAACTCGAAAAAAAATTGAGATAGTATTGGTGTCTAGAAATTTGAAAAAAAATCGTTTTTTTTAGTTTTTATTTTATTATTGTACAGACCATTCTAAAAACGTCTGTGAAAACCGTTCAGTTATACTCATGAAATAAGCCGAGTTATAGAAATTGTGAGGAGTACACTCGGGGAGCACTGTCGAGGTTCAGCGAACTATAAACGCGTTTTTCTCGAAACTATTTTCAAATTCGGCAACCATGACGTCTCGATACCCAATTGAGTGACTGAGCTCAGATTTGTAGACCTTTGGCAGACCGTTTTTCAGCGTTGGTAACGGAGTTTAGTTGAAATATTGTTTTGTAATATATGTAACTCGTAGAATGGTGAGAAAAATAGGAAAAATTCGAAATCCAAGTTCAGCATGCCGCCATTTTGAAAATATTTTTGCTGCATTTTGTAAGAAACATCACAGCACTCATAAAGATTAAGGAACCTTTTTTTTCACTCTCATTCAACGTCCACAACCCTGGTCAAACCTACTTAAGTAGACGATAATGAACATTGCTATAAAAAACCTTAAAAATCACCGTTTAAGCAGAATGCGTTTTGTTTTCGAAAACCAAAAAGATCGTTGATAAGTCTTTATGCGATGCATCTGGATCCTTCTGGACGTCACTTTCCGAGCCACCTTGTATATGAATCTACATGTATGTATGCGCAGAAACACACATGCACACACATATCGTACGAACCGAAACGTGTGCCCTGTTCGTCGGCAGGTAACCCGCGGCCACTATAAAGAATATCCCTGAGACAAGAATAAAAGCCGGTTGACTTATTTGGTGGAAGACCGCGGTGGGGCTAACGCGGGGGCCCAGGAGCCACCATACGTACCTCCTTGTCTCTCGAGCCTCTTGCTCTCAGCCCAACTTCGTATCGTCGCGATACAGACCCCATATATATATATGGGAAATTCCACGCCATTTCACCTACCCCGTAACCCCGACAATTTTTGGTTTTGCTGATTTTCTTTTGTAAAATTGCACCCCTTGAAGGGAATATTCACACGAATTTTTAGATTTTTATATCTTCTCTTTTAGGAGTTATAATTTTTTAAAAAATGTCGATTTCGGACGTTTTGGAAACGTTTAAACGCTGGTAACTCCTGAACTCATTGAAATATCGACAAGTGTCACTATATAATTTTTTTCATTTTGAAGCATACTTTCATCAAAAATACGAAAAAAATGATCAATCATCAATGTCAACATTTTTTTTGCTTCCTAAGAGAAAACTATTTTTTTTTAAAGATGATCGCCTTTTTATTTTCGTTTAAAAAAATGCTCTAAAATAGGGCGGCATATTCTATGATTTTTGAGAATAGTCTTATCATGGGCCCATTTTTCTTTCTATTTTTTTCGAATTAATCATATTTCTAAAAGATTTTTGTAATTTTTTATTTGTGCTGAATTATCGAAAATAATTTGGTAAATTCAGCACAAAGAAAGTATAAACCGTTTCGGGCCGGTCAAAGCAGGATTAGAAATCGCAGAATCATTAATAGCATTATTGGACATTAAAATGATAAAAATCTCAACAACAAAAAAATATGATTAAGTCGAAAAAAATAGAAGGAAATATAGGCCCACGATTAGACTAGTCTTAAAAACCATAGAATGGCTCACTCTATTTTACAGATTTTTTTGAAACAATTAAAAAACTGCAATCTTCTTATTTTCGAGAATTTGCATTTTAGAAGCAACAAAACGGCGACATTGATAATTGATCATTGTTTTCATATTTTTAAACTAGAGTATACTTCAAAATGAAAATACATCATGTAGTGACATTGGTCGATATCTCAATTACTTCAGGAGTTATCACCGTTTAAGCGTTTCCAAAACTTCCACAATCGGCATTTTTTGGAAAATTATAACTCCTAAAAAACCAGAGGTAAAAATCTAAAAATTGGTGTGGATATTCCTTTCATGGGGTACAATTTTTTTAAACAAATCAGGAAAATTAAAAATGTTCGGGGTCACGGGCCAGGTCAAATGGCGTGGAATTTCCCATATATATATATATATATATATATATATATATATCGGACCGTTTATAATATATTTAGTGTGTACTCCGCGGCGATCAGAAGAGCCCGTAACCGCAAACGATTTAACGCGCAACGGCATGTGGTTTACGCCCTTTCGATTGCTAACATTCGATATATATAATATATTATCGTGTACATACGGGGACAGGATGCGAAAGAGAGATTCCTCGAGGTGCAGAACGTGCGGGTATAGCGCGCGCCCGAGCGAGCGAGCGAGCGAGCGTGTACTTGAACCAGCACGGAAGCGACGGCCCAATCGTGCTGCATTGCTCGACCTTTGCTATCCACCGAGGATCCACGTGTGTCCGGACCCCTCCCCCTCGCTTCCCATCATTTTATAGGTGTACATATATACGTGTGCGCATATGACACATCGAGTTGGATTCCCGTAGTGGAATAAACATTACGCGCATGTGCCACAACGCGTACATGCCTAATATAGCTCGATACCGGAGACAAAAGAGGCTCGGGCGCTCGACGCGAATCACTCGGGTCGCGGTACGTTCGGACGATTTTTGATCGATTGCTTATTTATTAATTTGAAGGTTTTCGGAACGAAAGTATGCTCGCAGAGATGTCCACGCTGGTACGCGATGGCGCATGCGCGGGATACTTGGCGGTGACGTCACGTAATAGAAGATTTCTTTTTGTCGAAGGTCGATGGGAATTGCAAGGTCGATATTGTTGCGGGTAGTCAATTGTTGTGGACCTTTCGTATTTGGGGGTAATGTTTATTGCGAGGTTGAGGTTGTCGCAGATTGAGGATTTTTATTGAGTTTTTTTGTTGAAGGTCTATATTGGTTAAAGGGTTGAAATTGGTGCATGGTATGGAGGCTTTTATATGCAAGGTTAATGAAAATTTTGAGGTGAGATTGTTGCAGCTATACGATTATTGTAGAATTTTTTATATTTGAGGTCGACATAAATATCATGGTTGAGATTGTTGCAGCTACAGAATTATTTGTTTTCAAGGTCAATAATAATTGCAAGATTAAGATTGTTGCAGCGACAGAGTTATTGTAAAAATGTTTATATTTGAGGTCGAGATTGAGATTTTATATCAATTTCAACGTCGAGCTTGTTACAGCTTCAGAATTATTGTAGAGTTTTTCATATTTGAGGTTGACATAAATTTCGACCTTGAGATTGTTGCAGCTACAGAATTATTAGATTAACATGTAAATGTAAGTAAAACGATCAATTAAAAAATTATATTAACATGTAAATTTAAATAAAATTATTAACATGTAAAAATATTTATATTTGAGGTCGACATCAATTTCAATGTTGAGTTTGTTAGAGCTTCAGAATTGTTGTAGAATTTTTCATATTCGAGGTCGACATAAATTTCGACGTTCAGATTGTTGCAGTGATAGAATTATTATACAATGATTTACATTCAAGGTCGATGTAAAGTTGAAGTTGTATTGAAGTTCAATATTAATACCAAGATTAAGATTGCTGCAACGATAGAATTATTGTGAAAATGTTTATATTTGAGGTCGATATCAATTTCAACGTTGAGATTGTTAGAGCTTCAGAATTATTGAAGAATTTTCCATATTTGAGGTCGACATAAGTTTTGACGTTCAGATTGTTGCAGCTATAGAATTATTATACAATTTTTTACATTTAAGGTCGACGTAAAGTTGAAGTTATATTGAAATTCAATATTAATAGGAACATTAAGATTCTTGTAGCGATGTAATTATTGCAGACTCGTTATTTTTGACGTAATTTTAGCGTTGAAATTGTTGCATCTATTCGACAAGAGAGAAGAATAAACATTTGGCATATTTGGAGACAGTTAATTGTAAACATTTCGTCTATTCTGCTTTTTTCTCCAATGACACTCACAAAGCAAGTTTAAAAGATTCTTATAAATAAATAATTCAATGTACGTTCATAGGAAAAAAAAAAAGAAAAATGTGCATAAAAATTTAAAAAATCAAATAAAGATGTGTCGCATAAATTCTACTTTTTATACTTTTGTCCGAGGCATTTTGGGAAAAGAAAACGCGTGCAATTTTTCAAAAGTATCGTCGAACATATTCTTCCTTCGCCGCTAGGAATTTTCATCGTCGAAGATAAAATTCGAAGCTTCGTGATCGACGAGTCGGGCTCTTTTCCGCCGTCGCGTATCTGGCGAAGGCTAATAGTTTCGTATATCCCGAGTGTGTTCATTACGCCAGCGAAGATATAATTCATCGTGGATTTTTCATCGGGGCCCGATCGTGCGCGTCGTATCTTCTCTCATACGCCCCGTGTGTTGTCTCTGGATCTGTTATTCTCTCGTTTCTTCGTCCGTTCGTTCGATCGCCGAAGACAGGTTTTCCGAGCCGGAGGATCGTCGAGTGCGTGGATCCGGAGTTGACGATCGTGGCCGAGACGAGAGCTAGAAAACATACCGAGAGAACGAGGAAGAGCAAAAAAAAACAGGGAGAAAAAAAAACGTGAAAAAGTTACGAGGATCGGTAGCGAGGCGGACTCGAGGCGAGACGATCGGCTCTGCGCGCTGCTGGGGAAGGTCGCAGTAGAAAAAGTATGATCCTTCCAGAAGCAGAAATATTTGTCCAACGCGCAATATTTGCACGGGGGCGCGTGGAATCGCGTCATCGGCCACGTCCTCTCGCGACCGACGTCTTTCGCATTTGTTTAATTTGTTAAGTGTTAATTTTATATAATTTTTTGACCAAGCGAACAGTCTGCGCGGCGGATCGCACTTGGCGACGCGACACGTCCCCCAAAATAGTCGAACAAACACAAGCTCTCACGATCCTATCGAGCACACTTGCGATCTTTTTCTTTTTTTTTGTCGCACGATCCAAAAGTATCGTCGAGCGAATAATTTTTTTGTGCACCTGTTGCGCGCAAAAGGATATTTCAAATTTTTGTTCGCACGAACGGAAATACCTTAAGGATGTTGAGTCCCTATGAAACATGTTAATGTTAATTGTTCAATAAATAGCTTCTTAATCGTCATGCAATTTTTACACGACCTCCTGAATACTTCATGTAAAAACATACCGAATTTTCAGAATTCTATCATCATTGCTTCAACCTCCTTAAGGGTTGAAATAAAAAATGATAAGAAAATTCTGAAAATTTGGTATGTTTTTGTATGAAGTATTTAAGAGGTCGTGTTAAAATTTCACGACGATTAGGAAGCTCGTTATTAAAAAATTAACATTTTGTTAAGAACAATTTTTAAGAGAAATAAAAAAAAATTTATCAATAAACTTCGTTTTGTTTCCGTTGCTTTCAGTATATTGTAGATATTATAAAATTGAGAGGTCAAAAAAAAAAACTTATTGCAACGGTACATCAGTTTCCATAAAACAACATTTAATTTGTGAATGTTAACTGTTCAATAACGAGCTTCCTAATTGTCGTGAAATTTTTACACGACCTCTGAAATACCCCATACAAAAACATAACAAGTTTTCAGAATTTTATCATCGTTTGCGATTTGGGACTCAACATCCTTAATTACTGTGAGGACTTTACATATCGATATAGCTAATTCAGTTAATATTTTTACAATAGTTAGTAGTTTTTTTCGGGGACAATAGATAGTCGAGCACGCCACCAAAGTTGCATTTTTATAGATATATTTTTCGCTTGTAGTTGTGCTAACGATATTATGATTACGGTGTCAATAAGCTATACAGGATTTTACTATCCCATCTTCTGACGTTGGCGTCTTTCATAAATACCATGTACTTTGCTCTCAGTGCAGCATTAGTATTTGTGCGCCGATTTTGTGATATAGCTGAATGAACCATATCGATATTGTATAGCCTTTTACAATAGTGTATAGTAATTTCGGAGATACTAGATAGTCAAACACGCCACCAAAGTCACATGTTTACGTATACTTTTCGCTTATAGTTGTGTTAACCACATTATGATTGCGGTGACAATAAACTACAGGGGATTCGATTATACTCTTTTTTACCATGCGCGTTTTTGTCAATACTATACACTCAGTGTATATATTATTAGCTATGGGACTACGTAGGGATTTTTTTAAAACAAATTTTGACAAAATCTAATACTTTGATAGAAATTAATCGATTTTTCGCCCAAAAAATAAGCAGTAAATTGTTTATAACAAAAGGTCAACATTTAATAAAAAAACGGCTGGGTGTTCGAGTAAACCGTGATCCCAGTATGAAAAAAGTTTTGTTGCAGCGCTCCGAGGTGCTGCGGCAAAATCGATAATTGAAACTTTCAAACATTTTTTTTCGCTACAGGACCAATTGCATACTGTTTTCATGACCCCAAAGTATTTATGAACAAAAAAAAACGATTTTTCCAAAATCCTAGAGGGATTTAATTTCATTATGGGATTTATTTCCAAAATCCCTTAATGCGCGTTTTAATGCGCGTAAAGTTTTTTTTTCGGTGTACCCATTGGGCACTCTTACGATTGTTTTATTGAACATTTTTTCTGCACTAGCAATGAGGGTTACTGCATAAATAGTTTCTTTTTGGTGCACGGGTTGGATAGGATTTTTGATTTTTGATTTTTGATTTTTTTTGCACGTATAAAAACATTCGAACGCGTGTCAAGTTTTTTTTCGGTGCATCCATTGGGCACTTTTATGATTTTTTTTATTAAATTTTTTTTCCTACACTCGCAATGAGGCAACTTACTGCGCAACTATCTTTTTTCCGGTGCATTTCTACATTGCTTGGACGGCGATGGAGCAAAGTGGTCAGGGGCAGAGTCGATCCTATGGAGAGTAATCGAGTTCCATATACTTGCAATTTATTCTGACAATGATTTTTGACGTTTCGTCGTAAATTCGTCGGATCATTCGGCTACTGGAAGGTCCACTGGCCCTTCCGCCGCACGAGGCAACCCTCTCGTACTTCAAACCCTCCGTCGATTCTTCCTCGGCTCCATATACGAGATGTATTCTCGATCTTATGTTCGAACGGACATTTTCCCACGACATACCTTCGAATTTGCATGCGCTTGAGAACCGACGAACTTTTTGGAGTCACTTAACTTCGTGATTTTTCAATGTCGTAGGTTCGTCGATTCACGCTTGAGTTTGGGCCTGGATCCATCCTGTGGCTCTCTACATACCTGTACACGCATCGATGTTTGCGAAGATTGGATTAACGCTTATTGATATCTCAAAACCGTTCGAAAACTATCGTTGTTTTACTCATAATGATTTTTTTTCACGAAAAAGGTTTTTTTTCACGAAAAAAGGTTTTTTTTTACGACAAAAAAGTTTGATCACGAAAAAAAGGTTTTTTTCAAAAATGGTAACAGGATTGACATGTCAAAATCTTTTGGGAGCAATTTTTATTTTACCCCTGTGTGTTTACGATAAATAAAACGCGTTTTCACGTGAACAGAATTGATATTTCAAAACCATTCGAGGGCAATCTTTACTTTAATCCTGTTTTTTTTTTCACGAAAAAGACAAGTTTTTTTACGAGGACAAAATTGATATTTTCAAATTGTTTAAGAGCAATCTCCAGATTACTCTCAATTTTTTTTACGAAAAAGAAAACACTTTACAAAACATTTTCTAATTCTTCAGATGAGTGACTTTTCCAAAAAATTATTTTGTTTTGGAACCCAAACAAACTCAAACAAACTCATTTTTTGGCAGAGAATTACCAAACGGTTTTTCATAGATACAGAATTTATATTTTTAAATCGTTTTGGAGCAATATTTGTTTTTCTCCCGGTTTTTTCCGAAAAAGAAGTTTTTTCACGAGAACAGAATTTATATTTTTTAATCGTTTGAGAGCGATCTACCCGTAAATCCTGTTTTTTTCACGAAAAAAAGTTTTTCCAAGAAAAATTAGTTTTTCACGAAAAAACAGTTTTTTTATGAGAACAGAATTGATATTTCTAAATTGTTTGAGAGCAATCTCTAAATTACTCTAATATTTTTTTTGCGAATAAAAAAGTTTTCTCAATTTTTTTCACAAATACAAACCTGACATTATGAAATCGTTTCATAGTAAAATTTTACTCCTGGTTTTTTTACGAAAAATGTGTTTTTTAACGAAATTTTTTTTTTTCCTAAACTAAAGGGAAGCTCCAAACGACTCGCTTTTTTATTACGAAATAAGAACGTTTTTTCACGAAAACAGAAGTCGTTTTTTACGCGAAAAAAAAACGTTTTTCCACGCAAACAGAATTGATATCTGAAATTCGTTTAGGATCAATCTCCATTTTATTCTTGTTTTTTTTTTTTGCACGAAGCCTTCGCTTATTGCACAAACATGTTGATCCCATCGACGAGCTTTATCCCAGCGCGATTGCAAAGACGTAAATCTTTGATTTCAATCGCCGTCATGGCCGCGAATACGCGACTTTCGATAAATATTTTTTTCCCTTACGTATCTAATGTAGTGATTAAAGTCGAAGAATCAATCGAGACCGTAGAATCCAGTGTTCGAAAAAAAAAAAAAAATGGAGCAAGTCAAACTGGCGGTAATAGTTGTTACGGCGAGGGACAGAAAACCCGTGCAGGAATGTCCTTTCCATTCTCGCGATTATCGAACCTGATGGCGAAGGTTTCACGCGTCGTCGATTACGAGAGCGACGAGTTTTGCGAGATCGCGTTGTATCTTGCCACACTCGTGGCATTTTTTTCTTGTTCCTTTTTTTCGTTCTTTTTCTTTTCGATAAAACTCAATGTGAACCACACGAGTGAACACGCGAAGCGTTGCATGCTTTATTTTATTTTCAAGAAAAACTATTCGAAAATAGAAGAAAGACCAGTTCGAGTCGTGCGGTTTCTAAAATCACAACCCTGTCGAGCATAAATCTTATCAGAGCTGGACTACCCTAGCCTTTTCCACTCTGATGGAAAATTTGAATGGAAGTTTCATTAGAAACAACGACTATCAAACTGGAATATAAATGGCCGTGTTTTCGCGAAATAACGAGATGCCGATTGTTCGTTGCTTTTCCGAGCGATTTGTTTCTTTTCGACAACGTGCGGATTCGACTGTCGACCCAGGCTCTCGCTTGAGCCCCGTCACGTCCTCGCGGATCTTCCTCTGGAATGGAACTTTTATTGCGTCGTAGGTATCAGCACATTTTTTCCTTTACTATGGTTGATCGGTTTTGAGCCGGGAACGATCGCAAAATTGAAACCACCTGGCTGGGACGAAAAATGTTCCAAAAAAGAATTCGCGATAAAAAAAAGATCATTGATAAAAAAAAATAATCTTGCTTCTCACGGATGTCGAAAATCGTCAAAATTATCAGGATTTCCAGATGATTTATTATTTTTATTTATAAATAAATATTGTTCATACGTTTTTAATAAATTAAATCATTTTTGCTTTGTTGTGTTATATATTGTATATGTATGTAATGTGAATATATGTAATGTAAAAGAAAAAATTATTAAATGTACTAAAAACGTACGAACAAATAAATAATGAATTTGTAAAAAATTCATTTACTTGTTAGAAAATGTTAGTTATATATATATATATATATGTGTGTAAATTAATACTTAGCAAAAAGTAAATCTTTTTTATAAACTTTAATTTTATTCATATATATTCATATATAATATATCAGGACGCTTTTTTGTGGAATAAAGCATGTAATAAAAAATAAATTGATTTTTAAAATGTTTTTTCAACATTCATTAATTTAAAAAAATATCTATATCAACGAATCCAGTATTTTTTCCACACTATAGCGGCCTGACTTCAATGTCACCGGCTTGCCGATAATTCAAACCATTTTCTTACATTTTCGATCCCACGTTAGAACACAGATTCAACAGTTTTTTCAACTTCGATTCTAAGTTTATTATAACTTATTATAATAACTTAAGTTTATTTATAACACGTTTATTCCTCGTCTCATTGCTTGGAGCTACCAGGTTTTTTCGTTCAATACTTAAAACTTCGACGCGTATATATACACAGGAAGATATATGTGTACATATATTTATCCCTATAGATATATATCTGTATATACGTATGTGTTACATCTTGCCGTGTAACATATGTACATGCGGTAGATCCATACGTGAATTATCCTTCTCGAGGCTGCCACTATGGCTGAGAGGTTGGTAAAAGGACAGGTGGACGTTGAACCGGTCGACACACTGCGGAGGCTGAGGAGACTCTCCTCGTCCACGCTCCCGATCCAATGAGCCCCAGAACCGTTAGAACTTTTCGACGTTTCTTTCTCGACCATTTCATCCCATTTTTCATACTCTCCAATATCGAGTAATATCCAGGTGACTTTTTAATAAAAATGAAAAAAAAAGTCAATGGCAATCAAGATTCGATCAAAACGTCGCGAGTTTGGGTTCTTGCCTCAGTAATTGCGCGGATGCAGGGTAATGTCAAAAGGAAGAAAAGAAAAACAGAAAAACAAGTCAAGTACACGTTGAAACGAATCGTGAAATCGCGATTGGCTTCGTACGCCGTTGCGCAGGCTAATAGCTTCTTTGACTCGGGGCAATTTATGAAAGTTAATTACGTGACGTTTGAATAATTGAAAATAAAAATATGTGACGCGCGATTGGCTCCAATTGTTCCGAGTCTAACAGACACGCTCGGCCTGTTAGACGAATTTACATAGTAGCGTTGATCATCAGCAACAGCGAAAACATTTGCACTCTTGTAACTCACTCGTCGTTGTAAAAAGAAAAGAAAAGGAAAAAAAAGGACAATGACATAATTACTTTACACGATGCGTCGTGAACGTGCTACGAAGTCTGAATGGAGACGTTATATACAAACATAGTCAGACCGAGGGATCATTGGCCACGAGCGATGGTCGGCTTAATTCTTATGTAGAAACGAATCGTAGAATAATTCACATTATGCGCCGCTGGAGTCCATGAATATGTACACGCTCTTTGCTGTCTCTCTCTCTCTCTCTCTCTCGCTCTCCCTCTCTCGTAGTACGAGAACTCTCGCCTCGTGTCTGGAGCTCCGCAGGTTCATCGTCGTCGCGGTGGCACGCGACACCGAGACTATATGGAGATAGAGATTGAGACAGCGAGAAAGAGATGAATAAGCAACTAGACGGAGTGAGCAGACGAAGAATTTGGAGCACGCAAAGTTTTTTGCTGCTTACGAAATAAGGAAACGAACTAGGAGAGGGAGAGAGAGAGAGGAGTGGATGCAGGCTCGTGCCCATTAATGTGCCCGCATATTTAACATATGTATGTCGATACCCGGAACCCTTCGCGCTTTTCGAAGTGTCAAGGCCACTCAAAATGTATTCCGGGTAGTTGGCTCTTTCGGAATCACAGTTTCGTGCGTTTCCAAAAGGCGCATTTATCTTACTAAGGTGGATGGTGTCGTTGGAGTGGCGCTCTCAACTCTTCGTTGACACGCTTACATTTGACCACGATTTTGACACACTGGGTCCATTTGACTCTGATAGTAGGGTAAAGTGACCTTGCTTTGGCACTACACCAATTATTGACACTTCTCTCCTACCTACATTGCGGTCCTTGAAGTGCCTATAATTGAGCCCTCAAGGTGCCAATAATTGAGCTCTTGAGGGGCCCATAATTGTGCTCCTAAAGTGTCAATAATTGAGCCTTTAAGGATGTTGAGTCCCTATGAAACATGTTAATGTTAATTGTTCAATAAATAGCTTCTTAATCGTCATGAAATTTTTACACGACCTCCTGAATACTTCATGTAAAAACATACCAAATTTTCAGGATTCTATCATCATTACTTCAACCTCCTTAAGGGTTGAAATAAAAAATGATAAGAAAATTCTGAAAATTTGGTATGTTTTTGTATGAAGTATTTAAGAGGTCGTGTTAAAATTTCACGACGATTAGGAAGCTCGTTATTAAAAAATTATCATTTTGTTAAGAACAATGTTTAAAAGAAATTAAAAAAAATTTATCGATAAACTTCGTTTTGTTTCCGTTGCTTTCGGTATATTGTAGATATTATAAAATGTAGAGGTCAAAAAAAAACTTATTGCAAAGTTACATCAGTTTACATAAAACAACTTTTAATTTGTGAATGTTATTTGTTCAATAACCAGCTTCCTAATTGTCGTGAAATTTTTACACGACCTCTGAAATACTGCATACAAAAACATACCAAATTTTCAGAATTTTATCATCATTTGTGATTTGGGACTCAACATCCTTAAAGTGCCAATAGTTGGGCCTTCAAAGTGCCCACAATTAGGCTCCTAAAGGGTTAATAATTGAGCCCTTAAAGTGCCAATAGTTGAACCCGTAGAGAGCCAATAATTGCGCCCTTAAAGTGTCAATAATTGGGTCCTTAAAGTGACAGTAATTGGGCCCCTGAATTGCCAATGATTGGGCCCTTGAAATGACAGTGATTGGGTCCCTGAACTGCCAATAATTGGGCCCTTGAACTGCCAATAATTGGCCCTTGAAGTGACAATGATTGGGCCCCTGAAGTGCGAATAATTGGGCCCTTGAGGTGCCAATATTGGGCTTGAAGTACCAACAATTGGGCACCTTACCTTATCTTTATGTTATAAACTATGCTCTGTCCAAATCTGGCCCTTCGCAAAAATGGTCATAACTCGCTCAATTATTCGAATTTTTACGAAATCTTTGTTGCAAATTAAAGTTGAGAGCCTAGGCTATAAAACTACGCAAGGAAAAAAAATCGGACTTCGGAATTTCAAGCCTACACAGACCCCTCAAATATGTCAAAGGTTCATCCGCTGAACAAAACCCCGAAGTCGTTGGTCAAATTACACGAATACAAATACAGCGTATAACCAACGTCCACAGGGTCTCCAAAGAATTGCAAAAGTCATTATCCGGCCACAGTCTTACCCCCGTCCATCCTTGATCCATAAATAATTTTTCAAAAAGTAGAAAAATGTAGAAAAAGAAAATCTGGCTTCTTTCCCAGGGGTTGAGGCAACCTCAGGGCGGCGAGTCAGTTGATGATATGCGTAAAACTGGACGAGAGAGATAGAGACAGAGAAGAGAGAGAGAGAGAGAGAGAGAGAGAGAGAGAGAGAGAGAGAGAGAGAGAGAGAGAGAGAGAGAGAGAGAGAGAGAGAGAGAGAGAGAGAGAGAGAGAGAGAGAGAGAGAGAGAGAGCGAGAGAGAGAGAGAGAGAAGGGAAACCTCTGCATCCAGGCAGTCTCAAAGGTTTTAATGTTATGCGGGATTCCCCGAGTTGCGCATCGTAGCTACACGTATACGAGCTAAACGTACATGCACGCGTCTACACATATATGCGCATACACTTATACACTCGTAGGAAGCTACTGGCCCACTTGTTCTCTGTATACTAATGAGAATGAAAATGAGATGACTGCGTTTATTTCATTTTCATCAGGTGCAACGGACTCCGGAGCGCCGGCTTGTGTTCCTAGATACACCACGCGGTGCCGCTATAAACGTAACTCTCTCTCTCTCTCTCCCTCCCTCTCTCTCTCTCTCTCTCTCTCTGTCTCTCTCTCTGTCTCTCTCTTTCTGTCTCTCTCTCTCTCTCTCTCTCTCTCTCTCTCTCTCTCTCTCTCCCTCTCTCTCTCTCTCGCGTGCGCGCATGTTGCACCTGCGCACCTGGCCAAGGCGCGTTATGGACTAGTTCACTCTGGTGCGCGCACTTGCTCGATCTCTCGGAGCGCCATTCATTACGGGCTTCTCGCATGATCTTTTTGCTTCGTTCCTTGTTTTTTTCCCATCCGATCTCTCTCTCTCTCTCTCTCTCTCTCTCTCACACACACACACACACACACACACTCTCTCTCTCTCTCTCTCTCTCTCTCTCTCTTACTCTCTCTCTCTTGCGTGAAATTAGTTATTAATATTCTTGTCTTCGGATTTTCTTTGGTTGGGTATATTAATTTGATCTTGGGCTTATGATTTTTTTTTTGGGCATATTCAGTTGTATTATGTATTTTAATTTGTTGTTTTCTTTCGTTTTGATATTTAATATTTGTTGTTATATTTAATTTGTCAATGAACGAACGTGCTCTCTCTCTCTCTCTCCCTCTCTCTCTCTCTCTCTCCTTCTCTCGTGGAGATTTTTTGGTAATATTCTTTAAAAGATTATTTGGTTAATCATGGGATGTAATTTCATTTGTGCTCATATTGAATTATATTTTGTATTCTAATTTGTTGTTTTGTTTCGTTTTTGCATTTTATTTTTGTTATTACGTTTTATTTTCTATGCCATCCTTTATCATATTGTTTATTTTCCTATCGAATCTTTATTTCTTCCATTTCTGTTAATTTTTTATTTCTCTCGAGTTCTTATTTCTTTAATTTCCATTTATTTTTTTTATCGATACTGTACCCTTATTTCTTTTTTTTTGTTTATTGTGTATTTATATCGAATGCGTAATTCTTTAATTCCTGTTCATTTTCTTTAACACGAATACTTGTTTCTTTTTTTCACTTATTTCTCTACTTTCTGTGTATTTTTATTTCATATCGAATGCTTATTTATTTATGTTCTGTTCATTGTGTTTTACATCAAATTTTTGATTTTTACTTGTTAAATTTCTGTCAACTCTTTTTTCGTTTCATCTTGTACTCTATATTTGGCTCAGAAATTTACCAAGACATAATAAATATTATCAATCAATCAATCTTCCTCCCTCTCTCTCTCTCTCTCGTCGTCTTTTGTCACTTTTTGTTTCGTTTCCATCGCTCGCGATCCCATCGTCTCTTTACGCGCCGTATCCACGTTGGGGCTAATAAAGCCGCGGACGATGGGAGCGCGCGCGTAAGTTTATTTAAATTTTACGAGGTGCCGAAGAGTATCGTGTCTGACGCTGGTTAGACTACTGATAATAATTAGCAACGGACACGCGCGCGCCACGTCAAACATCGCGATTTCGTTTTACTCCATTCATTATTTCATTCACGATCGTCTCTCGCGTTCCGCGAGACTCCTAGCTCCCCTTGCCCGTCCACCCCTTCGTCGTCTCGTTCACGCGGAAATGGTTTTTACCACCGAGTCGAGTACCCGCTTAATATTCATTCCTACGGAATTCTCGAATGGCCTAGTCCGTCGATCTCTCGTGACGCACGCGAACTGTAACACACACGTGCGCGATAGGGCTCCTTTCGGGTGTAATTCCATCAAGCGCGAATCACTTGTGGACAATTGTACACGCGTGCTCCGAAAATTCCATTTCTCGCAATTTATGGCGCGAAAAAAAATTCCAACGAAATTCCCGAATTGAGGGGGCTGTAGCGTTGGCCATGATGCAAGATTAAAATCGAAAAAAATATGTGTTATTGTCTGGACTATGCTGAGTCTTTACGAATTTTTTGAAATTTTATCAACACCAAACATCGGAGATGAAAAATATATAATATAATTCCAAAAATAGCAAGACGTTCACGATCCGAGTGATGTAATTTTTTTTTACTACTCAGCACCAAGATAAACCATTTCCAACAACGGATTAACGCAAACGAAACTTTTGTAAACATTTAGAAAAAAAATCTCATCTCGCCCATGGTAAACTATATGAGGAGCTGGCGGAAAAAGCGGACTTGTCCACACTGCGTCAATTTTTTTATTATTTTTATTTTGCGTGATTTTCAAGCACGCCTCAATAAGCTCCCAATATATTTTCAATCAAATCCGGCTTTGAACACCTCAAAATTCGTTAAAATCTGCCTTTTTGAGCGAAATTACAGTTGCGAGGCACAAAATGAGATAAAATAAAAATTGAATTTGACGTAGTGTGAACAAGTCCGGTTTTGTTCGCCAGCTCCACATATACATTCAATATTGAACCATCACGGTTCGATGAAAGATTACGAATCTTGGCTGGCGAATGAAGAGCAACGCTGCCAACCTCAATGTCCACGAAGTTGCCGTATTTTGACAACACTCCATATTAATTATTGCTAATAATAAATAATCTCGTGACATCGATATAAATAGGCATAATTATAAATGACTCAAAATTTCATTCGGAGTTGCATAAAACATTCGCTGACGCGATTTTTACCATAGTAATGGTCGATAATGTTATACTTTTCCAAGTTGGTAGTAACACGAAAGTTTTCTCTTATTTACGAAATAAAAATATAAAAGTGTATAATTTCGCCCTTCAATAATTTTTTTAATAAAAACTTAGCTACAAATCTACAAAATAAATCCTAAAAATCGCTAATAAATCCTAAACCTTAGCTGCAAATCTACAAAATAAATGGATTCAAAATCTACAAAATAAATCTATACCACGCATGCGTTTCTTGACGGTCATTGAAAAAAAAAAACAAACCGTCATTTGACTCCACGCGAGTACTCCAACCTCCATGAGAATAAAGTCTAACTTTCTTCATCCTGGAACCAATATAACAAAGTTCGTCACGAAAAAAACCTATCGTGATGACGCCTTGTAAAAACGATTCTCTCGTATCCGTCGCAACGGTCTTTTTATTTTCTAACGACCGATCGACGATCGTTTCGTCATACACCGCATCATCGAATCATTAGCATAATAATATAAACCTTTCGCATCCTCCACAAATCCTTGATGGATTCCGGTACGCTACAGCGGAAGCGTATGCACCAAAGAGCGAGCGAGAGAGAGAGAGAGAGAGAGAGAGTTATCCGAGCGATCGCTACAGGCCGTTGATGTGCGCCGATCTCTCGTAACATCGTGGACCAAGAGCCGGAGAAAAAAACGGAGCGCCAAAGAAACGTCGAAAAAAAGACGGTTGAAAAAAAAATGAGAAAAAACGTCGCGAGCCTGGGCACACGAAGTAGCTTTTTCGATGGCGGTTGCTTATTTTGCCTAACAATGGGATCCTGGTGCTTTCTCCCTCTCCGAAACATTCATTTCTCTTTGCTCCCTCTCCATTGCTATCCTCTTACCTCCCGGGTGTAATAATATATAGCGCCGTCACCGAGAGAGACAGAGAGAGAGAGAGAGAGAGAGAAAAAGAGAGAGAGAGAGAGGGGGGTGGGGGGAGGGAGACATGATTTTTTCACCATATGCATGTGTACAGAGGTGGGCAATGGGAAAAAATGGTAAGTGCCAAGAATTCCTCGCAATTCGATGGTGGGGATGCTCAAAGTCTTCCTCTCTCCTCTTCTAGCCCAAGGGATGAGAATCTCCGAGTTACACGCACGAGAGACCATCTATCTCAGGGGTGTGATCTTCCAACCCCCACCCGAGTGGTGCGTCCGCAGTACATTGATGCGCCTGGATCACAATGGCGTTTGCATACACTTTCCCATGAGGATGACACCGTCTGGTCTATACCTGGATCTTTAAATGCTCCTGGAGCGTGGTAAAAAGTAGCGTGAGCGCGAACGAGAAGGATGAAACGATGGGGCTAGCGAAGAGCCGGAGAGAGGCCGAAAGGGGTTGAAGACGGGCATCCGTAAAGTATGGAGATGTATGCAAAATCGCGCCTCTACCTGGTGAAGGGACAAGAGGGAGAGAGAGGGATGAAGATGGAAGACGCACCTATCTCGCTCTTTCGCGTATACCTGACACCAGCAACCCCTGTGCGTGTCCCCTGCCCCCGTCCCATTATTGTTCCAAATCGGAAGTACACACGTAGAGAGCTAGACGAAGAGGACGGGATGAGGCGCTAGGAAGGAAGCAGAGAAGGGTTGCCCGCGCGCGGACCCCGCTGGCGATGCCACCCTTGAATTTAAATATATGCAACGACCGGCCGCGAACGAAACGGACCAGGTATATTCAAATGGGCCCCACATTACCTGAGCTCTTCCTATTCAAACACCCCTCCCTTATCCCCGCTGTTAAGGCTGCCGTCACTTTTCCCTCCTTACTCTCAGGCGTTGTCCCCGTTCCGATCATCAGAGATTTATAATAAAAAGGATTGCCCAGCCACCGGTGCCCCAACGAGAGACATCCGGGCACCATCTCTCCTCGAGGCTCACCCCATCGCCACCGCCGCACCACCAGCGAAGACTGTGGGAACTTTTTTGCTGCTTTGCCTATCAGCCGTATCCTGTACCTTTGCACACACAGACAGCCCTACATTTCTATCGGGGCTGTTTCAAGAGATACGAGAGAGAGAGAGAGAGCCCCCACCGGCTGCCCCATCGTGAGCTGACAATCAGACAGGCCTCCAACCACTTCACTTCCCGAGTCGGACCCTGACTACCAGGTCCCTCTGACCACCAACGATAGATGCGTTATGCAAGAATATCCTTTTAGTCACTCTCGTCAACACCCAGAACGCTTCCCAAGGATTTTAAAAGCTCGGATAGACCATCGATTATTACGACCGTTAGACCAACGTGGCATGTGCAGCCTCCCTGGCCGGTTTTTTAACGGATTTCGGTGACGGCAGCCCATCAGCTGATCTCTTCCATCGTCAATGGGGAATTCGGTCTTCCGGATAGCCACGTTTAAAGAGAAAACGCTACCATACTGGAAGTTCGATATGCCAACGGAGTCGATTCGTGCAGGGGGATTTAAATCCTCGGTCAGCTTCACACGAGCCTCGTCTCTCTCAGTCTGTCAATGAGAAATTGCTGAAGCTCGTGGTCGTTCTTTCGGCTGGTGTTTCGCGTCAGTGCCAATGCGGAAATTGTCGTAGGCATCCAACTAGATTCCTGTACTTGTCCCTTCTCATATTTTCAAAGTATTAGGCTGGTAAGAACGTCCAGCGACGATGAAGTGCTCCGTTATGGGGTAAGGCCGCAGTAGAATTTTCAAAAAATCGATTTTTTTCTCGCTAAAGCGGTGCTTTGTCATCATAAGAATAAGTTACTGTTCGATTTATGGCAAGATATTTTTTTTCACCGACTTTAAGCGTGTAACGTAAGCCCACCTCTGACACGGCCATAGACTACCTGAGCACTTTAAACCGCGTTTTTTCTCGAACCTGCTTTTTTCCAATTGGCGTAACAAGTAACTTCAACTATTTTCACTCGATTAAATTCAAATTTAAAGGTTATGATCCTAGTTGCATTTCGCAGAGAAGTACGTACGAAATTTCTGATTAATCGAAAACTTCTCATTTCGTGAGCAGTTTTATACGAAATTTTTCACTGAAAATTCATTTCTCAAGTTCAAATACCCACAACTTTGGAATAAAACAATATTTTTTGAATTCCGTACGTACTTCTCAAGGTATTCTAATGTAGATCGACGAGAATTCTTGTTTTTTATTCTAGGTAAAAAATTGTGGAGGCTGAATGTCACGCCGCGGAGCGTCTAAAAAAAGACACCAAAAGAAAATATTAGTAGTCGGCGATTTTGTACATGGAAAAAAAATCCTAACAGCTTGATATACGTACTAAATGGATGCGTAATTAATTTTATGAGTGAATCACTTTTTCATCCGAAAGAAAAATGTTAAGTTCGCACACAATTTTATACGCGTTACTGTGGCCTAAGGCCTTAATCACGGAACAGTGCTGAATCCAATTGGATCTCAATGACGGCTCGTGACGTGTCCCTATTAAATCCCCGTAGACATGTGGGTGCATTTTGGGACATTCCAATAAATTTGTGCTCAACATCACGAAAGGATACTTTTTTTGTTACAAGGTACAAGTTCCGATTGAGAAATTGAAATAAAAAATTCTCAAATGATGCCAAATGAATGGCGTGGTATCTACTTGAATGCGAATGTGGACTGCCTATGTGCAGCGTCCCTAACATATACCTGTAGGGATGTGGTGGGACCAGGGGATTCAACGAAATTTCTGCTGGGGGCTGGTTGATTCTCATTACGAATGAGCGGGCAAAAAATGGTACTCTCCGAATTGCGCATTAATCAAATTATCATGTATTAATACACGGGACTGTTTTTTTGGTGGCTCGAGACACGTGGAAAACGTGGAGCACGCATGGCGTAATTGGTTGTTCTTTTTTTGATGCATCGCGGTTGCGCTGGTCAGGGTCAGTTTACCTCCCTCCCTCTCTCTCTCTCTCTCTCTCTCTCTCTCTCTCTCTCTCTCTCTCTCTCTTGCCAATCCGCGTTTGTTTGCGTCTCGGGCGTAGGATCAAAAATTAATGTAATGCACCGTCGTGTGGAGGGTTGTTGTCTCGATGTTCGCGCTCTATACCTGTATGTAAAACTGCCTCTCGTCGTGAAACGGAGAAGGAGAGAGATACAGGCTCTCAGACGTAATATGCAAATGCTCGCGGAAGGCCGGCTCGCGACACTGTATACACGTATACACGGGACCGTAGGATGTATAGCGACGATGCCAACATAACGGAGAGTGACCATATAGTACGAGCGAGACGAAAGACCCTGCCGGAGAAAATTTTTCACATCTTCCTTTCGTCTCTGCGGCCAAAAGTCGTCAGTCAGTCGGCCACCGAGCGCAGTCCGCAGCATCCAAACGCACAACTCCCTCCTCCACTTTCTCAGCGCTTTCTTACAAGGCACAACAGCTGGGTGTCCGCCTCCGATTTTGTTGAAACTCATATATGTGCCAAAGCATTGAAAACTATCAGACACGTATTTTTTTTATCTGCGGAAAAACATTTTTAAGGGGGAAAAATTTCCCCTCAAAGAAATGGTCACCCCTTAATTTCATTTTTTTTACAATTATTCTATCCTGGATTTTTCATCGCTTTGAATTAGAAGAATTTTGGTTTTTGTTTCATTCAGATCGGTGGACTGCTTGTGGGCGAAACTCCAAAACCACCCCTCGACACGACTATCTTTGAGGGGTGGTTTCCCACCTTAAAACCGTTTTTTCGCAGATGCGAAAAAATACGTGTCTAATAGTTTTCAATGCTTTGTCACATATATGAGTTTCAACTAAATCGGAGGTGGACACTCAAATGATGTTCCTTGTTGGTTGTTGCTTTCGTACACTGGTGAACAAGTTTATTTCACTTCACTAGGATCTATCCAATGGAAATCATTTTCGCGTTACCTCACGGATAGATCTTCGTATTAATAAATATATTTAAAATAAATATCTAGAACGGCAAAATCAGATGAAAAAAAATAGACTTTACGAAAACTTTACTTGAGGAAAATAATAAAGTATCAAATAAACGCATTTAGTCGGTTCGAATAATTTTTTCTTTTTTCATCAGTGTACGCTCCATTATCTTCACGCTTTTTTCCTCGCCCTCTCTTGAGCTCCCTTCCCCTGCTCGTCTTTCCGATCCTTTTCTCACTCGACACTCGCGTACGAAGTTTGCGATTTTTTCTTGTCGGAGTCTTCGGCTTCTTTTTTCTCGTCATTTTTTCTTACACCCGGCACTCCTTCCGACAGATAAATAATTCATCGGGGGCTGCATGCCTCATGACGATTATGCTAATATTCAACAGTGAACCTGTTAGCCAGCGCGCGTGGTGCGTCGCGACGGCGGGTCGCGATCACCGCAGACTGGCCAAAAGGTGAAACGTTAATTTATTTGGTGTACCCATATACATATGTGTGTGTGTGTGTGTGTGTGTGTGTGTGTGTGTGTGTGTGTGTGTGTGTGTGTGTGTGTGTGTGTGTGTGTGTGTGTGTGTGTGTGTGTGTGCACTGAAAAAAGTTACTAGGGTTCATTAAATGCGTCATTGCAGGTGCTAACGAATTATTAATTGAAAAGTCGAATATCAATTTTCAACAATTTTTATAATCATTGTAATTTTAATTATTTCAATATTATTTATCTTTCGAATTATTTATTCAAAATGAAATTTTTAAAACAGTTTTGTTGGTCCAAGTTAATTTTTAGTCTCTGCCACCTATATGTACGACACTAAAAAGGATTTTGGAAACTTCGAAAGTCGCGATATTCAATCGGGCACGGTCGAATCGAACTTTCTACAGTCTCCTTGACCGTCAGTATTTCAATCTCGCCGACTTTTCAGTTATTTATACGTCACGCCAAGGTGGTGGCCAACAACTCCCTTGGTTAAGGTGTTTATTTCCAATTTTACGACTAATAATAGATTTCCGATGTGTTTGATCTTATTTTTTTTAACAATTTTAAACACGTACCGTAAAGGTTGCGATTAATTTGCACCCAACGAATGTTACTATACTCGAAATTTGTGATAGAAATTTTGTTTTTATTGAGAGGTTATGTCGCCGGTTCACGAACTTACGAACCAAAGATTGCGCGCTCTTACCACTATTCCTCGCCACTACTCCGCTCTCATGCGCATTCTTAGCTTGGATGAAAGGTTCTCACTGCGTACTCTTTGCAACACATCACCCTAAGAGTGTGCACGTGACGAGTGCTGAGTTTAAGCCTGTTTCAAAAATATTTTTCGAGGCTGTTACTTAAGATTTACGTTTAAAATTATGTCCCTATAGTAAATGACGAAAGCTTAATTAAAATAAGAAGTACAAAGTGTATTTTCAAAATGGATTTTTTTAGAAATCAAGGTTTGTAAAGTGCGTACTCTATGCTGGCTGTACCCTAGAAGTGACAATTTTTTCTGAAAAGTTTCACCCCGTTGCGTTTGTTCGGGTTGACGAATGGTACCGGTAGGCTAGAGATTTCTTGAACGATCTTTGTCCATCCATACAAAAGTAAACGTGTATATATATATATACATATATATATATATATATATATATATATATATATATATATATATATATATATATATATATATATATATATATATACAGGGTGTTAGGAAAGTCGATGCAAAGCCTTAAGGGGGTGATAGTTCACCTCGTTAGTACCATATCTAACCCAGGTTACCTGAGCCCAAAGTCTAAGGATTTCAAGTTATCATGGTAAGTATAATTTTTGGAAAATTTCCCAAAATTAGGTACTAACTCGTTCATAATATTCAAACAGACATTAATTGGTAACTGAAAACTTATTTGCGACTTAGCTTAATGTGTATTTAATCGATAAACACCAATATAATCATGTGTATCCACACAACTAACTAAATGGGACGTGTTGAATATTTAAAAACTTGTCAAAAAATTAAAATACCTTTTATGTTAATGCTACTTGTTTAAAAATAGCATTAACATAAGAGGTAAACGAGTTGGTACCTAATTTTGGGTTTGTTTGGTTGGGTTTGTTATACTTACCATGATAACTCGAAATCCTTAGACTTTGGACTAAGGTAACCTAGGTTAGATATGTTCCTATCGAAGTGACCTTTCAGCTCCTTAAGGTGTTGCATTGACCTTTCTAACACCCTATATAAAGATTGTATATATATGTATATGGCGGGGTCAGTGTCTCGTACAGGTGCACTTTTTGAGAAGTGAGAAAGTCTCCTGACCCACTCACGTTGTGAAGGCCTCGTACATATGACCATTGTTTTATATATGTATATATATACATCTTTTAGGATTGCATTAACATTTACACACACACACACACACACACACACACACACACACACACACACACACACACACACACACACACACACACACACACACACACACACACACACACACACACACACACACACACACACACACACACACACACACACACACACACACACACACACACACACACACACACACACACACACACACACACACACACACACACACACACACACACACACACACACACACACACACACACACACACACACACACACACACACACACACACACACACACACACACACACACACACACACACACACACACACACACACACACACGCACACGCACGCACGCACGCACGCACGCACGCACGCACGCGCGCGCGCGCGCGCACACACACACACACACACACGTACGGGCGCGCGCCCGCGCGTGTGTGTGGGTGTGTATATGGATATAAATGTAATCCTAAAAGGTGCATTGCTTCGCTGTCACCGGATACATCAGCATCATGCGATCGCCCACCTTTATGGCACTCTCTCTCCCATTCTCGCCGAAGGTTCCTCTCATAGGCGTCGATTAAACTCTCGCGTATCAATTTACCGCTGTTTGTAAATTCCACAAAAAAAAGTCCACCTCCTACATACAGCGTCCATAAGCGATGATCCAACGAGCAGTCGAACGTATCGGATGGAATTTTACCATCTCGCTCTTGCGGTGACAAATGGATAATTTTTGTTTAATTTTTTTTTTTTGGGTGAAAGGTACCCATATATTTTCTCCCGAATGTAGAGTTCGTGTATTTCAAGAGTTTGGCAGTCGGGTGTGAGTCTTGAGAGCAACGGATGTAACGCTGTGTAAATATAAATCAGGGACTCTCTTTTTTCCAGTCCTCTCTCTGGTTCTCTCTGTATAATGGTGGAGAGTTGAACATTTAACGAGAATGGTCCGGGCGGTTCCTTGACCCCGAGAGAGTCGTCGCCGTCGTCGTCGACGTTGGCCAGAGTCTGGTTTAGCGGAATTACGGTAAAGTCCAGCTATAGGGCCAAAGCCATCTCGCCTAGCCTCGTGTGTAGACACACGCGAGAGGGGAGCATGTAGGAGAATATTTTTCAACTTCTCGTTTCTCAAGACTATGCGCGGAGACAGCCACCATAACTTTATACACATTGCGGGCTGGCGAACGAAAAGGCGTAAGACGTGAGACGGCGAGGTCGCGAGATCTCGCGGGCTAGGCCCTTTCGCCAATCAGCCGCCGATATTTGTCAATTGAGGACGAAGTGACCGGTTCGGCGCGGAACGATCTTCGCCGTCTCGTCGCTCTCGACAACCTATAAATATATATCATTCGCCATCTGGCGAAAAAAAATCGTTTTATACGACCTGGTCGAGGATTTCTTCTTTTTGTTTTAATAAAATTAATTTGGCGACGATATTCCGTCGCTAGAGTTAACACGGTCCAATGATTTTCGAAATGAGACGGAAATTTCGTAGTTTCGTGAAATGTTACGAATTTTACTTGAGTGTGAAAATTCAGTTGGAGCAGACAAATGTGCAGAGTGACAATTGTAAGGGTCTTGCTCTGAGATTTTGCGAGTGAGGAAAATATGATTGTCAATGGTTGTTCTAGCACTCTACGAAAAAAATACAGAGTATTTTTCTGACTAGCAGAATATACCGGATAAAAATTGAGCCATGTGGAAAACAATCAAAATATCATTTTGAGTGCAGCATGACGAAGATAGTTAAATTTTGAATACGAAGCACTCCTGAACAGCTGTTTTTCGCATCCCGTAATCGAGAAAAAAATGATCAAAGATGCATTTCAAAATGGAGGAATGGAATTTAATTCGATTGAAAAAAGAAAAATTCAGAAGGTTTCGTATTCGGAATTGAATTATCTTCATTCTGCCGAACTGACAATTAAATTTTTGATGTTTATCGTGAGTGCTAATTTTTTTCTGGTGAATACTATACGCCCCAAAAACACGCCATTTTTCCAAATAATTTGAAAAACCGTTGAAAAACATATCTTATCCGCATAATCACCGCGACTGAAAAAAAATACACGGCCTTATAGTCACCCTGTGCGAAGGAAAGCCCTTTCCCACGAGGAAGATCTCGGCTCAGCCTTGCGTGGTTCAATACGTCAATATCCTCGAGACCGACGTAGAGGAAAGACCCGGAAAGAGGTCGGCTCGGGAGTTTATCGGCGCAGCTTCCCTCCACCGCGAACAACAGCCGTAGCGAGATAAAGAGAGAAAAAGCGAAGATAAAGTGAAATGAAAGCAGCGAGGAAATGGAAGAAATAGAGAATCGAGAGTGGAGTAGTCGGAGGAGCAGCCTCCCAGGCTGTGCTGGCCGCGTTATTAGCATTGCCGGTTATCCGGGGCTATCTAATAAATTGTCCGCAGGGCGTAAGTGCGTGTGTGCGTTAACGGTTAGAGCCCTCGAGGCTTCGATACAGGTATACACGCGTGTGACCGCGAGCGCGCGCCACACTTGTTTTTATACAGAGAATCGCTGGAATGTCCGTAGACGAGACTCGCGTGGCTCCTCTCCCAGGATCGAATCCCAAGTCCGACCATACTCCTGGAGAGCCTCCTCAGCATTAGCCCCAATCTTGAGCGGCCTCTTCGATCACACGTAGTCTCGATCACACCAGTCTCGATCACACGCCGTCTTGATCACACCAGTCTCCATCACACCAGTCTTGATCACACCAGGCTCGAATACACCAGGCTTGATCACACCAGGCTCGATCACACCAGGCTCGATCACACCAGGCTCGATCACACCAGACTCGATCACACAAGGCTCGATCACACCAGGCTCGATCACACCAGTCTCGATCACACCAGGCTCGATCACACCAGGCTCGATCACACCAGGCTCGATCACACCAATCTCGATCACACCAGTCTTGATCACACCGGGCTCGATCACACCAGGCTCGATCACACCAGGCTCGATCACACCAGTCTCCATCAAACCAGGCTCGATCACACCAGTGTCGATCACAACCAGTCTCGATCACACGCAGTTTTATCGATCTTGTGAAACGCGTAATTTTTCAATCCATTAACGAAAGAATGAAAAAAAGAACGTTTGATTCTGGCGAATGCAGATCCGAACAAAGCCAAACGGACTGGAAAGTTGGAAGCCAGTGATGAAGAATGTGAGTGACGGATCAGATGAACGTTTGGAAAGAGTGAAATTGTGACATTCTTTGGGGGCTACTACGGGCTCGTCGAGAGAAATACCGTTATTGTTATAGTTGTCCTAATGGAGAGCCAGAGCGGAGGAAGAAACTGGTTAACAACCGGGTTAAGCCTGATCAGCGAGCATCCTAAGCAGCCATCGTATATATTGGAACGCTTTCTTACGTCTCAGATCCATCGGAGCCTCACACGGATGTATGTCATTACCCAGCTCCCTGACGATGAATTATTCGGTGGAGAATCGAATTAAGCCCGGAGCCTGAATTAGGAGATCTGGAAAAACGTTTTTTTTTTCATTGCTCAAATCGATAGATAAACTATGCAAGAATATATTTACAAAGTTACAGAGGCCGATTGTAAAAATTTTCGAAGATACAAGGCCAAAAGCAGATAAGTGATTGATATTTCTTCCGATTGATAAATTGGAAGCGCGTTTTCTCCAGTTTTCATTTTCACGATTTTTCAGAATTGACGGACGTGAGAGTAAACGAACTACACGACTTATTGAATCAAACCAAAGGTTATTTTCTTCCGTATGGAAATCTTTTTTAAGTGAACTAAAAAAAAGATCGCTGACATTTTTTTTTAAATAATTTTTATGGCATGTTAAAGTGTTTTTTCAAACACATTTTTTTCAAACCTGAGGAAGGTTATAATTTCACGGTTTTTTTAGCTTTTCCTTACTTCACCCAGAAGAAAAATGCATGGTCATTGAAAATTTTATTGGTTTTTCTGTTTCCGTCAAGAATTACGAGCTACATCTGTCCCGCCGATTGGGGGCTGCAGTGGTAAGACGTAATAGGCTGATAAATCTGCAGTCATTTATTGTTTCATGTTGGAAGTTTTTTTCAAAACATTTCAAATATACATGAAAAGATACCTCAATGATTTCTAAGCCCGCTTGTTTTCTTTTCTTCTTAACAAATACCAGAAAAAACGCTTTTTTGAACCCTCTAATTCAGGCTCTGGCCTGACATGCGAGAGATGTCATACGGGCTCGGCCGATTGCTCATCTTGAGTAATTCTGCCAGTCGGATTGTTACCGGTCCTGTGGACAGCTCATGCTCGGCGGTTGGCCTTATTAGGTCGACAATATGGACAGCGAGAAAGAAAAAGCTAGGAATGTTCGGATCTTGCGAATTAACCCTCGTTCTGACTTTCGTTATTTTGATTTGAGAAGTTATAATATAACTTTCCTATGAAAGATACTTGTGTGACTTCCGTATGAAAGATGCTTTTTTGAAATTCCAAAAATTACGAAAATGGCAAACAGTAATAAAAAAGTACAATTTTCCACCGAAAAAGCAACTTTAATCATTCGTCACCACCAAATGGATAAATATATGAAGAAATCATCCAGTCATACGATAGAGAATGTTATAAACTGTCTGTTCGAATTCGCTGTGAATCGCAGTTCCCCTATCGCAGTGGGCTCTTCACAAAAATCCCTACACCTCTGTTAATTTTTGGAACTTCAACAATTAGTCTACAAAATCGGCAATGGAGACTCATATTTTTTTATTCCCGATTGAAATTCTGCACGGGGTTAATCAGCAGAAAATCCATT
>OX632357.1:21432358-21449858 GCA_951751655.1 Ophion costatus | reverse complement strand
ATTTTACCATTTGTTTCTCGTATTATCATTTATGGCAATGTCACAGATTTGTCTCTTCGGCTAAAGAATCCCACGGTGTTGCAGCATCGTTGGAATGCAATGAAAATATTTTTTTCTTATGTCCCAAATTTCCTCGGTGGATTTGACATGCGAAAATCGCGCAAAGATTTTTTAGGATTCTTACTTAGGCATCTACGAACTAAATCTGCAAAACATGATTTCCTGTATCAATAAAGAGAAGAATTTTAAAAAGGACTTTCGCTGCATTCCAATGATGCACACTTCCCCATCGTAGGAGTATCGAATTAGCTTTCAGAGGACTGTAATCTTGGATCGCGACGAGGAGATTTTTATCAGGGACAAAAGTATCAACCAATTGATGGAAGGTGAAAGACTGACGGATCCACAGAAGGGCAGTGAGGTTGCAAACAATTGCATAAAAATATATGTGTTCTGGATTTTGTGGTACGGGTCTAGAATTGAGGGAAAATTCTGAAGTTTGGGATTCGCGTAGTTGATCGAGCAGATTCTCTCCACTCCTTGCAGCTTTGCTCTCCCCCCATCATCCAGCCTCGCGTTCCTGCAATCGTGTATGCCAGAACGCCAGACTCTGTTCCGTTTGTGTTTGAGAACTAAATTACAATAATTGAATAGACCACTAATTCCCTTTTCGCCGCAGACCACTTTATCCCACGAACCATGTCGTGCTTCTCAATCCCACCATGCTGTACACTCCTCACAGTTGTGGATGTCTCAATCCAGCCAACTTTTCTCCTCCGATCGTTCCCGAGTTTTCGTCAACATTCAAGTTCCTGGATTGCTCTCGCATAGACTGGGAATACCAGGCGTTTCGACTGACGTTTCTTTTCCGACGAAGATCCGGATACGATGTAAGTGTCTCTTTCGAAAGAGAGGCCTGGAGGACAATGATGGGATCGAGAAGAAGAACCAGGTGAAAAAAACCACAATGTGCACCTGCAATCCAGTTGGCGATACAGCGGGAGTCTCGCGAATCTCTGGCCTCGCTACTACGAAATATCCATTCGCCATTTGTCTGTCCAACGTCTCGTGCAACTCTCTCACTCTCTCTCTCTCTCTCTCTCTCTCTCTCTCTCTCTCTCTCCCTCTCTCCTTCTCTTTACATTTTGATAGGAGCCTCGGCCCCGTGCAAAAGGATAAAACTGTTGCTGAGTTCCTCAGCATCCTCTTCGTAGACTTCGTTTCACTGTTTCGGTTGTTCGAGAGGACTACGCGGAATTTCGTCCTGGTCCAGAGAACGGCAGAGAGAGCGGGCGAGCGAGCGAGAGAGAGAGAGAGAGAGAGAGAGAGAGAGAGAGAGAGAGAGAGAGAGAGGCACAGGAGGGAAGATTCCTTGCACATATATAGTCACTCCATAACCCGGGTGAGAGGATCTCGTTTCGCGAATTCCATCAGGTGTGCCCCGACTATTCGAGGCTCAAATTTTTCACCCACGTATTATCGAATTATGCGCACTATAAATGTACCTATTTCATGAATGAACCCAATGAAAAAAAAAACGAAAAAAAATATTTATTTCCGGAGTTCCAACCTATAGTGGAGAAGCACCATCTATCGGATAGCTGCTTGATATCGGATGGTGGCCTATATCGAGTTTTCCTATAGCGGCATGTTTTATTTTTATACACTAATAATTAATCGTGCGATGTCGCGATTTCAAAATTTGCGGCTGGGTTGAAATTCCAAACTTTGAATGCTCCGACGGTTTAAAATGTCTAATTTTAATGGTCGGAAGTGACAAGTTTCGTCAAGATCATGCCAGCGAAAGTCTACCCAGTTGACTGTAAATGATGTTGAGCGTGTAACATTGTCTGGACGAATTTTAAAATTGACGGAAAATCACTTCTTAATTTAAAAAAAGTTCTGATTGCCGAGCAACAAAAATGGTACAACGGTAAACTGATGTTACTATTTTCCGGCGTGACATTTTTTTTCTGTTAAAACGGTTTTTTTTCATAGAGGTAAGTACAACTGATTTATGTTTTTGTTATTTTTGACGAACTATAGCATTTATTTTACTCAATAAATATATAAAGTTCGCAAAAATAGCAACGTGCAAAAATAATACTGTTTATATTCGGCCATATTAAATGTTAATGTTGGATACTCGATCGTGCCTAATATGGGATATCCGTTTGTGACAAAATGTTTCTACCTAATCAATGATTAACTCATTAAACAAACTCAAACCCAAACAACCTCATTAACTCATCAACTCATTAACTCATCAACTCATTAACTCATTAAATAATAAACTCATTTACTCATTAACTCATAAAGACTGATTGTTTGATAATAATTACAAAAGTTGACACAATAAACGTTTTGTTTTATTTCACATAAAAATAGTCGTCTAATATCAGATATAAGAAAAATGGAGTTTGGGCCCTTGTATCGGATATCCGATTATAGGCAACTTTTTCGAAAATCATGACTTCTGATATTTTTTGTAAAACATAATATAAATCAAAGTATTCCAATGTACTGTGTCAAATAATTATTAGCATTTTGTTGTAAATGAAAGGTAGACTGTCAAATTCGAAGGTCTTAGCAATTCTTTACTTTTGTTCAATTTTAATAAAAAATATCCGCTATTTGGTGCCTCTCCCCAGCCCTTGAGGGTTTTTCCGTCTTGCCCTTGCCAGTTGAACCCTTTTCTATCTCTCCCTGCTGGTACTTCGCTGATCTCACCTAACGTTCCTTTGCGTTCACAGCGATCTCAAGCTAGACTTCAACGCGTTTGCCGAGGGTACGGGGAAACTGTGGAAACCGCCCATCCACCGGTGTCAGTTAATGAAATAAAATAAATGTTACGCTCACCTAGCCTCCGATCAATTGACAATGACCCAGTGAACAAGGATACGACGCTTCAAGTTCTGTACGAAATGCAAATGAATTTCTTCGTCATTGTAAGTGTAATTCAACAATTCACAGACAATTTAAAAATAACATTATAAATGAGCCATTAAAGTGATATCGTCATTCCCAATTATTCCAAAACAACCTCCGCGAAAAATGTACCGTTCAGATTCAAAGCTAGCCGAAACCAGTTTTAATTGGGTATCGATAAAATGTGAACGAACCATTGATTGTCATCAATCAAACCAATAAACTGGCATATTGATGACGAACAATTAATGCCAATGATAAATATTTTATCACCACCGGGATAATCTACTTTTTTCTCGAAATATATGTGACACCTCATTCGTATAATTAATGACCGAGTGTTTCAATCATCGCCATTCGAATTTCATGCACGTTACACATATATATCAATTTTCACAGAAGAAGAGGACGAAATATCGCAAAAACTTGTTTATCACTGGACGCGAAACGGCATATAAATTTTTTTCAAAAATCCCCATCTGCCGTAACAAGCGCCGTATTTTACCTGCCAATTTTCGGCAAAACGATATCGAAGGAAAAAGAAAAGAAAAAAAGAAACGTTTAAACCAGTCGTACAAGGTTGCATTAAATTATGTAATATTTTTTTTCAGCCGATTATCCATGCAATTAAATAACGCGACTGATAATATCTTGGAATTAATTCCATGAATAGATGATTGCGATCAATTCATTCTTCTCGTCGAACATGAACGCACGTCTACACGTATGCGCTCCACGTGTAAGCATCCACCCACACACCCACACACACACACACGCACGCACGCACGCACGCACGCACGCACGCACGCACGCACGCACGCACGCACGCACGCACGCACGCACGCACGCACGCACGCACGCACGCACGCACGCACGCACGCACGCACGCACGCACGCACGCACGCACGCACGCACGCACGCACGCACGCACGCACGCACGCACGCACGCACGCACGCACGCACGCACACACACACACACACACACACACGCACACACACGCACACACACACATACATGCATATATATAATACGAAAAGAATTGGAAATAGTGGCGGCGCAGAATTTGCTCGTGGCTAGAAGTCGCACACGGCAAGTTTGCTCGTTCGTTTCGTTCGCTTTAGCCTGCGAGCTCCGTGCGAGAGAGAGTCAGCCCCCTCCCCATTTCCCCCCTTGGCTGTAGTAAGGACTGGCGATTATAAAGAACAGTGAAAAAGGACTGAGAAGAATGGAGTGTAGCCATCGTCGTCGGGGCCGCGTTTAAAAAACCAGTTGTGCGACCCGCGAGATAGAAAGAGAGAAGAGGCCCGGAGAGAAGCGAGCGAACGTTATACCGACGACGTCGTCGACGACGACGACGAGGACGAGTGGCCGCCGGCCGGAGCCATCCTACAAGAGCGCGTGGGCCGCACGGGTCCATGCTTAAGACTCTCTCTCTCTCTCTCTCTCTCTCTCTCTCGCTCTCTCTCTCTCTTGGTCTCTCATGTGCGTTCATATGTATGTGTTGCATGTATCAGCAGCGAGAAGCCAAAGCGCTCTTTGGAAAAAGAAAGAGATATAAGTATATACGAGAAAGAGAAGAAAAAAGGAGAGAGCGAACGAGAGAGGAGAGAGAGAGAGAGAGAGAGAGAGAGAGAGAGAGAGAGAGAGAGAGAGAGAGAGATCCTTCTTTTTCTGCCCCTTTACGAGAGACGAGTTGAGAGAATCACTGCTGTTTCTCTTGGGCTGCCCCGATGCTGTTGTTGCTCTCTGTTACGTGTCCATGCTGAGGCTGGACACGTATGTAGCCACTCACGCATATATGTGTAACTTTGAGATCCCAACTATCTCCATCCGCGTTTATGCGATTGGATCGTCCAATTTCTGTGATGATTCTGCGTGCGCTTCACGCGCAATCAACATCTTTTATTCCGCGAGATTACATCGCACCCAGGGATCCCGGATACCGAAGGTGGTGAAGCCCCGGCTCGCTGCTCGACTGTAATCGTGGTTTTGCTAGCAAGCATGATACATCCAAGCTAGAGGAGATAGATGAGTGTTTTAAGGTGCTTGATGACGGTGGACGTCTGGACGACTGAGGAACGTGGAGCTTGAAGATTTTGGGTAGATGTGGCGACGCTAGGCTGTTGGCGAACCCACTTTGCCTGAATGGCTACATGTGGCCATTTTGGTGGACACGCGAATGATCTGCTAAAAAAACTCCAGTCATTAAAATTTCTCAGCTAGTCCCGATTTTTGCGACAACTTGCCACGTGCGTCTGGTCTTGGTTGCGACTGCAATTCACAAATGGTGTCATGCGAGAGGGCGGAAGAACGAGTGAGCTTCAATCGTATCATCGCGCGTGCCTCTTGGAAGATGATGCACCAGGCGCGGGTGCAGCAAGGCGTGATACACCGCAAACATCTTTGTCAAACGATGAAGAAATTGATGCAGCCGTAACACGAGACGAGTGTGGGAGAAAGCCTGAGATAGAGAGAGAGAGAGAGAGAGAGAGAGAGAGAGAGAGAGAGAGAGAGAGAGAGAGAGAGAGAGAGAGAGAGAGAGAGAGAGAGAGAAAAGGAGAGTGAGAGCTACCGAAAAGAATTACCAAACACGTTATAGAGAGTGCAACGAAGAAATTATGCAAATACGATGCAAATCCTTGGCCTGAGCTGTGACGCTAATCCGCGTCACAATATTGGAGGTAATTGGCCGTGGGGATCAGTTAGTAGAGATCCTGCTGGCTCTCGTTTCTTCGTCTTATGCGTACGCTGTTCCATCTTTGTCATCCTGGTGCCATATTGTATAGCATCGGCGCAATCTGCACACGGGCACGAATCGTATGTAAACCTGATAAAAAAAATCCTCGAAGATGCAGGCAATTTTCCTGCTCCAGTCGCGCTTCGTATCCATAACGTGTCTTCAACCGTTCAGGAAAAATGCAACTGCTAGGAAGTTCCCCCTATTTACCAAGTTCGAATCTGTCAAGATTCCCTTTCGTTGGTAGCCAATAGAAAGCTGAAATCTGCCGGAACTCTCTGTTTTCGCAATCTTTCTGAAATTCAACATGTCCACGGTACACGTGACATTGATGTCTGATACCACTAATGCCGTAGACAGCATAGGCAAATGTCAAGATCAGAGAGCATTCTTTTCAATTGATGGAAAAGTGGTTACCGATTGGAAGGTGTTGATCAAATGAATGATTCGATGATTTTTCAATTGATAAACAAGTGGCGATGATGATCGTACACAAATCAAAGGATAGCCGCAAAGAATCGACCGAATTCCGTGATCAAACACCCCTCTCATTTCGTTGAAGGTATTAATGTCTGATACCACTAATGCCCTAGACATCATAGACAAATGTTAACATCAAAGAGTATTCCTTTCAACTGATGCAAAAGCAGTTACTGATGGGAAGGTGTTGATCATTCGAAAGATTCAATGATCTTTCAATTGATGAACAACTGGTGACGATGATCGTGGACAAATCAAAGGATGGTCGTAAACGAATGGACCGTGTTCCGTGATCAATCACTCCCGCTCATTTTAGCAGTGTCTTTCGATGCACTCATTCATCCACTAGGATATTGATTGCAAAATGTTGATGAAATGAATGATTCAGTGATTTTTCAATTGATGAACAACTGGTGAGTATGATCGTGGACGAGCCAAAGGATGGCCCAACAAAACCAGAAGGAATACCATGATGAAACATTGCTCTCGTCTCGCCAGGGTCTTTTGATGCAGCACGAGTTACCGGGGACTGTTCCATTCATACTTCAGTGTGGTGTAGTGTTCTCACACATTGCGTTCTTCCGCACGTTATCGGCCGTGAGGAAACGCGAGCTCGCGGTTCCTTTACGTACATCAAACGCGATAGCGCACTAGTCTTTCTCTCTCCACGTCTGCTGACTCAAAGACTAATCGGCGGACCACGAGCAAGGATGGAAAGGAGCGAAAGGTCCTTGGGTGGCGTGTTTGTGGCAATCTGTGCGGCTGAAGGGTTGCATGGGAGAAGGACGGAAAGATGTTTGCAAGTGGGTGTGTGTTCGTGCTTGGCGGTGGCGTGGAGACTTGATGAATGATGGGCGGTCAGCCGGAGACTCGCTTAAAGTTATCTGAGTAATCTGAGTGGTCTCACTGCGGCGAGCCGGCTCTTTGTTTCTTTTATTTTTATTACGGTGTTTCCGAGTTGGCAAGGGCGAGGTCAGGGGAACTCGCGGCTGAGTGTTGAGTCCCGCGGCTGAAAACGAGAGACTGGGTCAAGCTTTATCCTCAATGCTGTCCAACGGCGTTGCATCAGACGGAAATATATGCATACGGACATATACGCAGTGCAGACAATGGGCTTGTGAGAGGAACTCCGAGTGTCTCCAAGGTGCATTCTTGGAGCAGTAGGATCTCTGCTTTCGCAGCTGATCTTTTGCAACTTGAGCAATTTATCGTTTAGAGGAGAAGAGTGGAAGACGCGTATCGAAGATGGTGCGTTTGATGACGGAAGACGAGGACGTATGAATGGGCACGGACGTTCATGGAACGTGTCCATTAGACCAATTCGTTGCAACCCAAACACACCTTCCAACTCATGCATACGATCTGCGCGTTGATTCCTCGTACCCTATTTACTCGCTGCAAACCACCAGGTCTTTCGCCCAAACCTGTGTATCCTTGGCCACTTGATCTTGTCACTTCTGCACGTTCATCCAATCGCGATCTTGCATTCGGAATCACCCCCCGTCCCTCGTTTCTTCCATCGTCACATCGCTACGAGAGCGACATCTACGAATTCGCCATAGGAGTGTCACAAGTTTTTGACTACATGCTCGGGGAAGATCGGTAAAGTCAGCCGGCGGGTCGACGGAACCGCGGGCAGGTTTCGAAAGAATACGTAACCGCGAGGGGGACCTTTTTCGAACCGACAGATGCGCCATCCTTCAGGCTGTGGATCATCGTCTCAATGGGTACAGATGCGCCATCCTCCAGACCGGATCGTCATCTCAAAGGGTAAAGCCGTAGACGATGGGAGAAAAAACAAGGAAAGCCCCCCTTTGCTAAAACCGTGCAAACTTCTGCGCGTTGGTAGAACAGGGTACTGCCATCCGGTCCGGGCACGCTCGTTCGTCCGTGGTAATGCAGGTGTCCCGCTTGCATTTTCTTACCGACAGTGCTTTTGATCTGAGGCATCTACTTAGCTATTACGAATTTTTGACATTTCGGTTGTTGTTTCGGAAAATTGTCGACGTCTTCGAAAATGTGGGTTCACAATTCAAACAAAACATCGAAATAAAAATTTCATATTCTCGAATATATGTCGTAGATGTAAAGTCATTTTTGATATGTTTGCATAATGTTTTTTGATGATGATGATTAACATGGTGAAGAGAGGGAGAGAGAGAGAGGGATCGATTGATTGATTGATTATTCATTTATGCCTTGGTTGGACCTTAAGGCAGAGAGAGAGGGAAAGAGGGAGAGAGAGAGAGTATTGTGTATTTCGTAATCTGGAGCAACTATGCTCCCTAAAAGTACCGTGTCTACATGTTACAAAGTGCATTGGCACTGGAGTGTTAAACGTAAAAGTGATGACAGTAAACGTAACAGCAGGGGACTACAAACTATTAACTACATATATTATATGATAATAACGATACTAATACTACCGACTATAATACCAATAATGATGAAAACATTATAAAATAATTACAATAACAATAATATACAAAATAATAAAACCACTAAAAATATAACAATCATCAATAATATGTAGTAATAATAACAATAATATACAATAATAATGGAACTACTAAAATAATCATAATAAAAAATAATTAAAAAGACGAGTAGTAAAACAATAAATTAAACTAAACCTTGAAAATGCTCACAGACATATTTGGTCACATGGAAAAAGGAATTGAAATGAAAAATGAAAAAATTAATTGTTAACTATTTAAAATCATAACAATGAATAATAATAATGATGAAAACATTCTAAAATAATAATAACAATAACAATAATATACAATAA
Organism: Ophion costatus; assembly: GCA_951751655.1. NCBI lineage: Eukaryota > Metazoa > Arthropoda > Insecta > Hymenoptera > Ichneumonidae > Ophion > Ophion costatus. The sequence goes on along the minus strand of OX632357.1, from coordinate 21,440,921 downwards.
TAATGAAACCACTAAAATAATAATAGTAATCATTAAAAAATCATAAAAAACGAATAGTCAACCAATGAATCAAACTAAACCTAGAAATTGCTGACAGAGGTATTTGGTCACATGGAAAAATGAATTGAAATGAAAAATACAAACATGAATTGTTAACTATTTAAAAGCATAACAATGGATAATAATAATGATGAAAACATTATAAAATAATAATAATAATATCAATAATATACAAAATAATAAAACCACTAAAAATATAATAATAATCAATAATATACAATAATAATGAAACTACTACAATAATAATCATCATCATCATAATAATCATCATCATAATAATAGTCATAATAAAAAATAATAGAAAAAGCGAATAGTAAAACAATAAATTAAACTAAACCTAGCAATTTCTCACAGACATCTTTGGTCACATGGAAAGAGAGAGAGAGAAAGAGAAAGAGAGAGAGAGAGAGAGAGAGAGAGAGAGAGAGAGAGAGAGAGAGAGAGAGAGAGAAAGAGAGAGAGAACTTCCAGTGAGATTGGCAAGAAGCAACGCACATGTTTCAGCTTACACCTTTTTTCCAAATATACTTTCAGTTCTTTGCACACTGATCATGTAAGTATACGTACACCATAATGGTGGGTCACGGTGGAATGTTATAAGACCTCCCTCTCTCTCTCTCTCTCTCTCTCTCTCTCTCTCTCTCTCTCTCTCTCTCTCTCGCTCTCGCGCTCTCACACACACTATCTCCCACTCACCCCTCTCTCCTTCGCGTACGTTTACTCTCTTCTTTCGCGTGTTGTACGCATCCAACAGCGCCATTCACCCGGCGCGGTATGAATGAACCCAATATATAAGAGCGAGAGGGCGATACCTGCCGGGGGGGGGGGGGGGGGGCGTCGTACACGATGGCAACTTTATATGCGTTCTCGCGTGGTGTGTGCGCTCGCTGGTGTTGTAAAGCGAACCGAGCGTTGTGTCGTCGCTGCGTGCTGGCGGTCGCCGAGACAAGCCAGGATGAATCTCGAACGCCGTATGCATATGCACGCGAAAGAGAGAAAAGATGGACGAACGAGTGAACAAATAAAGAGGAAGCGTTACAACGTGTATAATCGATAATCAAATACACGGATTCTCCGTGTTCCTCGCTGGTTCATCGGGAAGAAAAAAAAAGTATCTCCGTTTATTTTTATTTTTTCATTATTTTTTAAAAATTAATTTATTTGGATTAGCGTGGAATTTGTTCGAGTCGAAGAGGTGGAAGAATGCTAGTTTTTTTTGTTCTGAATATTTATGAAACGCGTTGGTTCACTGCTACGAGAAGTCACGAGTACGAGGACTTCGTACTTGTTTGTCGAGTGGTCGGTGCAGCCTTTGAATTACGACACGACGAATGCTGCTCAAGATTTTTTTTTTTACTTTTTTTTCATGTTTTTGTCAATTATCAACGCTGACGGATTTTGTGTCAAAATCACTTGTTGACCGAGTTTAGCGAATGAGCGTCGGAAGCGAAGCGGTCACCCATCCACGTGCCGATGACGGTTGACAACGGTTTGCTCATTTTTGGGACTCGAGAGAAGGAGAATGACAAAACCTGAGAGGTATTTTTTATCTGAATTTTTGAAAGTTGTCAAAAGTTGATGGAACCGACGAGTCTCGGAGATTCGTCGAAGTTTGTGTCTTTGGGGTACGTTAATATTGGGATGTTGAATAAGTTCTCGCTGTTTTTTTTCGTGAACATTAATATATTTTTTCGAATCTACAGATATCGCACAAAGTGCAACTATTTCATGGCATTGAAAATGTAATCAGACTTTTCTGGTAATACAAAACAGGTAGGGGAAGTCAGGGCAAGATGATAACGGTCATGTTTAAATAAAACAATCCATATATGAGTCATCCAACTTTAATTATTTTTTAAACTGATCCAAATTCATTAATCTTTATAATTTTGGAAGCAAAAAATTAGTCTTTCCGGTTTGTACCATACGATATATATTTTTAATCAAACCTTTATTTTCCCCATCTTACCCCTATGCGGGGCAAGATGAAACAGCGCTGAGATAACGATGGGACATGAATTATTGGCATCTTTGCATATAAAAGTCGTTTCATTCTCAATACCATCAATTTGATAAGCCAATCGTCCACGTTCTGTAGGATTAGTTCGAATGATCTTGCTTCCATATCATTTTGATCATTTGTAAGTTCTTTCTCTTCCCCTGGTAAAAACGCCAGTTGAAAAGAAACCAAATGCTCTACTAGTTTCATTTCACCCTTTCTAACGTAAACAGCGGTACGTTGTAAAATATTCCGGGTTTGCGATAGCTTGTATTCATCTTGCCCCATTAGACGCTTAACGAATTAACAAAAAATCAAGCAATAACCTTGAAAATTTCTGACAAACCGTTCTTATTATATTAATAATTAGTACTTCCATTGTGTTTATCTACCTGCCTCTAATCAATATCAGCAACTCAAATAAACTGAAACGATGTTAAACTTTACCAATAATTACATCGTTTTGTCAAAAAATCAATTTTGTTTTCTCACTCGAGACGCGTGCTTCCGCGACAGTTGATACTTCCACACTCATTCACCTCACCGCCTCCCTCCGTCAAACTCCGCTGTGCTCGCAGTGGCTAGGCTTTTGATTCATTTTACCCCGCGTGTTCATCATGCCCCGACTTCCCCTAATGCCTCTAGTTCAACCAATCAAAATAATTATTTTTAAAGCGGCTGAACCAATCTCTGCATTTCCATGGACGTCGTCAGTCTCAACAATAATTCTGTGTGCTCCAGCTGCAAATTTAAAAAAACCAAAGTAGTGCAGTAAAATTGCCCGTAAAAACTCTTATTTTGGCACGAAATTGCATTTGTGAAATTTCCCTATGAAAAAGACGTTGGATACACTTTTGCGAAATGACATACACTAAATTTAAGCTTGGTTTTTGGGCTTCTTTATAGACGCGTTATCATGTTAAACTACAAGCACGTGGTTCTTGCACGTCAGCTGTTGAAAAAACAGCGAGAACTTATTCAACGTCCTAATACAATCGTACGCTCGCCTACGCACTCCGTCTCTTGTACCGGTTCGCGTGTACAGGCTTGATCGTGGAGGAGATTACGCATATATTGAATTGCTGGTAGATCAATCGATCGCATGGCCAGCTGGTCTTGTCGTTGACACTTGCGACTTGTTCATACTGAAAAAAAGAAAACATTGAGAGAGAGAGAGAGGGAGGCTTATTCAGATAAGATCTCGATACAAGCTGGAATATACTTCGACTTACGTAACCGTGACAATTTTTCCAATAAGCAGAGATTCGTGTCAACTCGTGATCCACGTTTATGCCATTATAGACGTGGAGTTGCGTGCCATCTAGGTCTAAGAATATGATAAAAAGTAGAAAAAATGTTTGGGTGACAGGAAATGGGAAGGTTTCGAGGGGGACTTCGACAATTTTTTATCGCCAACCAGTTGGCAGAATGAAAATTCTATTACGTGGGCTTTGTTCTACATATTTTCGAGTATCTTTACAATTTTTTTCATAAGGTTTTGTCAGCAAATGGCGGCCCTGAAGCTGGATGAAAAGTCACCTTTGTTTGATGGTCTCCTGGGATCGGTAGCATCACATTGTCGATACTTCATCCATTGACTTGATATTTTTTTCGAATCTCGAACAACATTTTACGTCTGGGGATGTCTTACCTAGGGATTTCTTTAGGGACGTCTTTACCTAGGGATTTTGTTTCTAGATATGTTGATGATTTTCTCCGAAAAAAAAATATTTCCCGCGATTTTTTTTAACCAAAGACAATGTTTTCTTTCAATCATGCACCATTTGATCGAAAATCGATATTTTTCGGTTTCCCTACGTACTTCGAAGGCGAATCTCATCTAGAATTCTAATTATTTTGCATTTTCGTTCCAGGTAAAAAACTGGAGGAGAACAGTTGCCGGCCGGCAGGACGTTATCAGCCAAAGGTGTCTTCATCCAGCTTCAGCACCGCCGTTTCGTTACGGAATCTTGTCAAAAAATTTGCAAAGATACTCGAACATCTGTCGAATAAAGTCCACTAAGCGGAATTTCCTTTCTACCAACCGGTCATCCATAAAAAAAATCGTACTTCACCATTTTTCCTAGCCTACTATTGCACTATATGGCAGAAGGTGGCATCTACAAAAACATCAAAAATGCGTTTTACTATACAGAACGATGGGGATTTTTTTTTTACTGATTCCAACGGTACAAAAACCCCATTTTTGACTTTTTCTTGTAGATGCCGCCTTCTTCCTTATGACAGATTAGTCTTCCTACCTACCCAAAAAAGTATTCGTTCCTCCGAGAACAACGAAGACTCCGCTCGTGCTGAAATATCCTCGATCGCCCACGGTGGTAGGCGGCTTGCTGTCACCAGTTGCCGCGTTATCTACTGGCCGTGTACGAGAATCTCAACACCTTTTTGCTTCGATGCTCATTTTGATCGTTACGCATCGAACGAAAAGCTAGTACTTGGGGTGTTTCACGTCCTAAACAAAGTGTGGCCGGCGTTTGATTCATGATAGACGTCTACAACGTTAGCTGTGGGGGGGGGGGGGGGGGGGGTAGCGTCTTCTTCATCCTGACGATGTATAGGATCTTCCGAGAGCTCCGAGTTCTCATGTCAGAGTCTTTGGATTCCTGTGCGTGACCAAAGAATATCGAAAGAAAAAGAGCGGAGAGAGGGAGAGAGAGAGAGAGAAAGGTGAGTTCGGGCGGTCCACGTCTTTCGCGTTCCATCTTGGCATCTTGTGTGAGGCGCGTTTGATCGGTGAACGAACCTCTTTTCAGCCTCGAACCTTCTATACGCGTTCACCGACTTGTCCCTTGTATAAATTGACATAAAGGTCAACTTTGGCAGTTTTTCGGGCTACTTTAACAGAGCGCCAAAATACGGATTAAATGTATTTAAATTCGTTGTTCAAGTTTATGTTAAAGTTGCCAAAGTTGATTGTAGTTTTGCTGTTATGCTAACCCCTTCGTTGGCATAGAGAATTCGACAAAAAGTGCCCAAAATGGCAGGACATTTTTTTTTTTCGAAAATCCTAGAGTACCAATTTGTATCTAAATCGAGTAAAATTTTCCATTTCGGTCCGCCATTCTAGCACCGCCATTTTGAATTTTCAAATTTAAAGTTCAGATTCGTAATAAGCGACCTTGAAAATCCCGGAGTACTAATTTTCATCTAAATCGAGTAAAGTTTTTGATTTTTGTCCGCCATTTTGAATTTACAAATTTTGACTTCAAATTCGGATTCAGCGAGCCCAAAAACCCCCGAGTGAGACTCCGAATGTTGCTAAAGTTGATTGTAGTTTTGTTGTTCAAGTTTAAGTTAATATTGCTAAAGTTGATTGTAATGTTCGGCAGGCAGTTCGGGCCTCCTTTGAGTGCTCTTGTGCTTTTATGTCCGCTTTCGTTACACGCGGATCATCCTAAACCCGACGCACCCTGTTCCACTAAAATAGGTGTAACTTCGTCAATTTTTAGAATTTCAGGGTCCGGTTGGTCTCAAAATATTCTTGAAAGTTCACACTATAACAATATGCAAAAAAAAAATTTCACAAAGTTTCCAGAGAAAGATACTTCCTTAATAAAGGTTAAAAAAAGTTACATGAAATTTTGGGGGGTGACTCGACTTTCTTATACGTTTGATAGCCAAAGGATACATTGTTCTGTTAGAGCAAAACAGTTGGAATTTAACGTGTTAAAAAAAAGTTACCTACAAAAAGAACTTTCAAAACCAGTTCAAAGTAACTCCATTTTACGATAGCTATCGGTCAATTATTATTTTCGTTCTATCGGCGTGTTCCGCCATCACTGGATTGTCCTCGACCTCGTATTTGCATCAAGGCTCGCAGTAGTTCGGCCTAGAATGCCCGACGTAACGGAGGGCTGACGGCGCGGAGTTGCACATACGTTTTGACAGTTCCGTTGCTGTTGGAGGCCCTCGCTCTCGTTCGTCAGAATGTTCTCTCTTGTTTTACCCATTCGCTTTGAAAAATCTCAAATAATTCGTAAACCAACAATCGACGAAACTGAGCGAATTCCATTGTGAATGGAGTCAGCCGCGTTACAATGTTTCTCCCCGGACGAATGTGCACACGCGTCAAGTCTGGCCGAGAGACCGGAGGGAGCATCGACGCAACGTCGAGCACCTCATTCTTCTCATAATTTCCAGCACACCTCCTCCCCCTCGAGTCGACAATACCGTCTTGTTTTTTTGTGTTATTCAAATGGACTGCGCATACAGGGTGGCTGTTAGAAAGTGGTAAGCACACAATTGTGGTTTTTCGAGTCCTTTTTGAACAAAAGAAAATACAGCGGATTTGGGCGGTGGGATTTGCCAGAGAAAAATAAGCATTTTGGCAAAAAATCAATGATCCATTTTGAGTGGAGTGGAATGAAGATGATTAAATTCTGAATGATCCATATTTTTAATGATTAGTGATTGCTTTATGAAAATGAGCATTCTGGAACAAAAACATCGAAATTCTACTTTGGGTAGGATAGAAAAATAGGACTGTAAAATTCTGAATGTGAAAGGTAACAGAAAGATGAACATAATTAAATTCTGAACACGAAAGACTCCTAAAAAAAGGTTTTTTTGTGTATTGCGTTATCGAGAAAAACATGGTCGAAGATGGATTTTAAAGTGGGCGCGTGTAATTTAATTACAGGCAAAAAAATTGTCCAGACATTTTTCGTATTCGGAATTTAATTATCTCTGCTCTGGATTACTCGAAAAGGAATTCGGTTTTTTTTTCAAAATGCCCTATTTTTTCGGAAGGTAAATGAATCATAAATACAAAACACTGCTGAGAAACTTTATTCGTATATCACGTCATCCAGATACAAATTATCGCAGATGCATTTCAAAGTGGATCAATGTAGTAGTATCAAGTTTCATTTGCATAACTTTCTGCAAAGCTTTTTACAAAATATTAATATTTCACATACATACTTTTCACTTATTATCTACACCCTACATTCCCACACTCCGATTTTTTTTCTCACATTTTCCCTTTCTTCATTCATTCGTAAGTGGATTAATGTAATTCCATGCCAGTATAAAAAAAGTTTTTAATTATATAAAAAAAGAATTTAATTATTGTCATTCTGCTGTACTCAAATGGAATTTAGTATTTTTCCCAGAATGCTCGATTTTATCTGAAGATAAATAAATTCCGAATACGAAATACTCCGAAGAATTTTTTTAGTCTACCACATTATCGAGAAATAAATGATACAAAATGCATTTTAAAATGGATAAATGTAATTTAATTCCAGTCAAAATATTTGTTCTAGAGTCTTTCCTATTCGGATTTCAATTATTTTCATTCTGCTGTACTCCAAATGAAATTTTCATGTTTTTCTAGAATGCTTGTTTTTTTCTGGCACACACTACTCGTCACAAAAATACGCTATATTTTTTTTCGTAGAGGACTTGCACAGACTTTCAATTTTATATTTTTTTCGATCGGAAAGTCTCCGTGCCAGACCCTTAAAAACATGGTCACCTTATAATTGTTACCCTGTTGTATAATTGTTACACAGTATATATATATATATATATATATATATATATACTGTGTCTCTGAATATAGTGGCCTCTCGCCAGAGACTCATGGCTTGCCGCAAGTATAATTCCAGAGTCTCGCTGTTTGTATGCCCATGTAAATAGATGGGTATTGTGTTTGTCGATGCAAGGAGAAGGCACAGCCTCGCGAACGCTCGCGCCACGGCCCACGCCGAAACCGCGCGTTCTCCGGTCAAGCCTCATGCAGCACCTTGCCACACACTTATAAATATACACACACACACACACGCGTGTGCCTGTGTATATACATATCGCACACCACTGATCGCTCAAATTGAGCATGTTATCTCATCGTGCAATGCTCGATGTACAACATTCGTTCGACCCACGATTAAGTATAATGTACACATATACGCGATTGAATAAATCGATAATGATCTAAGAGCTCTCGGATATATCACTTTTCCGGGACCGGACAAATTTGTTGCACCTCCAATTTTTCGCTTGTGTCGGCTGTGAGAAATTGAGACACCCAAACACGAACAGGAGGGAGATGCACTGTATGAGGAAGAATTCGGATCGGCCAATCAGTGGTCTAGGGTGTCAGATGACGCAAGTGTAGGTGTGGGTTTGTTGATGGTGACGTTTATCATTGATGAGTACTATTTGCCGCAAAAAGATGAGCATTTTGGAAAAAAATCTCAATTCCATTATAAGTACAGTATGATGAAGATAATTAAAATGTAAACACGATGCATTCCTGGAAAACTTTTTTTGTGCACCGCGTCATCGAGAAAGAAGCTATCAAGATGCACTTCAAAGTGGACAAAGGGAATTTAATTCCATTTGAAAAAAAGTTTTTTTTCTGGAGTGTTTCCTATCTGGATCTTGATTATCTTCACTCTGCTGAACTGAAAATAGATTGTTTATTTTTTTTCAGAACGCAGAATTTTTTCTGGCAAATATTACTCGTCATAAAAATTC
>OX632357.1:21383589-21432158 GCA_951751655.1 Ophion costatus | reverse complement strand
GGTCAGTTTTTGTGCCTTGGTTGTATTATGCGGTAAAATAATATAAAAACCTTATACAGATCATAACATCATATAAAATGCACATTTTTATGCTAAGAATATAACTAAAATATAATCTACATATGCCGACAATTTTGGAATACACGTCGTTTAATATACTTATAACTAGTGTTAAACAAAAGTTAGGATAGTGACAAAGATTTTTAACCTAACCAAGAATATCACATTTAGAGTGGATAAATAAAATAATATACATTTCAGCGAAAATAGGGCCATTAATATATGCTGGACCATGATGATAATGATGATGAACACAAGAGAGAGAGAGCGAGAGAGAGAGAGAGAGAGAGAGAGAGAGAGAGAGAGAGAGAGAGAGAGAGAGAGAGAGAGAGAAAGAGTGGGAGAGAATAGAGGATTTTATCTCCAGCTCCCTCTACCTCTTTTTTCAACTTTTGTTCTCAAATTGTGAACTCTCGCCAACTTGCAACACAGTAAGCACCACGCTCTGTCTCTCTTCCTCTCTCTACATAAATATGTGTATATATATATATATATATATGAGAAAAGGTGATATTGAAGATATTCAACTTCCAGGACCGTCTTCACAATAGCCAATTGACCCCATACTTAACAGTTAATAGCCGATTTTTTAAAATTCATCTTTAGATGCATATTACCACAATTATTCAAAGGCCATTGGAGAAACGGTCGGTCCCCAAAATTGACGATTGTTTTAAATAAATTTTTAGGGTCTTCCTCAAAACAGCCAGTCGTGCTGATCGCCAACTTAGGTGCAACTGGTTCGAAATATATATATGTAAAAGCGAAAAGCGCGTAAACGGGCGCGATGTGCGTCCGTGATGCTCCTCGCTCTGCGGTCTTTTCTGGTGCCTCAGGCTCCATGGGTCCCTACATCACCTGTCGTCCCCGTCGCCCCTCGATCGTCTCTCGCGCGCGATCGTCTGCCTCAGCCCCTCGGGGTCCGACAGGGCCCATCTCTGCCTCTTAGCCTTCCACGAGGATCGTCGCTCGACCACGGTCCCGTCCCGAGCCCCCAAACGCACCACGGAGAAAACGCCGTGGAGCCCAACGCGCGTGTAACGCTGCCCGCGTTCCGCGCGTCTTCTCGCGTCTCGTGCGTCCACGCGAGATGAGCCCATGCACGTAAAATGCGTCGTCTTCCGTTCTACCATCCCCCTTTTCACTCCGCGCTCCGGCTCTTTCTCTCGCCGTCCGAATAAGTGCCCCAAGCAGGGATCTCGACAAAATGACTTCGAACGTATACGGCCGCGATTCACTTTTGTTTTTATTTCTTTTTTCCTCCTTTCGAAAGATTTTTTGTTCGGCGATCACGGGGGTAATGTTTATGCGAGCGCTCCCATCGATGTTGAAAATATTGAGGAACGCGAGGATTCCGTGGGCGTGAAGCTGCGAATGAAATGGTGATGAAGATTAAGAGCATTGTGCGTGGGCGTATTGTGGGTCATAGAATGTCACTTGTTACGATGACCTTAATTATTGATAATTTACAAATAATATACGTTTCATTTATAAATGATTTATAGTTAATAATTAATTATTTATAATTATTGATAATAAATAATTATTTATAATTATTAATAGTAAGTATATTTATAATTAATTGATGATTTATTTTTATAATTATTTACGATCTATCATAATAAGCTTGATTAATGATTATTAATTGACTTTACAATTATTGTTATTATTTTAATTGTGGTGCAACTGATAATAATAATGATTGTAAAAATAGTTCATAAAAGTGACGGCTTTAATGCAAGTTATGTTCAAAATGTCATTTTTTGACACATCGTCTCGGTCTTGTCTGGATTAATATAACTTGGAAAATAAAAACAGTTTTAAGAAAGGTTTATTAAAATCAACTAGATGCGTTTAGTGGTCGATTTTTATTTAAATTGACGAAAATTGTCGTAGGGTCGGTTTTTAAAATCTTTATTCTACCTTTCCAGAGATTTATTTCAGATTAATAAATTTATTCAAAGCGATATCTATTGAACACCATTGAGTTATAAAAAATTCATAAGTTTCTGATAGTTTCGGTATTTATTATTATTTACTCGACCAATTATGTCGTATATATACTAAATGGGTCGATTCGGCATTTTTAAACAAATAGAACCGTAGTGGATGGTGAGACGATGAAAAAAATTCTGGAAATTTCCATAAATTCAACATTGGAGCTTTCTGGAAAATAAATCGAAAATCCATTTTGAGTTCAGTAGAATGAAAATAATTAAATTTCGCATGCGCAACACCCCGGAAAAACTTTTTCTCTTTATCCCGTCGTCGAGGAAACGATCAGGAAAGATGCATTTTAAAGTGGAGAAATGGAATTTCATTTAACGGGTAAAGCCAGTCGAGAATTTTCAAGTTTGCAGAAAGCGAAGAAAAACGACAATGTTAATTCGGGAGGCTAAATGTATGGCAATGCAGATTAACAGTAAACCGAACATTTTCATGGCACAATGTTAGCTCAAGCTTCAATAGCGTTTTTCTCGAAATGATTATGTTTAAGCTGGCCGGAAACGTAACTCAGGCAATTATGCATAAGTTCACTAAACGTTTCGAAGGAATCTTCTCGGATGCATTGTCCATGGAACTACGTACGGAGTTTTTTATTTTGCGGTTGTGAACTATATTTTTCTATAACTCCAATAAACCCAAACAAACTCACGCGATTTTTAGTTAAAAAATAAAAGATTCGTTCAAACGTGCACTACTTTTTTTTTAAAAACGGTATATGCTAATTTGCGTCTGAAGTATCAGAGCTTCTTTCATATATTTCGAAGAATTTTTTTAGTCATATGATCTAGGTAAAAAACTACAGGAGAAATCTTTCCGGCCGCGTTTGACTTCCCACGAAGGGTACGCTGTGGTCTTTCTCTCTGACGCCGCAATTCTCAATTGAAAAATTACGCCCAAATATTTCTGTATACTCAAAATTACGTATAATAAAGATTTCGAATTCAGTGGCTTACAGCTTTCATTGCACTCGTCAAAAATTCTCAAAACTAGCCTTTTTTTAAGAGCTGGACTGGCAGTAGTCCTCAACTTTTCATTGACACACTTATCTCTGGTCACGATTTTGACACAGCCAGTCAGCTTGACGCGGATGGTACTTTATCCACGTGCCATTAACAACTTTTCGGTCGGTTTTTATACAAAATATTCAGGAATACATTTTTAACACTTCTTAATATGTCTGCATGATTAAAATTTGGAAAATATAAAATTAAATTGTAAAAAATGATTGAAAATTTTCAGTTTACAAACATGAGCATTTTATTTAGAATTCTGCCGAGTCAAAATAACCTATCGGGTCAACGAAAGGTCGAACGTTTATTTTTTCCGGAGCGTTCAATTTTTTTCTGGCAAATACAACTCATCACAAAAATACGGAATATTCGTTTTTCAACGAGGACTTGAAAAACCATTCAATATAATTTTTTTCGTCGCAAAACGTCCGTGTCCAGCAAAAAAAGGCCACCTTATAATCACCCTGTACTCATATATTTATACATTGCCTTAAGGGGTTATACCTAGTGGTAAAAGTCGAAAAATCACTTTGTTCAAAACCAATATATTTTTACAGTACATCATCTAATAAATATTCCGTGAAAATTGCGAGGTGAACGGATCAGAATTGACAGATTTATAGGCTGTTATATCGGCACCCGTCTGAACGGAGCGTCGTTCTAATCTTTAAACTTTTCTTTCTCGAAACTACGTTTTCAAAGTCGGTGAGCAAAATATCTCAAAAACTACTGCATCGGTCTTCCTGAAGTTTTGAGGACTATTTCCAGATGTAAAAATATAGTATTTGATGGATTTCGATCGAAGGATTTTTTTCCAATCTATACTTTTGATTTGATACACGAAAAATGCAATTTTTTTCGCAAAAATCAAGATTCGCTTTGAACACAGGCCAAATTTAAAAAATATCTTATTTCGGAAATTCCTTCGATTGGTCGTGGAACAAACTAATATACCAACGAAATCTGTTTGATTCTTTGATATCAGATTACGTATGGTTCAGAAGGGCATTGCTCATCGCAACAGATGTTTTCAGGTGCTTCCTGTATCAGCTGTAAACCGATTACAATTGAATATTTTGACACAAAAAAATTAGAGCGTGCTTCAGATGATACTTCTTCAGATGCCTAATTCTTTGTAGACATTGATCATCACAATTATCTAAAAAAAGGATCGCAAAAGTGAGCTGTTTTTGACCATTAGAACTAGGCATGATCCGCGTTGAGACGTATAAGTGTTCGATAAAAAGTACATTTAACATTCCCGTTGATCGGTGGATTTATCGGCTGATTAACGGTTCATTCATTGGGTCGCGCGCGCCAGCTCGTACACGTAGACTGGAAACCTACACGGGACAAACCGTCTGGAGATCTCTCGAGACCAACCGAGAGCTTATCTCCGCAGACATCACCTCAACGGATGCTGCGCTCGTGTGGTTGGCGTGCGATTTCGAACTCGCGAAGGAACCAGCTGTCTTCCCGCCGCCCCGCGTCCCGCTTCCTTTCATATGTGAAATTACAACGTTAAGTCCGTTGGCGTGTCACGGACACGCTTTCGCGAAGTGAGCACGTGTCTAATGCGTCGGAACCCGTTTTGCAAAAACGTCGCGGCGACGACGCTTCGGCAATTTCGCGATACACGAACGAACCGTGGAACCCGCGTTGACAACGGCATACTTAATTTTTGCCGAATAATTTGCAATTTCAATGACGCGAAAGTTAGCCGCAAGAAAAAGGGGTATCCGAAAATAGCTCAAAGTTTCGAGTGCAGCCTTTCGTCGCTTTGGAAACGAAAGGAGGGATGCGTTATTTTAGGTTTGGTTGCAGGGAAAAAAGATCCTTGGCTGAATGAGATTTTTAGCGGAATTTTCCAATGGATCTCTTGGTGGCCAAGATTTTGGAAAATAAAAAAAGAGATATAGAAGTCTCTATAACGAAGCCCAGATTTCTTGCTCTCGCTTCAGCTTTTGCAAATTATCAGCAAAAAACTACGTTGTTCATTTTTTCCGTCTTCTGTCAAGAGCTCGAGCCATCTCTGCCTTAGACGTGTTGGACGTGTGTTCAAAGTATGTAGAAGTAACACAGCATAAAGGCGAGACACGCGTTGCCATATTGATGCTACACACTTATGCATTTGGTAACACTTAATGCGTTAAAATTACACACTTAATGCGTTAAAATGACACATGTGACTGTGCAAGTTCTACGCATTGGATTATTACGCACCTTTTTAGGTGTCCCCATAAACAACACGCTTATTGGAACACATAAATTGTGTAGAATCAACATACAAGACGCATATTTACGCACATTGAACTAAACAATACACGTTGGTAGCAACACAGGAGCAAAAAGAACACGGGAAAAAGCAGCACAGTTTACGTGTGTTAATTGCGAGTTATTGATCATATGTTTTAAAAAATACCTTGGTTACGCCATCACGTGAAACTCGTTAGTTGCTTTGACATTTATTGATTGACCGATTAACAAGACGACATTTGATCGTCAATTAACCGGTTACCGGATTCAATTAACATCTTAGTATATACACACACAAGCTCTATAATAAAAATTGTGGTAGCACATCGCAATATACGGGTTAAAATACCGGAACCCATGGTCCCCAAATCCATCGTGTGCCTACTCGCATCATACTACATCATCATAATGTATTCAGAAAAGACAACTATCAAAACTGTAAATATATAATCAATTTTATAATTAATATAATTAATACAATCAACACAGCATAATGTATAGTATCTCCAATAAATACATATATTTTGACGATGAAAAGCTTTGTCATTGAATTAATTTTTCCGACGTAGCCCATATGTATGCAGTACTGCAAAAATAAGTGTATTGTTTCTACACACACTGAGTGTGTAAATGGCTGCAGACACTTTTTACACGTTTTAACGTGCGTAACAAAATAACACACGTAAGTGTGTTGTTTGAACGCATATATCCGTGTTGTTATACACCGTCATTTTTTTACACACGTTAAAACGTGTAAAAAGTGTCTACAGCCATTTACACACGTAAAGTGCATAAAAACAACACACTTGTTTTTGCAGTGTGGGCTGTCGAACCCCCAGATTGATAGGCGCGATTTTTGGGTGGCCGAAAACTCTAGAACTGAGATCAGACCACCTTTGGGCGATCCGAAAGTCTAAAAACCAAAATTGGATCACCTTTGGGCAATCGGAATATCTACGATTTCGAATTCGCCAAAATTTGGGCCATTCACAAGAATAAGAACTGAAAACACGAAATGCCAAGTTTGGACTGTCTGGAAGTATGAAAATTATAAATAGCGCCATCTTTCGACCATCCGGAAGTCCAATGGTCAACCCAGACATCAGGTATCGCGATGAAGCGTACGTCAAAACGAACAAAAATCGTCCTCCATTTTCACCGTTAGTGATCATTCTTGGGGAAGATGGTGAGAAAATTTGAATTTCGCTAAATTAATTCATCAAATCCACGTTCATGACTCAATCCTAAAAACGCCAACTCTGCAATATTCCGAGTTCATGACTCAGACCTGAAGAATTTCAAAAATAATAACCCAAATCAAACAATCCTAAAAAATTGCTTAGTTCATGACCCAAAACGAAATAAACCCAAACGGATCCAGGCGATTCCCGAGTTCACGCCCGAGATCCAAACAAACCTGATTGAACCCAAAGAAAATCCTAGTCCATGACCCAAAACCAAACATATGTAAAGAAACTCAAGCAATTTCGGAGCTCGTGACCAAGACCGAAACAAGTCCCAACATGATGACCCAAATCAAACAAACCCAAAGATAATTCCGAGTGCATGACCCGAAACTAAATAAACCCAAACCTCAACGAACTCAACCAAATTCGAAACTGATGAACCAGAATCAGATAAAAACAAGAAAACCTAAATGCAACCAAACAAATTCCAAGTTCAGCACCCAAAACCAAATAAACCCAAGCTAACCTAGACGAACCCAAACAAATTTCGAGTTTACGGCCTGTCTTTTTAAGCTACCGATTTGGTTGACCAGAAGGGTCGGCCTGCAAAAAATTGTTCGACTTTATTCGAATCTGTGTATTCGAAGAATGTGCGGCCCGGTTCGGGATCACACGACGGGAAGCGCACGACAGTGTCTAGTCTCTGCACCCGCAGTGTGTACTATATAACTCGATGGCGTTTAACCGTTGCGGTTTGCGGTTTAACTCACAACCGGTAGCTTTTACGAATGATCTTTACCTCGCGTTTTGTCGCTGTTGCACACACACACACACACACACACGCACGCGCGCACACACACACACACAAGCACGCGCGCGCGCACACACACACACACACACACGCACGCGCACACACACACACACACACACACACACACACACACACACACACACACACACACACACACACACACACACACACACACACACACACACACACACACACACACACACACACACACACACACACACACACACACACACACGCGCGCGCGCGCGCGCGCGCGCGCACACAAATGACATACATGGACTACGCGAAATATTTCTTGCGTTACGTCGTTTCTTGCCGCGGGTACGACACGCGCTCGCCTCACGCGTCAACCTCTCTGCGTACGTTTGGCTCTGAGTACACACACGCACATAAAATAGCGAAGATACGGCGAGACAAGGACAGGTATTTCGAGCAGTAATGGCGCCACTTTATTACGCGTCTCTAGCCGCGATCATCGCGACAGCAACCGGATACCGCGGGTCTACAGCCACGGCGTACCACGACGTAGACTCCGCTCTCCAAGAATCCAGCTGCCCGATTGAAGTCTCAAGCTATTTTTTTTTCACGCTCCAAACAATTCGCGTTCGTGTAAAAAAGTGCATTTCTATGAGACATTCCCGGGATTTCTGACTAGATAACTAGAGCTGCTGTAGTTGGGTGTATGGAGGAACAAAAAGCCGGAGTATCCAAAGAGCTCGGTTTATCCGCAATTTACAGTTGCATGTATATCATTGACGAGGTTCCTAATATGAATCCTCGTGTGTTTTTTGTAAATGTGTTGCAATAAAAATAGTCATGCGATTACATCAACAGTACATCGTTAGGTCAAATTTCAGAAGTTTCCGGCTTATTTTAGACTGGAATTGATGAGGTACGTGAAGTTGAGCTTCTTTCATTGTGAACATCTTAGGAAGGTCAAGTCCTCCAAAGTGGTTGGGGTGTTTGGAATTTGATTGTAATAGAACTAGTCTTGCGATTTCATCAACCGTGACTTTAAGTTCCAAAAGTTTGCGGCCCTCTCTTGACCGTCAGAGTTCCCATGTCCGAACTGTCATCAGAAAAATTAACAGTAGTCATCAGCTTGCGGTGGAATTTGATGGACAAATACAAAGGGCGTTTTTTTCTGTCGAAACTTTCACGAATGTATTTACCGTCCTATCAAAGACGATTGCCAGCTCGTTGGAGCTCAAAAGTACAATTATCGTTTGAACATTGATATTTACGAGGATCTCCTACCTGATGCGCATATCAATTTTCTAAGGCCGAGTTGTGGCCGGAATGGGAATACAAGAGGGACGAAACCGGCGAGCCGTAGGAGTTCTTTCGAGCCGCGGCATCGAAGAATCCTAAATTCTGGGTACGCGCAGACACTTTTATAATATTTACAGCCCTAAGCGAAATTCCTGTAGCCTGCTCGCCATTTTATATACGAGAGGGTGGTGGAAGACGGCAACGCCAGCGGCATGTTGCAACGATGTGTGTGCGAATCCTCCGTCAGTCTCTCTCTCTCTCTCTCTTTCTCTCTCTTTATCCCTCTCTCTCTCTCTCTCTCGCTCTTCCCCTCCCCCTCATTTCCCCCTTGTTCCTGCTCGCTCTCGCAGCATCACTTTTGTTCTTGTTTTTCCGTGAACACCACCCTTGGCAAGCCGCTGCCGTTGCTGCCGTCGACGTCGCGGGCCCGCCCGCCTTTGCTCGATTTTCTCGTCTCGCATCTGAGTTACGGCGCGTATAGTTGCTCGGATATACGCAACGTTCTTCTCTCTCTCTCTCTCTCTCTCTCTCTCTCTCTCTCTCTCTCTCTCTCTCTCTCTTTCTCTCTCACTCTCACTCTTTTGCTCCTTTTTTTCTCTTCTTGGCCCTCGGGGACCATCGGCCATCACGGACCCCGCGTTTTGCTACCGGAGGTGGGGGTGGTTTTCTCGACGAGTTTCGACGCCAGTTCTTCCGTCGAATTAAACGGGCCCCCGGATCATCGGACCCTAGCCGTTGACTGATCACTTCTATCGCCCGTTGCCCTTGGCCTATGTACGAAAATATATCGATAGACCGTACGATCAATGATGATCTCTATGGAGGTTGTGAGCTGCGAGGTACGTTGGTATCATGCAGAAATTTGTTGGGCAGTCCCCGGGCCTTACCACATCCCTATAGGAATTTCACATGGTCGCTGGACGTAGCGAGTCCATGTTGGAATACAAGTGGATTCCGCGCTATTTTCCGATTGACGGCATATGGCAATTTTTCATGTGAAACTCTCACCGGAATTTACGGGATCTCCCAACAAATATCCTTTCGTGATCGCGTGCACACATTTGTTGCGGAGTCCTAAGATGCACCACATCGCTATCCTAGGGAGTCCTCATTGGGAGCCAATTGGCTCCTGCACTGTTCCCCGATGAAAGCCATTTGAGGATTCTTACCACGTTCGAATCGAAAATATGTGAAACGCCACGAGATACGACTCCGCGTGTTGATACATAACCTGCACGCTTCGTGAACGTGTACGTGTGTTTTCATATTATGTCTAATTGCAGTGAAATAAATGACAAACGATAATTACAGCGGATTTTCAGTGATGTTCAAATTGGTTGCTAGGATATACGTTTTTAAGCAATTCGTACTTTGTTAAGATAAGATTCACACTTGTTTAAGATATGGTCGTTTTGTATCAGGACGGTGAAGAAGCTCTCGCTCTTTGCCCACAGTTGGCTTTGCCAGAACTGAGTGCGTGTAGATTAAGATGGTGACCCATCTATAAAGAAGTACTTATATAAAATATAAGCAAGCTGGATATTCAGTACATGTAATTTCGTCGAAGTGTAAATGACTTTTTCTTTTCATAGTGTTAAACATGTCAAATTTCGTGCCAAATTGAGAATTTTAGGGGAATTCTACGGCAGTACTTGATGAACAAAAATCTGCAGCTGAACGACACAACAGCGAGGTGTGAACATGCAGCAAGGAAACAACATACAGACATTGGTTGAGACGCTTCAAAACCAATGGTTTTGATGCGTTGAATTGGAGGCACTACTTCATGAAGACCCATGTCAGACGCTAGCTGAACTAGTGGAATCGTCAGGAGTTGATCACACAACAGTTTCGCAATGTTTGAAAGCATTAGCAATGATTTACAAAAATAAAGCATTCACTTTCACGAAAAAAATAGCGACCACTTATTCAACATCCCAATACATCTATATAGTTCGTTCATAAAATTCATCGTACAGAATGCGATGGGAACCATCAAGGATCGTATCGGAATCTGTTCGATACTAAGGGGAAATCTTTAGGATTCAAATTGGATTCGTACATTGGATTCCGGTGGGGAATCCCGATTAGAATCAAATGTACGAGCGTGACGTTCCAGTATGGGAAACCAATGGCTCATCGCGTTGGATCCCAATCAGGAAGTAGGGACAAGTATGGAAATTCAATTGGATCCCTACGACAATTTCTGCATGGCTAGTTGAGGCTGTCCAACCAATGCTGCCAATGAAGACACCAACAGCCTCGTATTTGGAGACTTCGCGGAACGAAAAAAAAAAAAAAAAAAACCATTCTGTGACATGGGAATGGGGTCTGAGGATTGGCGTTCAACGAAGACGCAGTTCGGACTCGCGTATTACCTTACACACTATTGGTACATACAGCTATTAGTTAGTTACATCGCTCATGTTGGTGTATAACAAGCTCCGTCGCTTTTAACTTGGCATCGAGCCGAGATTCGAAGGATCGTGTTGCAATGTTCCTCACTTCGTCAAGGTTCAGCTGTCGCTGATGTGTGTATGCGCGCGAGCTCGTCTATGTAGAAGCGTCCCGTAGGCGTTGCGCGCCGTTAAACGCATTCCTCCATAGAGGTTACCGTCGCTGCACGACGTCGTCAAAGCCGACGACAACGACTATGTGTGTTGCGAAACCTGCGGGTCTCTCTCTCTCTCTCCCTCTCTCTTGGTTGCTCCTCGTTAGCCGCGATTCGTTCGTGTGTCCTTGCATCAAGTTCGAGCTGATCCCGTTCCATTGCACTCTCGTAAACGCCATCAGGCCTCAAGACATTGGTTGTTCTTATCCAGCTTTTCATTTGGTCGAGTCTGATCGAATCGTAGGTAGCTGTTCTGCAAACTCCATGGACTATTCGAATGAACACTTTTGGTTTGGAACTCCTGGCGACAGTCGGTTTTCCCTACGTTTGAATCAGCTGGGGATCTTTGCTTTGTCGTCGGTTTGGCAGGCTGACGGTTGGCTACTGCGATTGCGGCCCTTTGGGCGATGTTTTCCAATGGAAAGATGACTGTCAACTGCATCGGAGATTTAAGTTTGACGATGGTTGGGTTCTGAGTAATTTAGAAAAAAAAACAAACCTCCAATGAACGAATCTTTCGAGCTCTTTGATCTTAATGGTCGAATGCATGCTTTTTTTATTGGTGGATGAACAATATTGCGGTTTAGCAATGATCAATATGCGAGAGAAAAATGGATGAAGATTCAGACAGTTTCAGTGATTTTATTTTTCTTGACGTATTTGAATCATTTTTGTAATGAAGAAAAATACATTTGTTTGTTAGAAAAGTTTCGGATGTCACACGCAATCTATTAGTTGACAGCAGAAGAAAATACTTACCTATAATGATTATGGAATGAAGGTCCAATGTGGCTTAATCTTTCTGCAACGTTAAACGACAAACAGTTGAATTTTCACTTGTTTGAAGAGGGTCGTCGGGTTTTTAGGTGCTGTCCCGATCACAGGAATTCTTCTTTCCATAGAGCCATATACAAGGGTCATCAACGTGCAGCTAATTTGTGCACATCAAATGTATTGAGCGGTGAACACAGTAGAACGATGTTTCGTTTTGGATGGAAAATGTTTTTGGGGGAGGAAGTGTGACGTTCGTTTTTGTCGCGTGATAAGGTCGTTTTTTCCGATTTCTTCCATTCTTAGTCGATTGATTTGGGATTTGGTAAAAGGGTATGTTACTAAGCATAAATTGATCTCATTTCGAGTAAATTTTAATTTAAAAAATTGAAGATTCCCAACATTATTGGGGTATACTAAAATCTCCGAATGAGTTTTTGATGGAAAATGTATTTGAGGGAGGAACTGTGATGGAATGAAATAAGGTCGTTTCTTTCGATTTATTTTTGTCTACTATATTATTTATTTGGGATTTTTTAAAAGGGGAGTTTATTGAGCACACATTGAACTTATTTCGAGTAAATTTTAATTTACAAAGATAGAAAATCAACAACGTTATTGAGATATGATAGAGCTTCTGAATAAGTTTTTGATGGAAAATGTATCTGAGGAAGGACGTGTGACGGGTCGAAATAAGCTCGTTTTTCCGATTTCTTTTTGACTACTATATTGCTTATTTGGGATTTGGAAAAGAGGAGGTTATTAAGCATACCTTGAACTTATTTCAAGTAAATTTTAATTTATTAAAATTAACAATTAGCAACATCATTGACGTATAATAGAAACCCTGTATAAAAAAGTGGTCCAAAGGCCGGACCGATAAATTGATAATGGTTAGTCTGAAAAAACCAGTTTTATCACCTATAAAAATGTAGTTCTCATTGTACGGACCCGTTTTTTTTCAAGAGAAAAAAATCACAATATGGCGGCTGTTTAAAGAAAAAGGTGTAATTGGGCGAAATTTTTATTTATTTTCGAGGGCTTAAAAATAAAAAAGTAAAACGAAATGGCTACGTGCAAAAACAGCTACCGAAATTACGGAAATTTTGTTTTTTTTTTAAATTGAAAATCGGACAATTATAGCTAGATTGACGATTCCGGCCTGGTCGAGAAAAGTCTTTTTGAGAAGAACGCGATTGAAAATTTTAGTATACGTAAATCGTATGTAACTTGGTCAATTTTTATCATATTAACTAGAAAATTTTTCCACATATTCTTGAATACGAATACTTTGAGAATATGTAAAAAAAAACGATTTTTTACAGCTGTCCCGTATTAAGGGTTAAGCTACATTTTGATTGACGAGCTTGAGTTTCAATGAACTGAATAACCTCAAACTTGAATAAAAAAAACCGGGCCTAAAAAGCACCGTTTCCTTGCCGCCTCGTCTTCATCCCTATTACCCGAGGGTTGTATTTCACGCCCGACGAGAGGCCCCCAAGTCACAGCGGACTCGCTGATAAGCGTGACAAATTAATGTCATGTATATCACTCGGGAATAATGTTTTGAGAGTAATAAAAAAAATTTAAGAAACGCGGGGAAAAAGAAGATAAAAATGTTCCCGTCGCCGGGGAATCCCAGCTGTTCGCGGCTCGCTCCTCGTTAGTCGACACAAGAACTTTTTTCCTCACCGCTCCTCCTCTTCCAGCTTCGAGTTAAAAACTCTTTTATAGCGCGTGTGCGCGCCTGTAAACTGCTGAACAAGGATCACGGGGATCTCGTTAGTTTTTCGTTTTTTTTCCCGCGTCCACGTATCCCTCCTACGTTCTCTATAAAGTGCACGGGAGTGCGCATGGTGAGGTCGCCGCGGCACTCTCCGAGAGTGTCGAGGATAGTCCTAAAGCGAGGTCGGAACACCTTCTTTGCTCACGGCGGACTACGACGGTGTGTCGGTCGTATATGTACAGACCGGCTACAAGGTAGCCAGGGTTTCTTAAGGGCGCGCTGATTTTGCGACTGAAAATATATAATTTTCAATTGGTTGGTTAGTCTTCTTGAAACAAAAAATATAGCGTATTTTTTTAATGAGTCGTATTCGCCAGAGAAAAATGAGCATTGTGGAAAAAAATAAAATTTCATTTTGATTTTTTTTCTTCTCACAATAAAAAAAAAATAAAAATAACATTTTTTTTTCTCAAAATTAAAATAGATCAAAATGGAAGTTTGATTTTTTTTCTCAAAATGAATTTAGATGAAAACAAAATTTTGATTTTTCTTCTCCAAAATCAAAATGAAACATTGATCTTTTTTTCTCAGAATAAAAATTTAATTTTGAGTATCAACAAATATGATTTCATGAGTTGAAAAAATATATATGTAAATACTCAGTAATAAATAAAATGCTTGAATAAAAGTGTAATGCTAAAATAAAATGGAATGCGTATGTAAACACTAAAATTTGTATACATGTATATAACTCGAAAACAAAATACAGCGTATTTTGTGATGAGTAGTATTTCCAAAGAGAATTTTGAAATAAAATCAAAATTCCGTTTTGGCTACCAATGAATCTGGTATCATGGCTTAAAAAAATAAATATGTAAATACTAGAAAACAATATAAAAAATGACTTGGAAAAAATATAGCATAATTTCGTGATGAGTGGTATTTACCACAAAGAATTGAGCATTTTGGAGAACAAACAAAAACTCCATTCTGAGTATCAATAAATATGATATTGTGAGTTGAAAAATTGAGAGGTCAATAGTTATTGATAAATAAAATACTTGCATAATAAATATGATACTCAAATTAAATAAAATATGTATCCAAATAGAATTTAGGATTTAGAATTTATCCAACTAGAATGTGAAGAAACATGTAAACATGAAATACGGTTGAAAAACCAATAAATATGATATTTATTAGTGTTTCAAATCCTCTTCGAAATGAAATATAGCGTATTCTTGTAATGAGTAGTATGTCTTAGAAAAATAGAGCATTCTAAAAAAATCAATATTCTATTTCGAGTTCAACTGAACGAGGATAATTGAATTCCAAATACTCCTAAAAACACTTCTAAAAAACTTTTCCAACATGAAATTGAATTGCATTAATCCACTTTAGAATCCACTTGATCCAGATTGATAATTTTTTCCCTCACTGGCAAGATAAACAAAAAAGTTTTTTTTCAAGCGCACTTCGTATTCAGAACACAATTATTTTCGTTCTGTTGCACTTTTCAAAATGAAATTTTGATTTTTTTTCAGAGACCTCAAATTTGTTCTAGTCATTGTTGCTCATCGCAAAAATACCCTGGTTTTTTTTTGTTTTTCGATGAGCACTTGGAACACCAAAATATCATATTTCTGGTCGCAAAATCTCCGCGCCAGACCATTGCAAGGCACATAGCCACCTAATATTTGTCACCATGTATATATATACACGCACATGTATATGTATATATATATTTATATATATTTATGTATACATTAGGGTGTATATATATATATATTTGTATATATATTAGGGTTGTTAAAAAAAAATTCGTTTTTTTTCGCCGTACGCAACGGAAAATGTTACTATGTTATGAAAAAGTAATTCATACAAAATTTGAAAGGTCTAAACATTTTTTCAGGTCGTGCTCAAACGACTTAAAAATTTTTTTTTCGATTTTTCGCCATTTTTTTTTCGTCGTTTGTTTTCTTACTCCAAAACAACATATTACTCCAAAAAAACACGCATACTTGTTAGACGTTCAGTGATGTAAACACCGTGTTCTTATTCATCAAGTAGTTATAATTTTCACAACCAAATTACATATATTGATTCTTATTCTGAAAATAAAAATTGTTTATGGTAAACAAAAATATTTAAATAAAAATTGTGTATTCTTACAGAAAACAATAAATCAAGACTTACATTGGATGATGCACTAACGTTTTCTGCATCGAGATAAAACAAAATTAATACTCCGATAATCATGAAAAAGAAACATGAAAAAGGCGTTTGAGCACCAACTAAGAAATTGTTTAGAACCCTCAAATTTTGCAAAACATTCTTTTTCTTAACATACTTCAGTTTTCCGTTGAGAAAAAAATCGATCTTCTTAACCCCCCTAATATATATATATATATATATATATTTACGTAGTTACGCCTGAAAGCATTCGCGAGAAGTTCGCGGGAAGGTCCAAAGGCGACTTTTGCTCCCGCGAGTGAAAACGGTTCTGCCGTCGCCGCCATACGAACGTTGTACAGGAGTGAGTGAGGTAGCCGGCCGAACGACTTCTCGTGCACAGATCGAGAGAGATAGACGGGATACTCATTGCGTAATTCCGCGCGCGACGAAGGCGAGCGGGATCGCGCACTCCGGTCCATTTATACACGCGATAGATAGGTAGATTATGTATGTCCTATACGCTTTTTACGTCTTTTTTATCCGGCTATCCGTCTCTTTCGATGGCTTGCCCTCCGTCGCGTACGTAGCTCGCTCACAGGTGTGCGGCGTATACGTGTACGTTATGTACGTGGACGGCGATATCACGACACACGTGTGCCACGAGCATGTTGTACGTAAGCTCGTCTCGGGGATCTTTTTTTGCTGCCCGGCCGTATACTCGTCCGTAGTTGTAGCCGGCAACGCACACCTCGCCAACCTCTTTGGCATTTAACTCGTAATATACTTCCGATCTCGACTTTATTCTCGCTTACGAGCGTGTGGCGTTTTTCGAGATTTCATCGAGTGATAAGGCGCCTGTCCAGTTTCTTGGAGAACGACGCGTGGAAATTTCCGTCCGAGAGAATTCTCTCGATGAGGCGTCGCCCCGGACGAAGTATGGGTTTGCTCAGGTTCGTTTGGGTTGGTTTGAGTTTCATTTTCAGATGTGCTGCTCAATGAGGTCCCTTCGGAGGGAGGTAAGGTTGATTGTTTTCGGGAGAAACGGTCGTAGCAGAGATGACTATTACCGTTGTCTTTGAATTGACAACGATGACCTGCAGGATTTAGTGGATGATCAAGCGTATTGGATCAAGTGAAGACATCTGCGTAGTAGTCCAGCAAAAGAGACGGAAACCCAACACTTTTAGCGTAGAATTAGATTTTTTTTACTGGAGCTGGATGGCTGCATACTGAAAGTAAGCCTAATGAAATTATGCTCTTTAGCTCACCCCAAGCCTGAGAAATAGGGGTTGAAAACTTTAACATCGCCGTATCTTGATAATTAATTGCTCGATCAAAAAATGTGTCAAACAAAAGTTGTTTAGGATAGTAAAATACGTATAAAGTTATTCGTCGTCCAATCCCGTATCTATCAAAATAGCGGCACAAAAACACGAGAACACCACTGACCCAGACGACGCGCAGCGATGTGGCTACTCCGCTTGCACACGCGTCAACCCCGAATTTTCAAATCCTTTTTGTGCTGCTATTTTCAAAGCTAGGGGGTTGAACGATGAATAATTTTATACGTATTTTTATATTCCAAACAACTTTTGTTTGAAACATTTTTTGATCGGGCTATTCATTATTGAGATATGGCGGTTTTAAAGTTTGCAACCTCTATTTCTGAGGATTGGGGCGAGTTGAGGGGCAACATTTCATTGGCGTTACTTTCAGTATACAACCATCTCGCTTCAGTCGAAAATTATAATTTTACGCTGAAAGTGCTGGGTTTTTGTCTCTTTTACTGGATTATAGGGACGGAATTGACAGCGATACGTTTTTGAGATTGACACTGACGGCGTGGACTTTCGGCCAAAATTCGTTGGTCCACAAAGCTCTGGGAACGCAGGAGCAAGGGAAGCCGGGAGCAAGGGTAAAGCTGATGGAAAAGGTGTCAGTGAGGTTGGGGAATTTCGGAAAGTTGAAGTTGTTCTACTATCGATAGGGCAATGAATGAAGTCCATGCGGTAAAGGTGATCATGTGTTGTGGGTAATTAAGTCCAAAAAAGTATCTGGTTATGCGGCAAGCTAATTGTTGTATTAAAAGTACCATTTTCCATTTCAGATCAGCCTGGCTGCCAGAAGCTCCTACACAGCTGGCTATGCAGCAACGGCAGCCGTTTGTGTAAATAACAATAACGCCATTGTTTATCGATATTTGTCAATACAAAAAAATTCAAGCTTGGCAAGCCTATGTATAAATTGTGTGTAAAATCCCGACCGCGTCATCCCAATCCTTCCATCAAAAAAAATATTGAAAATATACCGGTTTCTTGGGCGCTGGTATCCGTTACCTAATCTTTATAAATTGGTGCTACGGAACATCAGCTGTCAGATTTGTCGCTGTAAATTTATTGAATTCACCTGTGGGCTCGCATGGAGCGCTATTTATTTCTCACGATTTCCCAGATGGATCAGAATTCCGAGTTTGGACTTACACGCTCTATTGCCCTCTTACTGATCCAAAATTAGAACCATAACGATGTATAAGCAATCGTGTTTTTTCGAGGTTACGTTTTGGTGGTCAAGTGGCACGGTATCTGTCAGGGGAAATTGTGAAAGCGAGGCAAGATTCGGTGATTTCCCAATCAGAAAATAAACACCACTACTGTCACTTTCGGACTCTCGACTTTCGGCAGGTCCACAAAAATCAGCATCCTCATTGCCCCACAATGAACTTTATTCCAACGCCGATCTGGAGGTCCTCCAGAAGCCGAAGGGCAAAAGCTCTCGACAAGGTTTCCCCTCCCCTGTCGGCCCAAAGATCTCCATCATCTGTGTTTTCGAGTCCTGCGTACGGATATACACATGTCTGTGCTACTTTGAACGGCTCCCGGGCTCATCGACAGCGGTGTATGCCGGAAAGAATTTAGAAGAGGCAGCACAGTGTGATGAGCCAGCGAGGATCGGGAGCAGTTGATCGAGATAAACACACGGAGGGGGCCTTGAAAGAGCCACGATTAAAAGAGTAAGATGCATACTTGAGACATTTCGTCTTCACTGGTTACGGCAGCAATCTCAACGGGGGCAAGACTCAGGGATTTTGTTGTGACGACTTTAGTACTCGGAATTGTATCTCAATCGTACATTCAACCTATTTATAATATAAAATTATGTATATTATAAAACGGAGGGGGGCCTTGGAAGAGCCACGATTGAAAGAGTAAGATGCATACTTGAGACATTTCGTCTTCACTGGCTACGGCAGCAATCTCAACGGGGGCAAGACTCAGGGATTTCGTTGTGACGACTCCAGTACTCGGAATTGCATCTCAATCATACATTCAACCTATTTATATAATAAAATTACGGATTCTGCCTGTACATTCCTTTTTTCAGGCTAGCATTAAGTTAGGGTTAAGGCCTGAGTAAAAAGATTCTTTGATTCTGTGATTTTGGCTATAAAAACGCGTATGCAAAGTAGATCGATAGCCACAATCTCACAAGCTCAAAATGCAAGTCTACCCTGATCGATCAATGTTATCTCAAACATGACCCGAAAATGTCAGGCTGCCCAACAATCTTAGTTAAAACCCCAAGAGAGAGAATTTTTCACATTAACCACAATACGATTGAACATTTAAAAAAGAACAACCAAGTACCAGTTGAATTATTCAATTTCTCTAGTCTTGTGTAGTCTTCAGCAATCATGAATTCTAGTAACTCAAAGTAATGGAGTTCAAATGGCTTTAACCATATGCTAACTCAATTTGTATGTTTTATTCCTTAGCGATGTAATTATGAGTATTAAACTATGAGAAAACAGTGTTTTCAGTATATAGAAATCACTTTTTTGTAATCATTGGATCAAAGATCTCAATGATGAGGATATTTGATATGGTATTCACGTTTTCATCAAGGTACATTCCAATTGATGTTTCCATCGCAGCACATTCCAAATGATGTTTCTATCAATGCACATGTTGATCTCAATGATGAGGATATTTGATGTGGAATTGATGCTTCCATCAATGTACATGCCAATCGATGTTTCTATCAACGTACATTCCAATTGATGTTTCCATCGATGTACATACCAATTAATGTTTCCATCAATGCACATGTAGATCTCAATGATGAGGATATTTGATGTAGAATTGATGTTTCCACCAAGTTACATTCCAATTGATATTTCCTTCAATACACATGTTGATCTCAATGAAGAGGATATTTGATGTGGAATTGATGCTTCCATCAATGTACATGCCAATTGGTGTTTTCTTCAATGCACATTCCAATTGATGTTTCCATCGATGTACATACCAATTGATGTTTCCATCAATATACATTCCAATTGGTGTTTCCATCAGTACATATGTTGATCTCAATGATGAGGATATTTGATGTGGAATGTACATGCCAATCGATGTTTCCATCGACATACAGTCCAATTCATGTTTTCATCGATGTACATACCAATTGATGTTTCCATCAATATGCATTTCAATTGATGTTCCCATCAATGTGCATTCTTATATATGTTTCCATCAATGTACATTTCAATTGACGTTTCCATCGATGTACATTCCAATTGATGTTTTCATCAACGTACATTCCAATTGATGCTTCCATCAATGTACATTCCAATTGATGTTTCCAAATCGGTACGCGGTTTGCGGTGCCCACATCTTTCAAGTTTCGCCTTGAAAGTGGCGGAATATGGAAATGTGGCCAATTATTCTGTCACTTTTCAATAATGAAAGGCGATCCAATAATGAAACACCGAACAATCTTAGCCGACACCCTAACAACCACGACCCAAGAGAGGTTCACGATCTACGAGATGGAATGGATGTCCACGAGCTACAATGGAAACATCAATTCCACATCAAATATCCTCATCACTGAGATCTTCTCTTCAATAATTACAATCAATTTCTGATATCGCGAATTTATCAACATTGTTTTATTTGGCAAATAACGAAAATGGCAAATCTATGGACAACGATATATTCCATTGGCTCGATATATTCCACATGGAGAAACTCTTGAGGATTCCGGGGCCAGGCGAGAAACCAAGACGTCTACGGATATGCGCGTAGGTCCGTGTTGTTCAGGTGTGTGCGTGGATGTCCCGAGGGTCCTCCCGTGAATCTCTCATCACGAGGAGAGCTCCAGCTCTCGCTCTTTCTCTCTCTCTCTCTCTCTCTCTCTCTCTCTCTGTCTCTCTCTCTCTCTCTCCCTCTCATGGTCTTGGAGATTTGGGAGCGGTCTTCTCTACTTGCCCATGAGGAGGAAAGACTTACCGAGAGACTTGGCGACCTTCGGCTTGCGAACGCCACATAACGATTGCTGAATTCCACAAGGGCGTAATCGCCATTCCCACTTCCCTAGGACACGAGTCTTTTGACTTTCGACTGCTCCTGGTACATTTTTTCGGTCACTCCTCTCGCTATTTCCTCCACTGCTCTGTCTTGCTCGTCTAAACCTTCTCATGTCCTCGTTACAAGCTCCATTTTCGTATGACCATCCAGAAGTTTGATCCAAATCAATCGGTAAATAAACATCATTATTATCATCGTTTTCATCTTATTATTGTTATTATTCACGATGGCGGAGTAAGATTGTGACGCTTTTATCCAACTTTGAGGCTGACGTCACACGTAAAACGCTCGACCGTAAGCGAGCGAAAGGGCACTCGCAGGTGTGTGTGCGCGTGTGTGGGTGGGTGTAGGAGAAATAACGTGTGCGTATCAACTGCGGTATATGTCAAGAGCCCGAGTAGAAGAGAGCCCGCGCGCGAAGGCCGCGACCACGATCCTGTCACGCATTAATAAAACAAACACATCAACGTTTGACGCAACACTATATATTTTGCCCGTGTCCTCCTCGCTCCCGTGCAGAGCGTTGCGGAATGATTGACACGCTTATAAAGTACAATTAAATTCGAGACTCGGCGGATTCCCGGCGTTTCACTCCAATTTTATTTCACGCACGTGGTTGATTCTACGCGTTCTTTTTGCGTCTCCAATTGCTCGCCTCGTATTGACAGCTACTGTCAATTGTATTCCATTTTTGTACTCTATTCTTACGATCTTGTATACCGGTCGGAAACGGGACAGCTTGATAAATAATTGAACAATTAAATCGAATTGCAACTTTTTTTTTCGGCGTGCCACTGCTTTTATTTGCTCGAACAGGTGTTGAATTATCGTCAGGTTTACGAGACTTCAATTATCTGACTCACTCTTTTAGCCTGCCCGAGCGGCGATTTCGCTTTTAATAAGTGCAGCAGTAAAACGCGAGAAACGACGGCCACTTTCCATTAATGTGGAATGAGCGTTCTTTCATTACTCACAGCGACAGTTCAACTGATCATTATTGTTTTCTGAAGGCAATCTTTCATTGTATACGCCCATTTATTTTTATTTAATAACTTAATCCATGTTTAAGTGAAAACATGCGGTTGTGGGTAAAGAGTCGATTATTCTTACGTTATTCTTTATTTTTCAGACGATAGTAAAATAATACGATAATATATGGAGCTGCGAATTGATGCACAAAAACGCGGTTTTTAGATTACTTTTGCACGATAAATAATGTTGAAGAATAAAAGAGGATAACATTTTTTTTAAAGTGTTGGGTGCTGAGCTGTCCTGCACGTATCTGTGTAACAGTTCAATTTCACGGTCTCACTGGCAACGGACGCACGCAATTTTATATCCAATGAATTGCTAATTGCCACGCTCTCACGTACCTTCTAATGAATGTGGTCCAGGATCTACGAGAGAGAGGGGGGGGGACTGCCACCTTCGAGGGTTGCGTGTTCATCACCGATGCCGTTCATCTACATATCTATAAGTGTGAGTTTTCGTACAATAAGCAATCGGTTTTTCAATTTTTCTCCGCACGATGAGCACCAGCGCATATAAATCAAACTCAATCAGTTGAAAGAGCCACGTAAAAAGATGATTCGACTCTGTGATTTCGACTATGAAAACTACTACACATCAAAAAAACAACCAAGCACCAGGTCAATTATTCAATTTCTCTATTCGTGTGTAATCATCAGCAATCATGAATCCAAGCAACTCAAAGTGAAGCCGCTTTATTGGCATTAACCATTCTCTGACTCAACCTTTATGCTTTATTTTTTGGCGATGTGATTGCGACTATTAAACTATAAGAAAACGGTTTTTTAATAGAATTGTTTTTCACAGACGCGAGTGAATTTTGTTCAGGGGGCGAGATTGCGTTTTTCATCAAGTCCACATCAAATATCGACGTCATTGACAACCGAGCCGAATTATTCAATTTCTTCAGTCATTTTCAGTATCAGCAATAATGAAATACGGCAACTTGTACTACGCAAGGAAAACAACTTTAGAAAACGAATTACCAATTGATTCTTAAAAGCCTCTGACAAAACGACTACCCACCAGCAGGCCAAAATATTAGCCATATCATAAGGCTGTTCTTGATCGTCTATTGATTGTCTTTTCCACGGTCTTTCGATTTTCGCCATCAATTGGCCAGTATTAAGCCTGCGATTTCAGTGACGTCGTCAGAGGCTGGAAGTTGCCTGATTCTCCTTGTGATGCTTGTCACACGAAGTATATGCGCATAACCATAAATGTATGCGTGTTTGTATGGATATCAGCAGTCTCGTGTGTATATGTGTCAGTGTGCAGGACTCTCGCTATGAGCCTGCCGCCATCCTTGACGGCTTGATGGCTGTCGCGCGCGCGTTCTTCTCTCCATCAAGAGTATTCATATATATATATATATATATATATATATATATATATTTGATTTTAAACCCATTATATCTACGTAATGTTGACTATCACCGCACCTGGCTATTTTGAGGCCGGTCTTCGAAGTCAAACGTGTTCAAAATAGCCTTTCTGCATATATGGATCGCCTCGAGCTCTCTGTGCTCAGCTCGACCAACGTTTTTTCCCTCCATCACTGGTCTACCTCACTACGTTTTCTCAGGGACAATTTATTATGCACGATTGATATTTCGTTCGGTAAAAATCGCGATGATGTATACGTACGCTGTGAACGAAGACTTCTGAAAGAAAACGAGATCAAAAGTAAGCAAGTAAGCGCTTTAACGGTCCTAATGTGTCTCGAAAAGATATCGATCGTCAAGGTTCATAAAAAATGAAAAAGCAATAAAAATAATTATAAAAAAATGAAAGAGCAAAAAAAAAAATTTAAACAATCAAAAATTAATAAAAAATGAAGAAATTGATGGCAAAAAAAGAGTTATTGAAATAGTCATTTTTGACGAGGGCAGAAATAGAAATACGGATGAGGCGTGTGAAGTAACCGCGACGAGGTCCCGCGCGCAGTGACAAATGAAAAAGCCTTGGGTGCGCCTCGCACGACACATACGTCTTGCAGGGGGAGCACCTGAGATCGTTCATAGCGCGAGTTTATTCAGCATATATCACGAACGGCGCATGTGTATTAAGCGAGTCGCGCACACGCCGAGGGAGGAGACACCGCTCACTTTTGCTCTTGCTTCGATTTACCTCCCTCCCTGCCGCCATCGCTGGTGCTCTGTCTCTGTCTCTATCTGTCTCTCTCCCTCTCTCTCTGTCTCTCTCTCTCTCTCTCTCTCTCTTGCTCTCTCCCTCTCTCTCTCTCTCTCTCTCTCTCTCTCTCTCTCTCTCTCTCTCTCTCTCTCTCTCTCTCTCTCTCTCTCTCTCTCTCCCCCTCTCTCTCTCTCGCGCGCGCTCTCTCTCTGTTAATCTTCAAATAGCTGCTGCAACTTCTCATCCACGCTCTCGTTTTTCCTGTTATCGGCGCAATCGTGCGGGCAATCGACAGACGAAAGCGCAAACTTTGCGGCCGTTTTAAACCCGCAAGCGATAATGCCTCTGTGCCTAATTTCCGCTACCGTGTTAAATATATATAAATATATATGTATGTGGAGAGCAAAGATTACGGGCATGGAACGACCGTGTAAAATTTTTATTTTCTTCAAAGCTCGGCCAAAAATAAGTAACTTCACCGAATCGTCGATCGTTTTTTTCCTCCTTCGATTTGGAACTCTATTCTATGCTCGTTCTGATCGCTATGGTTTGCTTATCAAAATGCCGGTTGATTTATTGAGCTCCGATGATTTTCCGATTTTTGGCAGAATTTCCAAACCGCACCAACGATTTTCGGGAATTTTTCCAACACCCCTTTGCATCTTTTTCAGTCATTTTTCAAAAGCATTTTTCAGTAAAACTCATTGGGATATCGGGATGAATCCAACGGTATTCTCTAAGGCTAACAAAATATTTTTCCAAACACTCCTAAAAGATGTTACGGCGGTCTGAAATTTTGCAATTTTGGGCATTCCAAAAAAGTGGCCCGACGGCTCGATGAACTTTTTTTCTTCGTTTTTTAAACCGTTTCGAGAGTCTAACCGATGGGAAATATTCCGTCGATTACGAATATCACTGAGTTTTTGTCAAAAGCTCGAAATTAAGCCAGCTGAAAACAAAAATACGTGTATTCAAAAACTTGTGCCGATATTGAAAATAAAAATGGAAAGTGTTGTCGTAAAGTATCAGTGAATTCTTGTCTAGAGAATAAATAATAGATCGACAGGGACACATAAGCAAACCATTAAAAATCCAAATTTCTTCCCACCTTGTCCAAAAGAAAGTTCCTTCACAGAATCGCCTCTCCTTTCCTTCCCGTTCTGATTCAAAACTTCGCTCCACGCTGATTCTTTTCCTCATCATACGCTTCTTAAAATGCCGTTTGATCAACCAAGCTCCGGTTATTATTCGATTTTTCGCCAAATTTCAAAGACGGAGCATCGGTTTTCCCTAATTTGTCCATCCCGGACCTGCTATGAGGTCCTGGAGGTTGAATGTCATCAAACTCCCCTTTCCCCATATCTGCACCCCTCGAAAGGTGATTTACCAATAAATCATCCAGCGTCGCGTTAAGTCATTGTCCATCAACGCCAATGATTCACCATTTGAACCCCGCCTTTTAATTGACTCCTGGGATTTGCATACGATACGAAAATAAATACCTATAAGCTCGAATAGGCATTTATACGATCGCGTTGAGAAAGTGTTTCGCGGGGAAAGCGCGTGGCTCGTGGATACAAGTTTCAAAAGGCAGGGGAAGGAGTGCTCGTGAAATTCTTGGCTGATGCTTGCATCTTCTGTTCGCACTCCTCCACGTGGAACGTTTTGCATCAACGATACAAGAGAGAGAGAGAGAGAGCGAGCGAGAGGGGGGGGAGGCCCGTGGTTGAGTCCCGGTAGAGTAGCACACAGAACCCCGTGCAGCCTCTCTCGCCTTCACCACGGGAATATGCAGATCGTATGGTAATCACGACGTAAGATAGGTGGCAAAACCGTTTGTCGCATTGTTGTCGCACGACACCAAAGGAGCGGGGCATTATCGCGATACCAGATCCAAGAGAGACCAAGAGAGATAGAAAGAGAGACAGAGAGAGAGAGAGAGAGAGCGAGCGCAAAAGAGAGCAGGCTCCTTATGCTCCGCGTGTTTCTGAAAGCCAAGGAAAAGGAAGAGAATAAGGAGTTAAAGGCGGAAACTTGGAGCCCGTATGCATCGGCCGTTTAACATATTTTTCCTCGATTTTCATCTGCTCGCGAGAGCATTTACACGTCGTTTTAGCGAAACCTACGGTGGCTCTACAAAAGGCGGAAGTGTTATTCGTATTAGGGTGATCTTTTGCCATGTAGCGAGATCCAAATAATGGGCGTTTGCAGCCTCGTCCCTCGTATATCTTAGGCCATTGACGCACGAAGACCGTCCGAGTGCCTCAGATGTTGGCAGTGACAGCTAAAAGCCATTGTCAATTTGGAATCGACAATGCACATGATACCGTATTCCGTGAAGATCGAATAAAACGTCGTTCATCTTAGGTAGCAAGTTACCTCATTGGACTGTATTTTGTTCTCTTTGGATAGGTAGGCTCGGGATGTCTCGAAGGTAAAGAAAGCTCAAATGCACCCCGTTGAGCACCCAAAGAGCTCTAGATCGGCTATGCAAAAAGCGATCGTGCTCTTTATTACGGGCATTTTCGTGGAATGACGTTTGCGGCTGAAAGATCCTGAAGATCCCGAGAGGCAGCCCTGGCATGATCCGTAAATGTCCTCGAGGGCTTTGGGTACCGTTTGGCAGTTCTATATACACGAGCTTCTCGTCGAGAGAGACCTCTGTATACCTGGCCCACCATCGGTGCCTCTCTGCCACGTAAACGTCTTCTTCCCCCACTTCCCGAACGCTGCTTCTTCGTCTTTCGACTTGCCTGTTTTGGGTGTGCATATACATGCGTGTGTGTGTGTGGATACACACGTCGTGAAACTGGTTTATTTGCTTGCTGGCATAGAAGGTCGAGGCTGATGTGCAGAACAGACAGCCGAAAAATCTACATGGACTTTGGAGGTACATGTGCGGAGAAATATACATAGACTCCTGTCTTTCTCCCTCTGGATGCTGAGGTTATGCCACTTCCAGCGTACACGTAAGCTCGTAAGGTCAGGCGTGAAATGACCTCTTGATTTTCCGGAAACTGTCGGAAAACTGGAATTTCCGGTGACCACGCGACTTTCCAGTGCATCTGAAGATTTGTAAGACGGCATTGGATCATGCGCACCTCCACGGGTGTAGGCTTGAATCACCAGACAGTGAAATCAAATCTTAGAGCGAGTTCGAAGTCTTTTGCATCGACGGTTTCGGGCTGATGGTCATTTTTGAAAAGGCATCAAATCTTCGATAGGAATATCGAAATGAACGGCCCTCGTTTCAGTGACCGAAGGGAGATCCATTTTTCATCAGTTGAATGGAAAACATGAATATCGAGTGGAATTCCAGTCTTTTGGTGACAATTTGGGGTTGCAATGATTTAGAAAGAAATGAGTTTAGAACACGAGACGTTGGCATCGCAACTGCGCCTGGCAAGAGGTGGCTGAGCATACCGCAATGAGCGTCCAGCTAAGAGATCAAAGTTCATTTCGCTGGAATATGTATACCGACGGGACGGGGTCAAGGCGAGTCCGGCGGAAATAAGAAAACGCGTACTGCGCTACGAACGCCGCTGGGAATCTAAGCAGACCTCTCCAAGCGACTTTCATACGCTTGAAGTCATTTTTCAAATATGCTGTCAAATCGGCTTAATGAGTTTGAAGCTGTTGCAAACCACGAGATTGAAGTTGCATCGTTGAGATGCAATAACATCTTTCGCTCAAATTTCTATTGGCAAATGTCAGGTATGAAAATCATCGAAGAATTTTTCAACATACTTAGAGATCTACAACATAAATCTATGAAGTGTTTGCACAGTAGAGAAAATGAAAACAAATTAAATAATAAGTCAGGGTTTTCGATGCATTCCAAATGCAAAGTTCAACATCATTGAATAGTCGCGCTCAGCTCGGTTGACCGGTTGGACAATTACCAGAGACGGAAGTAAGCCACCAACACGAACCAACCCAAACAGATCCAAACAACTTCCTGGACCGACAAACCCCACCAACCCAAACAAACCGAAGCAACTGCCATTGATGGAAGAAAGCCACCGACCCATGCAAACCCATACAACTATACCATTCATGGAAAAACGCCACCAACCCAAAGAACTGCCACTGACGGAGATAAGCCACGAACCTACGTAAACCCAAACAACTGCCACTGACAGAGAAAGCCACTATTCCGAACAAGCCCAAACAACTGCCATTGGCAGAGAAAAGCCACCAACCCAATCAACTGGCATTGTCGAATATAATCCAAAGCCTCATAATCAATCCTGATGAATAGATATCAGTTTTACTACTACTCTACTTTTTACTACTACACTACTTCTCTACTATTAGCTACTCCTACCGACCCTGATCATTTACAACGCCCTGGCCTCAAGTGTCATCAATTGTATCAGCTGGAAAGATGCAGATCTATTCCTCTTGTCCTGATGCATCGTTGCTCACGGTGTCGCAACGTGTTCCAATGCAGGCATTGCGCAATGAAAATCGCTCAACCTTTTCATTGATTCCATTTCACTGATGTCCATCCAATGGTAAGTGAAAACCGAATCAGTGAGAAAGCATCAATAACAAAGCATCATCAGTAACTCGGCATCGCAACTCAGCCCGAATGTTGATCACCACATGGCAGTAGCGAAAAACAATCAGCCGGTTAATCCGTGCAGAATGAGCGTGGAGTCTCGGTCTCATTGCGACGCGAGTAGATTGGTCGTACAAGCGAGAGGCAGAGTGATCGAGACGAAGGTGGAACTATGCGCGGAGCACGCAGCGAACGTCGAATCCACAGCTACCTCGAGTGCAGACTCAAGCTTGGCTTGTCGGCCACGCTCGATGGTCATGGCTTAATCGTCCGCGGATTATTCATTTATAAGGCGTGTTTCATTCATTCATTAAAGCTGGCCCGCGATCATTATGACGCGATAATGTCTTGATTAACGACAGTTAATGAATCCCCATCACGCGGCATTTTTCTGCGCTACATATGTGCAGTCTTCCCTTGCCCTCTCAGGGTCTCCCTCTCTCGGCTCGCTCATCTCATACGCGTTCGTCGAGGGCTCTCACCCTAAACGGGTCAAATTAACCCGCGATTTAACAAACGATCGCTCGGGCACGTGCTCTCTGGGCCTCGGACTCTCAAACGCCTCGTAACAGCACGTACGTCTCACCTGTAAGCGGAATCTTCCCTCGGCCAAGATCCCGGAGGATCACGCCTGATGATCCTTCGCTTCTTCTATCAGCGGGATGCTCGCGCATATTTTATAACTCGCGTATAATTCAAGCGCATCTCGTTCGTTTTTTGCTCGTTCCTGGGAGATGAGAATCGCTCGCTCGGGGGACCGTTCGGATAACTCTATTGCCACATAGGATGTCCCGCATTTGCCATTTCTCACGATTGAGCTTGTAACGGCCATTACCTGTACGCCCTCACGTCTCAATCGTTTCCGCACCATGGAGGCCTGAAGATCACCAGCGCCATTTCTCTTTGTTCCTTACGTTCACCAGAAAAGCAGCTTTGGACGCAACGATCCCAGCAGCCCGTGCGCTTCCACGAGATTTCGCCTGGCACCCGGTGGCGATTTGTCCGCTTGGATCGCTCGATACCGAAGAGCCTTCTTCTCATTTTTTTGTCGTTTTTTTTGCCGTTCCCCCCTGGTGAAGGTGGGATCGAGAAGTAGGATCTTCGGCGCGAAGGGTCTCCTCGTACCCCACCGATAATTCTATTATGTACGGTTTAATGTACAATTAACCGATCACTTAAGGCTTGACGTAGCGCCGACTCACGATGTCTTATTAAGCCTCCACTGAGAGCTATGTGGTGTACGGGCCCACAATCCAACGGGAGCGCGGTCAGCTTTGCTGTATTCCAACGTGATAAACGGACACGGAGAGAAAGCAGGAGAGAGAGAGAGAGAGAGAGAGAGAAGGAGAGAGAGGGAGAAAATCAAAAAGTGAGATCACTTAAAATCTGTTCGGTTGGTGAGGCTGCCGAGCTATTTAGCAACGCGTTCGAGTCGTCCGATTTAACTGCCCCTAGTAGTACACTCTTTCGAGGATAGTCATTAGGCGAGAGCGAGAGCCGTCTTTTAACGTCGACGACTCTGCAAATCGGCCGAAGACCGTTATTACCAACGAACCGGCTGCTCTCGTGCGCACTCCCTATATACCATCCTCTCTCTTTCTCTCTTGATCTCTCTCTCTCTCTTGCTCCAACTCCCGGAGCAGCACGAGACATCTCAAAACGTAAGAGCCCTCTCCGTTACTCGCCGGTTTCTTCCACAGGATTAACTTGGCAATTTATTAGGCGACGCGATAAATACACAGCGTTATAAATGTTTTGGTTAGCGATAGCTTTTAGGTATTATAGTGCGCGGCCCAGACCCATACGCGTAAAGAAGGGTCATCGCTCAGGTGAGAAGACCGGGTGCCAAACCACCCTTTTCCGGTTCACCGTAGGCAGGCAAAAGAACCCGCGGTCTGGCCTCAGCGTTCGGAGGCTCCGGTACTCGGATGGGTGACCGTTCGATGCAGAAACAGAGATACAAAAATACTCAAGGGCATACGAAGGTTCATTGGACGAACAAATCTGAAGTATTGGGGATGAAGACTTTTTTGATCCGCTACCAATGCTGTGATCCTTTATTTACAGGCTGGCCTGGGAATCTTTTTCCATTCTTGACATTTTTACAATCGTTGGTGACTTCTGGAACTGTTTATTCGTCATGAACATTCGTCATGAACATATGGAAGAGATTTTGAATGTACGGATCGTTGAGCTGAAAAATATGATCTCGAGCACCTATGCGATTTTGATCAACTTTTTTTGGCCCTCCAGGCACGAGGTATAAATACAGTTTTCTCGACGATCGCACTCTACTGATGGCATTTAGGTGTTTATTGACGGTTGACAGCTGCCGCCTGGAAACCTGCGCGATGTCCCATCGGCCCTTCCTTAATCTCGGCTTCATTAAGAAGAGGTACCTGATTAAACGGCAAGAGAAACAGGTAAACTTCGGGAATTTTTATCTCAAAAACTAGTGTTTCGATTGGATCTGGGTTTTTTTATTGGAAAATATGTACATTGACGTATGTTTAGGAATTTTTTAAAATAAATTCGGTAACTGGAAGCGCCGTTGGTGTGGTCAGCATCAGACGTGTTGTTCGTTGACGTGGCTTGTGGTGCCAAGGATTCCGGGCAGTCGGTCGATCTGAAACAGGAAAACGCAACGGATTCTTGAAATATAATATACAAAGGAGTTCGACTCCTTCTGAATGTCTATAGAATACAAATTATTTATAGTAAAATTCCATGTGTATGTTTATTTTACGTGACCTAACCTACTGTTTGATCGATACCTTAAACATTAAATATATCACATCTATGGAAGTAAGTCTAAAAACTACAAATTTTTCAAAATAACATTGCAAATATATTGCGTGCCCTGTAACAACCACTGCCCTGATGAATCCCGTCCGGGCTCTTTATCATTTTCCTCGCTACGACCTTTTTGAATAAATTACCCAACCCTGTTATTTTCCTGTCGGGGCCTAGTCCGATTGTGTCGTGGAAAGCCTTAGTAGGGAAGCCATATTCAAACCCTCATGGGCCCCGGATTTTTTTATGGCTGCCCTCGTAATTTCTTTCACGCTTTGCTTTACCACTTTTTGTGATCTTGAACGCACGATGGAGAATCGAGAGGTCTAACCCGAGTGATCAAGACGAGGACTTGTGACAGGGCGATTCATTCGCTTCCGCTGTCATCATCGTTAGCTTGGAAAAAAACACGAAAATATGAAATAAAACGTCGAGAGCCTCTTGACGATTTCTCACTCGCGGCTCTCGCCGAGTTTCGTTAACGAGGAGTTTGTTGATTTCGCCTCGTGTTCCGGGCACCCGGTAATTTGTACGTATTAATTTGTCGGGATGCCGGGGTTGAATGCCGAAGCGCGAGAAAACGAGAGTGTTAGTTTATGGGTATAAGAGATAGAGAGAGAAAGAAAGAGAGAGAGAGAGAGAGAGAGAGAGAGAGAGAGAGGGAGAGAGAGAGAGAGAGGGAGAGAGAGAGAGAGAGAGAAAGGGTGTGTGAACTCGACGAATGAAAGAGACGAGAGTAACGCAATGCGGGCGTGAGAGAGCTCGATGAAGAGCAGGAGAGCAATGGAGGCAGAGAGACCATCCCCAATTTCCATTTTAATTGAACTCAACGCAACATCATACTTAATGCCAGAAATTCGCGCGCCACGAAGCTCTAATTAAATGGCGACGCTATTTCACTTTGGATGTTTGCGCGCTTCGAGGCTTTATATTTATATGTATGGATATGTATCGTTTGTGCACACACACACCCACGCACGCAAGCCCCCCCTCCCACACACACACACAAGGTATGTGTGTTTGACAGCTGCTGTTATCAATGGATAATCCTGCAACTGTCGATAGGTCAGATCATGTCCTACTATATGCTGGAATTTCAGTTCAGTAAAAGTCCCACGGTTTTCGAGATTTTGGGCTTTATGTTATTATTTGAAAAAAAAAGTCTGCTTTTGGTTCGTCGCATTCCATTTCTATAAATGATATGAATCGACGATAACCAGGCAACTTTTCAAAGTAACTGGCACGATACGTATAGTACATTTTTTTTACACCGCAGGCTATCAAAGTCAATGGTTTGAATTGGTTTGTATGAAAATTCTACATAACATCTGTTTTCATTAAGCTTTCTTAACATTTAAGATTAAAAAGAAGAATTTTCTACGTGAAACAAATAACCAAGAGTATTTTTTCTAAACCGGGTAAAAAAAAGTTATCATTTTTAGAAATGGCATGCGAAAAACCAAAAGCAGATTATTTCTATCTCGAAAACCGCGGGACTTTTACTAAACTGAAATTCCAGTATATAGTAGGACATGACATGATCTATCGACAGTCGCAGGATTATCCATTCGTAACAGGACACCCTGTATGTATATATAGGGTGATTCACAACTATTAGGGTTCCCTCTGCCAGCATATAAGATGTGTCATTGCGAGTAGAATGATTTCTCTATTTCGAAATGTCGTGAGACCGAAATTGGCCGTGATATACGCGTTCAAAGTTCAAGCACCGAACAATGGCACAGTGGTTGTTCACGTGCCAGCCGGATCGCGCGCGGCTTCCAACCTACCTCTGGACGAGTGAATTTTTTTCCGCAAAATCTTGTTCTTCGCTAGAATATAATGAACACGGATACTCGCTCTGTGAAACGATGATACGATTCAATACTTTTCGTTTTTCATGTAATACTTGAAGAACAAAAAAAAACGCTCGTAAGAGGCTTCTTTGCCATAGTTTATTAAGGGCTGAATTTTGAACGCAAATGTCTCGACCAATTTTGGCTCACCTCACCAAAGGGAGTAGTGGAAGTCGTTGCAAGATGGTAACGCTAAGGTCATGTTCAATAAAACGATACATACGTGAGTCAGTCAACTTTAATTACTTTTTAAACTAATCAAAATTTATTCATCTTTTATTTTAGAAGCAAAAAAAAATTCTTTCTGATTTGTTCCTTACAATATATATTTTTAATTAAACCTTTATTTTTCCCATCTTAACCCGTATGCGGGGAAAGATGAAACAGAGCTGGAATAATGATGGCACACGAATTATTGGCATCTTTCGCATACAAAAGTGGTTTCATTCTCAATACCATCAATTTGATAAGCCAATTGTCTAAGTTCTGTAGCATTAGTCCGAATAATCTTGCTTTCATATGAATTTGATAATTTGCTAGTTCTTTTTCTTCCCCTGGTAGAAACACCGGTTGAAGAGGAACCAAATTCTTTACTAGTTTCCTTTCACCCGTTTACGATAGCTTGTATTCATCTTGCCCCATTAGACGGTTAACGAATTAACAAAGAATCACGCAATAACCTCGAAAATTTATGACAAACCGTTCTTATTATATTAATAATTAGTGCTTTCATTGTTTTACCTCCCTGTCTCTAATCAATATCGGCAACTCAAATAAACTGTAACGATGTTAAAATTTACCAAAAATTACATAGTTTTCTCAAAAAATCGATATTGTTTTCTCATTCGAGACGCGTGCTTCCGCCACAGTTAGTACTTTGATACTCATTCACCGCACCGCCCCCCCCCCCAGTGCTCCACCGGGAGCACTGTGTCCGCACACGTTTAGTGGCTAGTCTTGAGATTCATCTTACCCCGCGTATTCGTCTTACCGCGGGTTCCCCTACTTGTTAATATTACATTTTTTATCGACAGGTCGGGATCACCTGAATTTTGTTATAATTATCAACGAAGTCAAAGATCATCAAACGCTCAAATTAAGCATCTCCTGAATTTTTAATTATTGTCAACGTAAACATTGAATGTAGCCCGGTACACAAGTGACCTAAGGCATTGTCGTTCCATTTCACTGAGAGCGTTCACTTGTACTGACAGAAAGCCAATTTTTGGGATTTTGATTCAAAACAAATTCATCGTTTTTCCTCGCACAATCCTCTTTGATACGGAGCCACCAAAATTAGTAAATTTATGCAAATGTTGCACAAAGGTACGAAACTTTGTTGAAACGATAATACACCCGTTATCGAATCTGAGTATTTTCGTTTCCTTTTATGTCGTCTGGAGTGTGCGTTAAATCCCGCGCGATAATCGAGAATTCATGGAATGTCTACCCCGCACGACGATTAGTGCACATTGAACCTCGGGGTCTCTCTAATTAGCACGAGATCTTCGTACTTAGCGACGCGATTTGCGTGAAATTCCACGATAACGTTCGCGATAAACATCTCGGATATATACGTTTGGCGTTTCGATAAAAGAACCAGCCGCCCACGACATTGCTTTGCACACACCCATACACACACCCACACGCATATATGCATGGGTGTCCACGTGTGCAGGTTCGACGTTGAGGGTGTAGGTGGGCGAATGAAAAGCCGCGACGAGTTCATCGGGAAGAGCTCTGATGTTGTTACGAGTGTATTTGTTTTTAGTCGACGGCTCAAAAAAGCTACGAGAGTACGAGAATTTTCTAATTTTTCTTTATATTTGAAAAACCTACTAGAAGAATTTTTGTTGGTTTTTGTAGGGTCGATTTTTCTTTCAAAAGGGCACAGGGAAATTGGAAACCTGTGTCGATTACGGCCACCATATTGGATTGATTTTCAGTTGAGTTAAT
This sequence comes from Ophion costatus, assembly GCA_951751655.1. Lineage (NCBI taxonomy): Eukaryota > Metazoa > Arthropoda > Insecta > Hymenoptera > Ichneumonidae > Ophion > Ophion costatus. The sequence continues at coordinate 21,396,575 of OX632357.1, read as the reverse complement.
TCGTTGAGGAATTCAATAAAAATGTGCCTCATGTAGTCGGCATGCAAGGCCGTGAGCGGCCACCCATCCAAGTAATGGACCAGGCCAACACTTGTAGACAGGGGAGGTTGCCGGGTCATTATTGTCGGTTTCGGTTCCCACGACAGCCATGAGTTTTGCATCGGCAATTATCCGAAAAAAGAAACTGAAAAAAGGTAGGATGTCGGAATACTCAAACGTCATGCTCCAGAATGACATACGTCCCGAAAGTCATAACCTACAAATGTTGCGTTATATTATTTGTTCATTAACAGATATGATAATTATTTTTAACTCGTTTGTCAATGTGACGCGCTACTCTTCATGCCCTGACAATGTTACTCTCGTTAGAATAACAAGTAAGTCAAAATCCTTTCAAAAACACATCGAAATGAAGTACATTGAAATTTATTTGACCGATAGCATTTTCCATTCAATTGGAAGATGTCATCAGCGGCATCTGTTGACAGAAAAATCTGTCTAGACATCGATGCCCCGCGATTTTCCTTACGCTGATCGTTCGGCAATATTCGATTACTGGATTGTGACTTTTCGGAAGTCTGTCATTTCTGGATGACGTTGATGATGTTTCTGATTACTGATGTTCTTCCATGGAAAACAAATTTACGCTCTATCTTCAGATGGACTAGCGATTCTAGATATTTGCCGTTCGGAAAAAATCATTTCCTTCCAAGGAGTTTCAGAATTTGTTCCATGGACTTCCAGACTTCAATACCTTGTTCCGTGGACTTCCAGACTGCGTTCGTGTACTTCCAAACGTTTTTCCATGGGCTTTCAAAATTCCAGGCTTTGTTCCGTGGACTTCCAAACTTCCAGGCCTTGTTCCGTGGTCTTCCAGACTCCCAGATCTTGTTCCGTGACGTTCCAGGCTTCCAAACTTCGTTCCATGGACTTCCAAATTTCTAGTCCACTCCGTGGACTTCCGGACTTCCAGACCTTATTCCGTAGACTTCCAGATATCCATACATTGTTTCTCCTTTATCGGGTGTCACACTTGAGCCGCAAGTCGGTACCGCACACATAGATCACTTCGGTATTGACGGTCTAAAGAGTACGAACAAAAGTCGGCGGCATACAGTTCCAGTGGAAAGGAAATAGATGAGAAGAAAGAGGGACGATTGAGGGGAAGCATCGGTAGTAGCCAGGCATGATGTTTTTTCTGGGATCCACCGACGAGAGAGCTTAGCTCGTTCGCTCGTATGAATAAGGAAGCAGGGAGCGGCGGCGGCGGTGGCGGCGGTTGCGCGGGATCTTCGACGACGTCGACTCGCTCGCAGAAATGCCGAGGCCGCCCCGCGCGGATTGACTTGATTTATTGACAGGAAAATCTAGTCGCCGTTCGACTTGGTTCAGCTTACCTCTCGTCGTCGTTGTTGTCGTCGCGAGCAGCCTTTTCGACGTGGCTCTCGTTCGCTCGCTGGCTTTTGCCTTCGCTGTGTGCTCGCTCGTGTGCGAGCAGGGCGAGAGGTTGAGAGCAAATGAGACGGAGAAACGCGCGATAAATGAGGCAGAATAGAAAGAGAGAGAGAGAGAGAGAGAGAGAGAGAGAGAGAGAGAGAGAGAGAGAGAGAGAGAGAGATCGTCAGAGAGGTTTTATGTAGGTTCGTCCGTGAGTTCTTGGATCATAGAAGCCAACAATGTTCATGTACACCCGCTGTGATCACCGCCGATGCGTGGTATACTTGGCGACGTCGATAAAAAAGAAAAAGGCAGGTGAGTCCATCAGCGAGCCTTGAGGCGAAAACCTTGCGACCGATTTACCAAAAAGAGTCTTTTCGAAAAGATGACGGCACTTTCCAGTTACGATCTGTGTCTGATCCATTCGTGGTCGATGAATTTGGTCCGAGTGCCGTAATTCAATAGTCTTCAACCAATGACAATCCGTTCTTCATATTCCACGACCGTAGGCGGCCGGTCTTTGGGTTAATCCCTAGAATCTTACTTTCGTGTCATTTGGAGTGTGACCGTATCCGGAGAAGATTCAACCGTTTGTTTTTCTCGAGAGTCTCGTAGCTGCGCTTTTCAGCTCATTAGGTGGACACGGTTAGCCACGGTTGCGTCTGTCGCAGTTCAAACCGACACCCTTTTGCACACACACCCAGTCCCACCAGCGGCTGTTTCCCAGTTTGCGAAACAAACAAACAAAATTCCCTTAATTTAATTCCTCATAATCCGGTTAAGCCGGCCATTAGCGGAATCACGTTCGCGTTACGTTGTACTCTTACTCTCCCTCTCTCTTTTTCTCTTCGCGTATGTGTATTTACCTCCTCGTTTCGCCTCAGTGATCGTGGCTATCCTACCTCTCGTTCTCATTCTCCCCGGTGCTCTTGCTCTTCCTTTACAGACTCGTTCCCTGGAGCACCAGGACAGTATTTCGCACCAATCGTATAGACCGCTTCGATATCCAGTTGCCGTCTCTCTTTCTCTCCCTCTCTCTCTCTTTCTCCCGGTCCCTCTCCTCCGAACACCCACCCCGAGAGCAGCTCTCTCATCCCTAACCTTTCTGACCGCGGCATGCTACGAGCTAATGGATTTTTCGGATCCGAGCCGGACCACTCGCGGGAAGGAGAGGCGATAAAGCAGCTCGAAGTGAAGGCACTCGCCACGCGCGACCATCCCCAAAACCTCCACTATTTCCTGTCGGGATATCCGTTCTCTTATCCGCCAAAACGAGCAACCGGTCGAGCCATCGACCATCCGATCTTGCGTAGCGCCCTTGGTGTCTTTTCATCAAGTATCGGAAAAATGGTACCTTGGTAGACAAGCCATTGATCCTTGGGCGTCATTGATTGGGATTATGGACAAAAGCAGACATCGCGGGAGGAACGTTTTCATGCTGCTCGGGCAATTGAGTGGCCTCAATAACGCGCAGAGATAAGGTGAAACGTTTCCATGCCGTTTCCAATAACCGGCCACTATTAATATCGTATTTATGGTTTATCAAAAGGCCTTGTGTCCTCGGTGAAGTCTCCATTAGAATGTAATCGGGTGGTCGGAAAGTATAGTCCGGTTTGAAATAGTCGAGTAGGATCGCCACCAGTCGGCATTCCAACGGTAGCTCTTTGGCAATCATCCCCCTCGTATGTGGAGGCAGTCATGGATGCATGTACCCGTAAATCGAGAACGCCGCGAAGCTTATCGGAGAACCCGACGTGGAAAAGAGAGTGGGAGTGAGCAGGCTCTCTCCGCTGCAGCAGGATCCTCTCGCAAGGATACTCTCTGGATAGAGGGGGCTAAAAGGAAAGAGAGCAAAAGGGACGTAAAGAGAGGTAGAGAGGGACGTGGATTCACTGCTTCACGTGGCCAGAGTGTATCGCTCCTCGTCGTCTTCGCCGTCGTCGTCGTCGTCGTCGTTCCGGCTGTGGTCGTAGAGCTTCCCTGCCGCAGGATCACAAGACAACGCCGCGGGGGCTACCGGTGTTGTTCGACTACAGGGCCGCTACCTTCGATTCTCCTTTCGATCCTCCACGTCCCTCACGTTCTTCGGCCGATCGCGCATACTCCTCGGTGCACCCGTCTGATGAATGGCGACTTTGATGCAAACCGATTTCCCTAGGAGAAATTGGGTACCATCGCACCTGACTATGAATCGATCATGGGACCACGGACTATCAAGAAGAACGACCATCCATCATCATCGCCGATAACGAATGCAGTGTGACATGACGCGTTTGTTCGGTGTTTCCAAAATAAGTATTTTCATTGGTAGGTCTCCGCGTCTTTGTCTTTTGGATCGAAAAGGTTCCAAAAGTCTTGAGTTCGGCCCTATGTATATCAGAGAGAGCTCTTGGGTTCCGTGTGGGCATTGAGATGCAGAGAACGTGGTGCTACCGTGCGATGGTCCCGATACCGCCTAATGGACCGTCCCGCCCTCTTTTCCCTTCGCCAGAGCATCTTCGCCTCTCTGTCCTCTTCGATTCTGCCTCCACCTCCGTCTTATCCTCGTACGCGTTCACATATATCCACCTCCACCTCTCACGACGCAGCTTCTATTTCTCTCTCACACCTCTCTGTGTCTTTCTCCCTTTCGCACAAACACACGCTCACACAAACTGCTCCGTTCTTGCATGTAGCTAACATCCATGATGCTGGCAGCAAGCAACACCGCCCGCAAGCCCGTCTCTCTCTCTCTCTCTCTCTCTCTCTCTCTCTCTCTCTCTCTCTCTCTCTCTCTCTCTCACTCTCTCTCTCTGTTCCAGATACTCTTTTCCTCACTCTATTCCTCCTCGTCTCTTTCCCTCTCTTTACGGGCCCCGGATGGAGGAGGTGAGATCGAACGATCGAATAGCCATATAGCTGGCTCCTCACGATGATAAACATCGACCATTATGGAGCACGAAATAAATATAATATTATGCTGCAATTCAGCCGTCATTGGCACGCAATCTCAGCCAGATCCGTTTATACTGAATAATGCGCGGCGAAAAGTGATGCATTTGCTCTCTCCTCCCCTCTCTGCCGTCATTCTGTCATCTCCTGGTTACAATGTGGAGTCGCCCAATAATCCCTCGCACGCCATCACGGTGGTGGCACGCAGACCAACGTCATCAGGACTGAGACTTCGATGATCAGTGATGAGGCTCGATACAGCCAGATGGTAGCTTCTCAGGCGAAGTCTGCCAAAGTGAATACTACACTGCAAAAACTAGGCGTGTTTGACGTGTGTTCAAAGTATGTGGAAGTAACACAACATAAAGGCGAGACACGCGTTGCCATATTGATTCTACACACTTATGCATTTGGTAACACTTGACGCGTTAAAATTACGCCCGTGAATGTGCAATTTTAACGCATTTGATTATTACACACCTTCGTAGCTGTCCCCACCAATAACACGCTTATTGGAACACACATAAAGTCGTAGAATCAACATACAAGACGCATATTTGCACACATTGAACTAAACAATACACGTTGATAGCAACACACGAGCAAAAATAACACGGCTATAAGCAACACAGTTTACGTGTGTTAATTGCGAGGTATTGATCATATGTTTCAAAAATTACCTTGGTTACGCCATCACGTGAAACTCGTCGGTGGGTTTGACATTTATTAATGGACCGGTTAACAAGACCACGTTTGACCTCCAATTAACCGGTTCACGGATTCAACTAACATCTCAGTATACACATACAAGCTCTATAACAAAAAATGTGGCAGCTGATCGCGATATACGGGTTAAAATACCGGAACCCACGGTCCCCAAAACCATCGTGTGCCTAGTCGCATTATACGACATCATCATAATGTATTTAGAAAAGACAACTATCAAAACTGTAAATATATATAACTTTATAATTAATATAATTAATACAATCAACACAGCGTCATGTATAAGTAATTTCCAATAAATACATATATTTTGACGATGAAAAGCTTTGTCATTGAATTAATTTTTCCGACGCATCTCATGTGTATGCAGTACTGCAAAAATAAGTGTGTTGCTTCTACACACTTTGAGTGTGTAAATCGCTGCAGACACTTTTTACACGTCTTAACGCGTGTAATAAAATAACACACGTAAGTGTGTTGTTTGAACGCATATATCCGTGTTATTTTTACACCGTCATTTTTATACTCACGTTAAAACGTGTAACATGTGCCTACAGCCATTTACACACGTAAAGTGCATAAAAACAACACACTTGTTTTTGAAGTGTATAGTCCAAGCCTGGCTGCGTAGATTTCCCGAAATGCCAATTGCAGCGAGACCCAGAATCAATTGTTCATCCTCTTCACATTGGGAACCTGCTGGATCTTTCATCAGCCTCAAATGTGGGTCGTCTCGGGAGGTGAGAAAGCTGGAAATGGTTTTTGCTTCCTTCAGCAAAGGAGCAAAGGAGCGATACACTTGGGTGTATGCGTGTGGCGAGATAGCCGAGCGCAGATAGTCGATTTATCGGCGTTTTGGCGATGAAGCGAGATGGAACGAAGCCGGGGAAGAAGAGGGGCATCAAAGGAGGAGATAGATAGCGCACGCTGGGCGGAACTTTTCGGCAAAAGGAACGCCGCGGATTTTTGCTCTCGTATCTGTGGATGCATGTGTTTGCTGTATAGTTGGGGAGTGTGTTGAGGGTTTGGCGGGAGGGTGCACGGTAGCTGCACGGCCATAACCGCGAGTCGCGGCATCATTTATATTTACGAGACAACGGGGGCGCGGTGAAACCGAGGCGGTGCATTGTTACAGTACCGAAGGGCACACACGGCGAGAAGGAACCCACGAATGCTCATCCAGACCGAACCCACACGGTTCCTTTTCTCTGGATCTTTCGCTTTCGCGGTTTCTGTTGTAGGACCGCGCGGACTCTCGATCCCCCTGCCACGCTCTTCTTCGGTAGACCCGTGGTGCGTTTTACCTGCCGCGAATCGAAAACTCTCTAGTGTTCCGAATTCGGCATCGAAATCCTTTCACAAACTCTCGCACTGCTCGTGTATATACGGCTGAGATATATCGCTGCAGCGATTTCTTCGTATGTCTGTAGGTTATCAGGCTGAAATGGATGTAATAAAAATGCCATAACAGACGGGAAGACGCGAGTCTCGAACGCCGCTGGTGAGGCTTTCGCAATGTTTGTACCGTATGCGTGTTGAGTGAAATGGGCGTGGAAATGTGGTTTTTTTTCGGCTTGTTGCGGCTGATTCGGTGCGCTGGATCGGATAGGAAAGCGAGGATTCCAAATAGGAATAAAGGGGCCAGTCCACTTTGAAAATTTCAAAAAATCGATGTTTTTAAAACTGTTTTTGAAAGTACGTACATTCAGAAATATTGGATTCTGTACAGTGCAGGAATTGCCGATTGAGTTTAGGTAAGAGTTTTTCATAGTATAAACTTCAAACGCGTTTTTCTCGAAGCGACGTTTTCAAAATCTAGCTTCATCGTATCTCTAAAACTAATAAACCCATTCTCTTGAAATTTGAACCGCATATTGTAAACATGATTCGCAACAAGATGACCCTCGATGGTTTTAAAATGTTGATTTTTACTCTTTTTTTTGCGAAAAACTGCGAAAAAGCGCGTTTTTAAAAACTTTTTCATTTTTCATCTGCCATTTTTTAATTTTTTTTAATGAAACTTTATATCCGAGGGTCATTTTGTAGCTGGTGTCCTACTTTGATTTTTTTATTTCTGACAAGCCGTTGCCGAGTTGTGATGGAGCTACCTAGCCCATCTATTTTTAAGGCGTTACGTTAAACTATGGTTTTTGTACTTAAAAATGAATAAAAATGAATTAAATTTTTTTTTTGAATGTATTTCAAGACTTCATTCATCAAGCTCAACAACTTTTACATTTATATCTTTTATAAAATCCTCAAAAAAAAATCGCGAAAATAGCCTTTTTTCGTTGCTCCAAAGTGGTCTGGCCCCTTAAGGGGGCTGCGTATGCTTGGGATCTGAAGAACAGGTCGATTTGAATGTTTTTTTCTGATGAGAGCATTGAGATGAAGAAGTCGGGATTCTACACACAACTGATACATAGTCCCGCCAAGCTTCAGTTTTTTTTCAATTGAATAATATTCATAAACAATGAGGTTATTGTTATTTTAACAAAGCACAACCGTTGCCGCATGGCCAATCGGTGCAGGTGGCTCTAGGCAAATAGGCTGATCTGAAATGGAAAATGAAAAATGTACTTTTAGTTTAAGAACAAAACTTTCCTACGACGGGCTACTTTTTTCAAATTTTGGAAATTACGAAAATTGCAAACTGTAGAAAAAAATTACATTTTTACTAAAAAAGCAACTTTAATCATTTGTTTTGTAGCTGAATCGCCAATAGGTGCAAGTGGTTCTGGCAACTAGACTGATCAGAAATAAAAAGGATCTCTTCGAAGAAAAACTTCCTATGACGAGATACTTTTATGCAATTCTCAAAATTATCAAAATTATAGAAAAAGGTTCGATTTTCGACAAAACAAAACAATTTTTATCATTTGTTAGTAACAAATGAATAACCAAGGGAAAAAACCATCCGGTCATATGATAAAAAATGTTCCAAACTTCGCTCTGTCCAAATTTGAAGATTCAGATTCATGAAACATAGTGTTGAAACAGCCCTAGAAAAAATAAGGCAAATCAACGGAGGTGATATCTGACCCTCCACAAAAATCGTCCTAGCCTGATCAATTGGTGGAGTTTTTTCAAAAATCTTTATCGCAAATTGAAGTTGAGACCCTAGGCTATAAACCTACACCATCGACTTTCCTTTATTGCTGCCAATACAGCAGAAAATCCATTTCATGCCTGTCCCAAAAAATCAGTCATTAAGAAAGCAGCTAAAGGATGCTTTTTCGGCCCTCTATGTCACACCTGTCGTGACTTGTCGTATTCTACTCGGCCTTCAGGCTATACAGGTATCAAAGTGCAGGTATAGCCGTCACTGTCAATTGACGGTATCATCTTCACCTGCACTCTAGCACTATTTCAAAAGCCCTGGTCGATTTCAAATCCCGAAAGATCTTTCGTCAACGATTTTCTTATCGTTCGAGTGGAGCGATAACTGGGATTCAATGTCGCAGTGCACTGAGGGAAATGGGAAGAAGATAATGTGAGAATAGGTTGGAAACGAGGTAAAATCTATGGTTATGGATATGATTCACCTGCGACAATAACGGAGGGTGGATTGTTGAGGGTGACCGGAGTGGGCGTTGGGGTTGAGATTTACCGTTGCGAGGAACGCTTCTCGCCAATCAGGCCTGGTAGCGCCGAGAGGATATTTCACAGTTATGGGCAGATAAACCACACTGGAGAGGAAGGGCACATTCGTGTCTTTACGTATATGTGTGCAGTACTGGTTGGGGAATAGAGCGGAGGGCATCATCAATGATGCAAACCGCGAGGTGGAACGCGAGCGGCATCGAACTCCCGTTTGTCTTCCTTAAGGGTGTGCTTTACAGCCGCGAATATTCCCGTCGAGAGTTTGTCGGTAAGTACGTTATGCTTCACGATCGTTCGGGGCGTCCAACGGAAACCACATGAACGAACATACATAAGATTCTTCGACTGCAGTGGAAGCAGAGAGGTGGGGGGGGGGGGGGATTGATTGACTGATAATATTTATTAGGCCCTGGTAAACTTCTCGGGCAAATATAAAGTTACAGATTTAAGTGTTAACAGGAACAAAAGTTTCTAGAAACGGAGAGTAGAGAATAAGGATTAAAAAAAGACATGGCAGAAATGAGGATGCGTCATAATACAAAAATAAAGAGAAATTGAAGAAATAAGGATTCGATTGAAAAACAAAAATTACCTATGTAAGTTAAAATAAGATAGAAGTTGAAATACAATAACGAGAAATAAAAATGTACACAAAAATTAAGTTATGAACCTAAGATTAACCTAAAAGGTTAAGAGCGAGAGGGAGAGGGGAGAGATTGATTGATTGTTAATATTTATTATACCCTGGTAAAACTCTCGGGTGAATATAAAGTTATAGGTTAAAGGAGATCATTGACAGAAATACAAAATTCTCGAACCGGAAATAAGAGAAATGAGGATTTAAGTACTTAAAAAAACAGAGATTATAGAAATGAGGATTCAATATAATACAAAAATAAATAGAAATTAAACAAATAAGGATCGAATCCTAAAAACTCCGGAAGTCGAAAAATAAAACTAAGTTATTTAAGTTACAATAAGATAGAAGTTGAAATATCATAACAAGAAGTAAAAATGTAAACAAAAAGTAAGTTATAATTCTAAAATAAACCTAAAAGCTTGAGGGAGGGAGAGAGAGAGAGAGAGAGAGAGAGAGAGAGAGAGAGAGGGAGAGAGAGAGCTTTCTGATTATATTTATTGAACATACTCATATCGGTGGACACTGCCTCCCACTCACTTGCCCATAGAAGTCAAATGATACGCCTTTCTTTTATTACGCGTAGCCCTGTAATTACTCATAGTTCTCGAAAAATAGCGATTAAAAATGTCTAGGGACTCGTATCTAGTGAAAAATTGATATTTTATTAGTCCTATGCGATTGCAATATGAATATCAATGAGGCATTACATTTTTTAAATAAAATTAAAGTAATGTTTTTTCGATATAATGATACTGCAGTATTTGGGTAGGAAAAAATTCATTTACCCGCGTAGTGCACTGTGTTGAAATTTCCATGAGGGTCAAGGGCGTTGAAACTTAACTCAAGCGATCTGCGTAAACTTGCAATTTAAAAAATACGATTTTTAACATAGTTCAACGTATTCAAGATTTCTTCAAAATTCCAAAAATCCACCGAGCTATGACGATTTTCGTTAAGGGTCAGATCGGCCTCTGCGCTCCGGCAAACCACCCTCTTTGCCCTTTTTCTTCACCGTTTTTCTCAAAACTGCATTATGAAACGTGATATATCGTATCTCGAAATTTATTCGTCAGATTCGCCTGAAATTCGGACAGAGCATAGTTTGTAACATTTTCTATCGTATAACCGGATGATTTTTTGAATGCTTATCCATTTTTTAGTGACAAATGAGTAAATTGGCATTTTTGGTTGAAAATCGAACTTTGTTCTATTGCGTTTAACACAGCAAATATGAAGGGTTCAAAACATTATGTCCCCGTAGGTATATGGGCAAGCTTGCCAAGGAAGCCCTCAAGAAAACGGAATGAGTGGCGCGGGGGAGAGAAAGAACAGATCGCGAAGTGTATTTCTCGAATGATGCTGCGGCGCACTCCCGCACCCGGGCATGGCTTTTGGCATGGTAAAACTCGCCACTCTCTCTCTCCCTCTCTCTCTCTCCCTCTCTTTTCTCTCTCTCTCTCTCTCTCTCTCTCTCTCTCTCTCTCTCTCTCTCTCTCTCTCTCTCTCTCTCTCTCTCTCTCTCTATCTCCCTCACTCCTGCGCACTCGGTCTCTCTATATCTCGACAGGCTTCTCTTTCTTCGCTGCTATTTCCTCAGGCGAGATAATCAATCTACAACGGGCTCTCTTCGCCCCAATCTTTTCTTCTCTCTTCTACTCTTGGTTTCTCCTCTCTAACTCTCCTGACTACCCGTATAGGCATCCTCATCTCGTCCGTCGAAGAGGATCCTTCTCTCTGTCTGTCCAACTGTCTCTCTCTCTCCCTCTCTCTCTCTCTCTCCCTCTCTCTCTCTCTCTCTCTCTCTCTCTCTCCCTCTTTCTCTCTCTGCAAGTCTTTGCCCCCTTTCTTGATGGTCCTTCCACCGATTTTCTCATCGTTTTAGCCTCAGGGGGGCTCAAAGTGTGCACCACGGCCTACAGGTACATACCCACTGTGTGTACCGCAAAGCTCTCCCGCTCACTCGGCGCGAAAACCGATTTCAAGCAGATCATCGATCTACTGCGGCAATCGTACAAAAAAAATTGAACATTCGGTTCCGAAAAAACATTTCGCTGAAAAATACGTTTTAAGGGGACGACACCCAGAGATGGGAAAGAATTTTTTCTTTTTTTAAATTGTTCGAAGTAGCCCACGAAGGTTTTGAACGTGTAGTTTGACGAGAAGGGAGCGGTCACCCAATGACCCATCATCATTTTGCTTGTTTTTTGTCTTTAGTATATAATGTCGTCGATGATTCTAGAAATTGTTACGGAATTTTGGAAAATTGTGGAAATAAGTTTATCAACGAGTCTGCGTAAGTTTGTAGCCCAAAAACAGGTCGATTTTCAATATTTTTTTCTGATGGGAGTATTAGGATGACGAGGTCGGAGCTCTACACACAATTAATACATAGCCGTGCTGCGTGAGGATTTTTTTTTCTACTGACAAATATTGATGTACAATATTTTTGAAATATTACAATATGTACAATACAATACAATATATATACAAATACAATTATTATTGAAATTATATTTATTGAAAAAAATGTTATTGTTATTTCAGCAAAGCTTAATCTGATCTGAAATGAAAAATAAAAATGTACTTTTAGTGTAATAATAAAAGTTTTCTACGGCGGGATACGTTTCGTAATTTAGAAAGCTATGAAAATGTCAAGTTGTAACAAAAAGACTTCGCTTTTCGATAAAGAAAACAACTTTGGTAATTCATTTTTGCCAAATAGGTAGACATGCGAAAAATACCATGCGGTCATACGATAGAAAATGTTATAAACTATGCTTTGTTCAAATTCGAAGTGAATCGAACGGATAGATTTTAAAAAACGACCTACACCGTTTAATAAAAACTTTCCAGAAAAATGCTGAAGAAAAAAGAATCAATTTCCAAAAATCGTCACAACTCGCCTTAACCCGTCCTTGACACACGGGGTGATTTTGACTCGGAAGAATTTGAAATAACATGCTCAATTCCCTAAAATTAAAAGTTTTGAAGAATTTTTTACAACAATTTAATTATATACTTTCCGAATTGTAATTACGTAGACATATTAAGAAATGTTTAAAGTGCATCCCGGATTTTTATTCAATAAAAATCGACCGAAGGATTGTTAAGGGCAGGATGAAGAAAAATCCGGGTCAAATTGACCCAGTGTGTCAAAGCCCCGGCCGAATATAAGTGTGTCAAGGAAGGGTTGAATCTTGGGATTTTTACAAAATCTTTGGCACAAATTAAAGTCGAGACCTTAAGCTATTAAACCGAGCCTCAACAATCGTATCAAGAAAATGTCAAGCTCATGCACACAAAGCGTACACGTGTATCATTTTTGCATATGCTTCGACGTACGAATGTGTGGAAAAAAAACGTTTCAAGACCCGTTGGGGAAATAAAAAAAAAACAGAAAAATCTTACTCCGGTTATTTGGGTTTCGAAATTCATATGTGAACAATATTATCCGAGTATTGTTGGGTCGACGTGATGAACGTATGGGGTGGACCTAATCTTAAATTTTCCAGCCCCCTCCCGCTCTCTTCTCTTCATCCCTCCGTCTTTCTCGTTCCCTTTGCCATTTCTCGTATACAGAAAAACTTTTTTCTCTAGCTGCACGAGTTCACGTAGAGCTAGAACGAGGGGGTGAAATTCTGACGAAAAA
>OX632357.1:21356089-21378589 GCA_951751655.1 Ophion costatus | reverse complement strand
AAAATAAAACTAAAAATAAATGCATTTACTTTTTTGAAATTCATTTTTTCTTTTTTCCGAATAACGAGTCTTCTCTATTATATTCGTCAAATAAAGAGTCTTCTCTTTATTATTCCTTTTTGCCAACTGAAGATTTTTCTCTTAATTGTTTCTTTTCCTCAAAACAAACAGTTTTCTCTTTATTTTTTCTCCTTTCCAAATGTAGAGTTTTCGCTTCAGTTGGCGAAAAAATGTAATCACGCCGAAACTTCGTAGGGGATGTGCAACACTTCTCTTGATATGATCATCGCTGCGTGACGTTGCCGGGGCTTTTTCTGATCCGATGAAAAGATGACTTGCGCCAAAAACAAGTCGGCAAAAGAGATGATGATCACTTCTGAGAATAGTCTGAGATGGGAAAGTCCCTTGCGAGTGATCCGGACGTTTTCTTTCAGTCACGACAGCGAGGCACTCATTCTTTATCGTTTCTCTCACTCTCTCCCGCCTCTCTCTCTCTCTCTCTCTCTCTTCGTCTTATTCCCGGTCGGAGAAAATTCGTGGCAGGCCTTTTTTCCCTTGCCCCTTTCCTGAGCTGTCTCCAGGCCTCCCCAAGCTCGCAAACCTACTCGGCCCTACTCTCCCTTAGCCAGCGTACTTTTTTATTCCCATTCCCGTCACGTATATGGCGAGAAAAATTGCAGTTGAGCGCTTTACCCGGTTCGCGTTCTGCACGCCCGGATCCGCTCTCTATCTCGATCCTCTCTCTCTCTCTCTCTCTCTCTCTCTCTCTCTCTCTCTCTCTCTCTCTCTCTCTCTCTCTCTCTCTCTCTCTCTCTCTCTCTCTCTCTCTCCCCCCTCCCCTCCCTCCCTCCCTCTGTCTCTCTCTGGAAATCCTGGAGTGAGTGAGATGGAGAGATGGTGAGGGGGCAGGAGCAAGAGGGATCTCCCATTCGTTCCTCTTCTCTTCACTTTTCTCCACAGCACCCTCCACCAAACCTCCGCAGCATCTTTGGCTATAATTCGGCAGAGTTTCTCGTTCCATAAGTTTGTGGATTTTTGGCGAATTCCAAGATTCCGTTGGACGATGCATCGACAATTTAGTGGGTGGCCTCGTATCGGGCGAGCACGTGCTACGGCTCTGGCATCGGGCCATGAGACCGTCACGTGATGCCGGTGAAAAATAAAGCGCAAAGAAAAACTCACTTCCTATTTCACGGTTATATTATTTGGCTTCCAATTGACTAGACCGCAGATCGCGTTCGAGTTTCAAAGGATCCAATCGCAATCGCATTTCAATTGACGATTCCATTGTTGTTCCGCGACTCAACGATCGCCAACTGACTGATGAGTCACACAGAGAAAAATGTATAGTAACTTCAACCATATTTTATATTACCCTGAGGGGACAATAATATTTTATCACTCATGGCTACTGTCGAAAATATAGTACTGCTTATGATATTTGAGCAGTGGTGATAACTATGCTCACATGGTAACCGCAACCAACAATCTTTCAAGCATACGTTGATTGTCAATGCTATATAATTTAGTAGGTTTTCATAAAATGGATGATTTCTTACACTATCAAAAAATAGTGGTTTTTTACCATATTGAATGGTATGTCTACTACATATATATATATATATATATATATATATATATATATATATATATATATATATATTATTTCATAAATTCAAAAATGTTCGCTTGAGAGTAATACCTGTATGATTGTTTATCATGATTTGTTATTCCCTGACCTCCTGAAATGATTCCTATCGAAGGAAATATTTCACCTGGAGGTTCGAACCTACGACCTACGACCTATATTCATGCACGCTGCCGCTATGCTACCGGGAACTTATGTTATTTCGAGCGTAGATTTGGCATAACGGATAAAAGTAATTCCAGCTACAATTCCGAATAGCTGTTACCTCTGATAGAGGTGGAATTTTGCACAGATTGCCATTTTGATACTATATGTCACTGCTTAAATGGATTTTTTGGCGCAGCCTAATAGTTTTCGAAATATCGAATTCTAAAAACTGATAAATGAATGCGCTAATATATCTATATCGATCATAGCGTGCCACCGCTGTCTCTACTTTATTGACGCGTTCGATAAATGATTTACGTCTTCACTATAAGATTACCACAATGTTGTTCGTATAGTCACTTTTCGTAAGATCTTGTAACAGTTTATACTCAACAAGTGTTAATGTCCACCATATAAATAGTACAAATTTGCACTGAGAAAAATGTTCATAGTATTTATTATAAAAAAACGCCCATGGTGACAGTGAGCATAGTAAAATTCATATAGCTTATTGCTACCGCAATCATAATATGGTTAACACAACTATAAGCGTCAATCTAATCATGCCGTTTTGGTAGTGTGTTTTTTTATCTAGTATCCCTGAAATATCTATTTACTACTATGAAAGACTTTACAATATCGATATAGTTAATCCAGTTAATATTTTTACAATAGTTAGTAGTTTTTTTCGGGGATAATAGATAGTCGAGCACGCCACCAAAGTTGCATGTTTAGATATATTTTTCGCTTATAGTTGTGTTAACGATGTTATGATTACAGTGCCAATAAACCATACAGGATCTTACGATCCCCTCTTTTGACGTGGGCGTCTTTCATAAATACCATGTACTTTGCTCTCAGTGCAGCATTAGTATTCGTGCGCCGATTTTGTGATATAGCTGAATTAACCACATCGATATTGTAAAGCCTTTTACAATAGTGTATAGTAATTTCCGAGATACTAGATAGTCAAACACGCCACAAAAGTGGCATGTTTACGAATACTTTTCGATTATAGTTGTGTTAACCATATTGTGATTGTGGTGACAATAAACTATAGGGAATTCGACTATACTCTCTTTTACCAACCGCATTTTTTGTAAATACTATGCACTCTTCTCTCAGTGCACGATTCGGAGATATCGAAAAGCGGGGGTATTGGACCGGATGATTTTTCTTCGAAGATTAATGGGGAGAAAATAATAAAAGAGCAATGGAAAGAATAGAAAAAGAAAACTGATATAGAAAGAGGGCGAAAAAAATCAGTGAGTCGAGTAACCGAGGATAAGTGACCGATACTTGGATGGGTGACCGCTTTGCTCTATCGACTTGCGGGCCCACTGAGCGGATGACAGTTTTAGCAAGTTTACGTTTAATCACAACGGTAACTAGACGAAATATAGCCACCTGTATTGTGACAGATTTTCCACACTCTCCCTTTGCCCACGCTTCTGATAAACCGGATATGGTGGAGCCATAACTTCGAGGTGGAAACGAAATGGGATGAAATCGTAAAAGCCCGCAAGGGCGTACGAAGGAACATTGGATATAAAAAATCACCAATACGGCGATTACAATATAGTGTACACTAAATAAAATAATATGTCGAATAAAAATGAATAAATTGATAATAAATAGTAAAAATACAGTAAACAAAATAGATCACTATCAAATTGAAGGATTTTATTCCATTCCGTAAAATAAAAGCTTACTTAAGCAGATTTTACGAATGATTCACGGATCAAAAAAAAAATCACGTACACTCAATGGTGCATTTGCTATTTTTTTGCGATAGAATTTTTCGATCAGCAAACAAATAATAAACTAAATCAATAAGTAATAAATATACGTTGAATAAAACACATTATTACGAAATTGAATGAATTTACTTTATTCCGGCAGATGAAAGCCCAATTAAGCAAATCTTAGAAATGTTTTGCGGTTTATAAAGATCACGTCCCGTGACCAAGTGCATGTTCCCTCTCGTGTCCTCTCGGGCAACAATGCAATTACCGGGAGATCGCTGAGGGACCGTCCTCAAGCAGATACTCGTTCTCGTTCTCTCTCTCTCTCTCTCTCTCTCTCTCTCTCTCCCTCCCTCTCTCTCTCTCTCTCTCTCTCTCTCTCTCTCTCTCTCTCTGGCGTGTCCAAAAAGGAGGTTGAATCATTGCGAGCTGTCCTTTCGTAGTATGCAAAGATAGCCAAAAGAGGGCTCTCGTAATAATTATGACATCACGTACGTATACACGTTGATGGAGTCAGCGGCGATACAATTGAGGACCACTTGACCCGCTGACATACTACTGCCAATAATTCTCCACCGTACACGAAAGTGCTCGTTATATCGCTGCGGCAAAATAATCAAGTTCCGCATGCACACATGTTCAATACCTAAATACATGCGTATCCATTTCACGATGAGGCCGCATTGGAGCTGCTCGCGACAAATTTCGGACCTTTTGACGTTTTGATGTCATCCTCTACAGCATTGAAGAGAACACGTGGCCCATTCATTATTATCATTGATATTAATTTCTTCATTACTTTATTAATCAAGTGACGTACTTCTCGCCTCACTGGTGAACAATTTCTTATTTCAGAAATTGAACTGACCCATGTGAATGTTTCTAATTCCAGCAGTGGACGTGTTCGATCGAAAAATGAGACCCTGCCCATAGAAAATCGCCGGATCTCTCTAGACAAGAGTAATTCGCCGGTGACGTGAGAAAGCACTTTGGCTTTTATTCGATGAACCAGATGGGGATGGAACGATACCAACGTGAATTTACCTATGTGAGGGTATGCACAATGTGTCATTCGCTCTTTCACTTTGCGGTTGGCTGGCCTCATAGCTTGATTGGATCGACTCCCGTACTAATCAACGCGACGAAAATTAAACGCTCGCAGAGTGTACCGAGAGGGATGATTAAAAGGATTGACCATCCACTATATCGCCGCCAGCATGCCCCGTATAAACTTTCACTCATAGACAATCCATACAGTAATATTGAACATGAATAATAACAACGAATGCATCGTTTTGGGCTAACAAGTGGAGTGCTCCATTTTTTCTCCTACAGACCATGCGGATACGTACATGCACTCGGGTTTGGATTTTTTTTGTTGGGCAATCAGCGTCCCGGCGTCTCGCTAATTGTGATACGGACATCCCGACGTCCGGCGAAATAATGCAACGCGCGAACAGACAGCGAGGGAAAAAAAGCAATATCCGTTTTGATGGCAATTTGACACGTCGGAGTGTTACGTGTTGGGAAGCAAATGTGTCGCGTTTATCGGACGGCGATTTGAGGGTGGATAGTGATCATTAGTTCCGAAATTTTGACACCTGATGACGTCTCTCACCATGTCAAAACTGAGAATATCGGAAATTGTATTTTTTATGTGAAAAATCTCAACCGTTAAAAATGTAAACCCAAACAAATAAATAGCCGTTGGTTATTACTTTGAAAATTCGTAATGGAAACGAATAATCATAATAAGAGTGATATATATTATTGACACTTTGGAACTTTTGATGAATTTTATTATGCATACTCTTCATACACCGTCCTCATGCATCATCCAAAAGTATCAGCATTTTTGAAGCTGTTGGCTTTTAAAATATTTTTAAAATATGTGTGTTGAACGTTTTTTAAATGGTGAGAATGTTTACCAATGAATTTAAATTTTATTAAAACCACTTATGGGGCCCCACCCAAAGCAGCAGTTTTTGAAACTGTTTTTCAATCCTCTTTTCAGACATGTTTTTTTAAAGGTTCGAAGGGCTGGCGAACAAAACCGGACGTGTCCACACTACGTAATGTTTTTTCTTTTTCCTGTTCTTCAAGCACACCTGTATTAGCTCTCGAAATATTTTGAATCAAACCCAGCTCTCAACACCGCAAAATTTGTTGAAAACTGTCTTTTCAAGCGAAAAAGCAGTTTTTAGGCACAAACAAAAATAACGTAGTAAAATTTAAAAAATGTGTCGTAGTGTGGACAAGTTCGGTTTTCATCGCAACATCCTCATCTTTCAAATGCCAAGAATGTTTACCAATAAATTAAAATTTATCGAACATACTCTTGGACCCCATCTAAAAGTGTCAACATCTTTCAAACTGTTCTTTAAGTAAGTAAATGTTTTTTTTTAAATTTAATGTCAAGACTGTTTACCAATAATTGTAGATTTTTTTAAACATACTCATGGACTCCGTCGGAAAGTATCCGAATAAAAAAAAAAATGTTGACACGTGAAAAATATTTCAATAGATTCAAATTTCACAAAACATACTCTCGGACCTCGTCCTACGATTTCGGCATTTCTTAAAGGATAAATCGACTCGTGAATAATAGAAATAAAGTAATTTTTGTTCGCCTTTCAAAATATGAATTCCCGAATTATCTCGACTTTCGAAAAATCTCGTGAACAAACGAACTGAAAGGAACTCGATAAAGTAATTATTTTATTGAGACAATGGCACACACATTGTAACAACGATGTAAAAATGTTTCACGACGAAAAACTTTATTTTTCTTCTGTTTTTTTTTGTCGCATCGGCCTACGCTGAATAATAAGATTTCTTTATACTCCCAAATATATACGTATCCCGGATCTTTCTCCCACGCCTCGAGGCTCTTCCGTTACTCCCCACGTGAAATATCCGAGGTGTGCCTAAACAACGTGGTACAAAGCGGAAACGGTCGATCCTCTCTCACCCAACTTTTATGTCACTGACAACGGCACGAACGTGTGGAGTTCTCCCGAACGAGGTTCTCCAAGTCTCCCATCGTCCAGAAGAATATATATATATATATATATATATATATATATATACACATATACATACATATACATATATCCAAAACCGAGGGGAAGACACGCGCATCCTGCACAAGTCCGTGACGCTAGCAACACGCGTGTCTTGCTTTACTCCTTCCCTTCACAATGGCATTCACTGCTTCCTTCATTTTTTTTCCACCTCCCCACTTGTATCCCTGATCTTCTGTACTCCGTCCTATTCGGTGTTGAAATAACGCCGATGTGAGCGAAAAAATGTGCGATTAGAAACAGCTGTTTTTTTTAAACAGTTGTATTTTTTTCGACACAGCTAGCCGTGCAGAAATTAGTTGGGTAGGCCCCGGATCCTACCACATCAGTATAGGGATTCAATAGGAACGCCACACGTAGAAAATACACATTGGAATCCGTGCGGATTTAGCGCTAATTCACGATTGACGTGGTTTGACATTTTTTTATTTGAAAATCACAACCGGAATCCATTGGATTTCCAAAAAAAAAAAAAACAATAGTCTTTCGTGATCGCGTGTACACATTTGTTGGAGAGTCTCAAGATGCACCCACATGTCATGGGGATTTGTTGGGGATGTCGCACATAGGAAGGATTCATTAGGATCCAATTGGTTCACGATATACAGTGAATTTCAAGCTTGCATATAGTACTTTATTGATAGATGCCTTATTATCATAAACTACACGCATGCAGTTCTGGTAACGCCATTTGTTGGAACACAGCGAGAACTTTTTCAACGTCTTAATTAGTTTGGTTAGAAAATTCAACGTAAAGAATGCGATGGGATCCATCAAGCAGCGATTCTAAAGGATTTACATTGGATTTTAATGGATAATCCCTAATGGAATCCAATGTAGGAACGTGAAGTTTTAGTATAGGGATCCAATGCGATGATCTATTGGATCCCTATCAAAAACTAGTGACAAGTATGGGAATTCAATTGGATACCGGCGACAATTTCTGCATGGGTCCGTTCAATAGCAATTGAATTTCTCCAGTTTATTTGGGCTTGTTTTGGAATTTTGATGTCGAGGCAAGTGTTTTCCAAGGCAAAACAAGAGGTTTTTCATGAAAATGCCAAATAACCTAGTTTCTATATTTTCGTCCCAAAAATGACATAGTAGAGCTTGGGGGACGTTTCAACGAATATTCGGATAGTAAAAGTAATCTGGCCCTTTGGCCCATCGCTTCGCGGCCAACTTTTTTTGAGTATTTATGAACCGAAAATATGTGAGTATAATGGAAGAATCGAAAAACCATTAGAAAAATTTCATACATTGTTGCTATAGTATAGTATACATTGTTTCTAGGTTGGTATACGAGCTGGTTCCCTTAAGGGCGTATTGCCCGTACATTCTCTATCAACAGGGCGTTGCGGCGAGAATTTCGAGTACTTTGCGATGTGATTAAATTTTTTTTCAAATCAACCACATCGAACATGCTAAAAACATTGATTTCTGGTAATAACAATAATGGAAAAAAGTTATAAGTAAACTGTTGAAAAAACGAATTGTTCAACAAATATGCGGTGAACCACTTTTTTTAATTTATAAAATGAATTCGTAGATTTTTCTGAATAGGTATGAATTTTTTTTCTTTTTTCATTTTAATTTTTCGGAGCAATGTTCCATATCAAATCCAATAAGTGTCCGCGGTACATAAGTATATAGTATAAGTCCGGGGGGATAAGTACAGCCTCTGAAAAATTCCAAGAACGGGATTTTCGAAATAGAGAGACAATTCTTTAAAAAAACATATGTATTCAGAAAAAATATCATAATTCATTTAATGTCACCAAAAACTCAAGTTTACCGGAGCGTTTATCAAGACATTTTTGTTTAATCAATTTATTTATACATTTTTAGCATTCTCATTATTCAAAACCAATGTTCTTAGCATCTCCAGTACCGTTGATTTTTTCCGATTTTAATGTTATCGCAGAGTACTCAAAATGCCCACGGAAACTGACTTTTGGTAGGGAATGTACGGGCAATGCAATCTCAAGTCGCACCCCCGCTTTGACGGCCGTACGTGGAAAATACAGAAAAAAAAAAATTGTCAATTTTTTGAACCTCGAAGGATTAATTCCATCGTATTCATGCGTTTGTATCGAGCGGGGGTGTGCACGCTCAGGAATAAATGTATGCTGGCGCCGCCCCCATGCAGGGGAAATTATTGACCAGAAGATCGAGATAAGGACCACGTGGAGTTTGTTTGGGCCACGCGGTCGCTCGCTCAACAGTATTCCTCGTATACGTACACGTGGGGATTTCCGTAAACGTCAGGGCGTGTTGCTCTCGCGCGTAGAGAAGTGTAGAATTGTAGAACGCGGCATAAATATGTAAGAGCCGCGACGTCGGCCTCCGAAAGTCTTTTCGCCCTCTCGCCTCCCTCGTGATCGTCCGTGGTTGTCTGTGTTTCAACCCCTGACAGAGAAAGAGAAAGGCAGAGAGGGGGAGAGAGAGAGAGAGACAGAGAGAGAGAGACAAGTTTTAACATGAGCCACCATGGAGCTATACTTACCCCTATACCTTCACTGCCCCCGGACCTGCATCAACCCCCGCCCCGCTAAGCGCGGGGGATGGACGTGGCGCAACTGCCGACGTCACTGGTGCCTGCGCTCAAAGCTACCCCCAGCCCCGCTCTTCTGCCTCGCCCATTCCCGCAGTGATCGAAGTCAGCTGAGCGGAATTGCGGATAGAGCTGCATGCTGAAACTCCCCAATGCCTTTCTCTATATCTCTCTTTCTATTCTGCACACACACACCACACACCTCATTCTGGTTCATCTTTCTCTCCCTCCATCATTCCGTTCTCTTCCCCTCCACCCCCTCCGCCCCTCCGTGTCGCCAAAACGTCTCCATCTCGCTTTCGTTCCACGACTCGACTTCGCGGCTTGCATGTATTCATGAGGTTCGCACCCCGATTTCCATTGTACAACCATCACACCCCGCGCGCACTCGGAACTTTTCCTCCCGCAAGGACTCGCTCCCCGGTCTTGGTTCATTGACTGGCCGGAAATTTATGGAACGCCAGGAAAATACGTAGTTTTTCGTCGTTTCGCTTCGTTGGCGAAGCAACAACACAGCGATGACGCGCTGTTTGTTTCAATTTTAGCAACAAAAAAGAACGCACGCGCGAGGAACTATCTTCTGGATTTGTCTCCGACCGATGCTTGGTTTTGATTCAACAACGAGGCTGTTGAAAATCTTCACGTTTACCGCAATTATAGGCTAACATTGGAAAGAGGTTCCTGGTTTAACAGCGAACGAAAAGTCGTACAACATTAGTTTACGCTCGTACGGTAAACATCACTTTTGCTGCAGCGTAGATACATGCAGATTCGACTTATCAGAATAGTGGATGAAGACCAATCAGTCTGTTTTGGAGAAGCGTCTTCCACTATTCCATTCGCTGGCATCTGACAGGTGCTGGGTAATCTAGGTAAATCCATTGCTCGTGCAAACTGCCATGTATTAGCTCTTGGCAGCATCAACCGGACGCTCGTCATATCAGCATCAACTGGACAGCCCGCTGATGCAAAATTGGCAAGAACCAATCAACGAACTCACGATACTTCTGCGGCATGACTACAACCGCGAATACGCCATTAAAGACATGTGCAGGCTAGTTCCAATGGCCGTAACAGATGAGCATCAATTGGACAGCCCGCTGATGAGAAAGTGGCAAGAAACAATCAACGAACTTACGATACTTCATCGGCGTGATTACAACCGCCAATATGCCTTTGAAGACATGTGCAGGCTAGTTCCAATTACCGTAACAAATGAGCATCAATTGGACAGCCACTGATGCAAAAGTGGCAAGAAACAAAATACGAACTTACGATACTTCTTCGGCGTGACTACAACTGCCAATACGTCTTTGAAGACATGTGCAGGCTAGTTCCAATTACCGTGACAGATGAGCATCAATTGGACAGCCTACTGATGCAAAAATGGGAAGGATGAAACAAGGAGCTTGCGATACTCCTTAGGCATGACTACGGTCGTCAATATGCCTTCAAAGACATGCGCAGGCTAGTTCCAATTACCGTAACAGATCAGCATCAATTGGCCAGCCTGCTGATGCAAAAATGTCACGAACCGAACGCTGAACTCGCGATACTCCTTATGCATGACCATGGTCGTCGATATGCCTTTGAAGACACGTGCAAACTACCCTCCAATTACTGTGACGTCGTCATTGATGATAACCGTGGTTGTACGTGTTCCTGATCTTTAGTTTCATCCACTTGAATGCTGCGGAGATTTCGGAGGAACAAAGTGCAGCCAATGTATAGTACGTGGAACTGTAAGGTGCTCATTGTGATGAAGCATGAGTCTGACCCAGTGGGCCAGTGGGGCAGGTCGCAGAGCTCGGATGGTACATACATATTTATGTCGCGCACCGTGTACCACCGTCACCACCACCACGTAGCCCAGCTGAACCACCCTCTCTCGCCTGTCCGCGACTATATGCTCCATCACACTCTCATTTCGCGGCAACTCTACACACGCACACATCCGCTCAAGCAACCCCCATGCGCGTCAGAATCTCGTCGAGGACCATAACACAGGGTGCCATTGGCCTTCGGAAACGCGCTCGTTTTCCTCCTTGCTCGCACACCCTGCTCCTTTCTCTCTCTCTCTCTCTCTCTCTCTCTCTCTCTCTCTCTCTCACTCACTCACTCTTCCTCTCTCTACGGGGAGGGGGTTCGATGCTAATCAGGTCCCGGCAAGGTGCGCATCCTGAGCACGCGCTTGCTCTTCTATCCTACACTCCCTTGTTCCCTTCCACCATCCCTTTCTCCCCTCTCCCCCTTTTGCTATCGCCATCTTTTTCGAACCAACGTGAAAATACGTCTATACGTACCATCCAGTAAACAGACTATACGACTTACGACGTGAGACGAAAACATTATAGATTCGTTGAAGATTCAACGGAAGTACTGGCTTTCGTGATAACTTCGTGCTTCAAATTTTTACGGTGTTTTTTTTTTAATCCGAGAATAGCGCTTGGCACTCCGAAGAGGGTTCATTGAAATTGTGAAGAGTTGTCTTTTTGCATCCTCCTTGCAAGAATTAAAAGAAGTATTTTACTTTATATATATATACATATTATATTAAGGTGGCACAAATTCGAGATCTATTTTTTCCCGTTTTCTCACCATACAATTATCTACTTAGAAGAAAGAAAAAAAAAATGTCGCGAAAGCTGCGAGCAGTGAAAAAATATATAGGGGTCGTTCAAGCCTCCCAAAAACTCATATTTTCATAAAAAAAATCAAATTTTTTCGTTCACTTCTCACCCATGCATTCTACGCTTTATAATTTTTAAATCAAGCCCGCGAAAGCTCTAGCCGGTCAATGAGTATTTAGTGGTCACTCGAGAGCTTCGAAGCTTCCAACTCTCGCCGATTTTTGTTTACTTTTCTCACTCATAAATTTGACGATTTGTAAAATTTTCAAAACAGTCAATTTTTTCTTTTTTAGAAACGGATTGCCAAATTTACCTCACACTACTAACCCAAGAATTGTAATCAATGTTTTCATAAAATAATTATTTGTAGCTCTCCGTAAACAAAATTATAGGTCGCCGGTTTTATCGGGTTAGAAGTGTGAGGTAAATGAAAAAAAATCTGTTTCTAGAGGAAAAAAAGGATTAATTGTTGTGAAGATTTTACGAAGTGTTGAATTTATGAGCGAGAAGAGAAAAAAATCGCAACAATTGGAAATTTCAAAGCTCTTGAGTGAGTACTAAATATTTATTGGCCGGCTAGAGCTTTCGCGAGCTTTATTTATCAATTATTAAGCGTAAAATTCATGTGTGAGAAGTGAACAAAAAAAATCGATTTTTTAATGAGAATTAAAATTTTTTGGAGACTTGCGCGACCGCTAAATATTTTTTGACCGCTCGCAGCTTGTGCGACAATTTTTTTCTCCTTTAAAGTAGGTAAGGTGAGAAGAAGGAAAAAGATACAGCTTAAATTTGTGCCATCCTAATATATCCGTTAAACGTTTTAACGTTTTAACGTTTAAAACGAATATACGAAATATACAATACGAAATATACGAAATATACAATACGAAATATACAACAGTTATTTTTTAATTGATTTTCAAAGTTACCTCCCCCTCATTATGAAAAAATATAATATATTTTAAATGGTACACTTCTGCATAAAGCATTACCGCGTTATTTGATAGCGGAAAACATGCCCTCCAATCCTTTCGCAGAGGATCATAACCAATTAACAAGTATCCGAGTGTATATATTTAATTAATAACTTTAACTTTAATATTAATTAATCATAACTAAGGACATATATTTTTATGATCCCATTATAAAACGCACCTAAAGGCCTTGATTTTTTTTCAATAACTGCTATAAAATAAAACCGATTAGTGTTATAAAATAATACATTTATTTTTCGTCTACCAAACAAACTAAAAATGAATACACCGTTGTTGACATGCAAACAAATCGAATGGAATTGAAATGAATTTTGAAACTATAAAAGTCCTTTCAGCTTTCAGTTTTATAATTCACATGAGACTCGGCCTGTGGCCTTAGTTCCAATGGGTGTTGCTGTCCCGAGCCAAAATCATTGCCGAAACAAGACTTTTAAAGCGACATTTTCGATTGATCATCGGTGCAAAATTATAATTCAGTGAATTATTCCGTTAACCTTCTTTTATTGCCACAGTGAGATAATTGTCAAGAAAAAAAACTCGAAATTACGTAGACGTTTCACCTTGCCAAACTGGAAATAGTTCTCAGGGTGTTTTGCGTAAGTCGACAGACTGTCGAAACCGGTAGCAGAAGAGCCGCGTTTCCCCAGGGTCGTCGCAGGGATAATAAAAATCGATGACAAAGTTGTACGATCGAGTAGCGAATTATAAATGAATTTATTGCGCGAGTGATCCATGAGAGATTCAAAACAGCGAGATGGGAGAGATGGCAAGAGTGACGTCTGGAGAGAGTCTGCGGGTCGTTCGCTTGCTGCAATGATCGACGATAGGTGCCGGCTGTAAGCGATAGAACTTCTGGATAGAGAGTCCGCGCGGGCCAGAGAATGTTAGTGTGTATGCGTTCATAGCCATCGGATTTATGAGTCGATAATATCCTTACGTAAAGTGTTTATTCGACGAGCCTGCCATTAATATGCCGTTTTATCGTGTGTTTCGACGGGACTGAAGTCGATAAGAGCATCTCCAAACTGCGAGATTATGCTTGGGATATACGTGCACAGTGGCCCGAAACTGGCCAAGTACCGCACATACGTTATTGCGACTATTTTTTTATTCCCTGAGTTCCAACGTATACACTTGCGGGTTTTTACGTATTACCCTTACCAATTGAACGCTTTCCTATCACTTCCTACCCGCCCATCGCTAATATAACCTAACGTTCCGTTACACTCGGAGCCGTCTTAAGCGAGGCTATAATGTACCATATTTGCCGAGGGCACGGGGAAACTGCTGAAAACTCGTTCTTGAACTAAATGCGTTCCCTGAAATGGGGGGTTGGGGGTGAAATTCTGAGTCGATTGATATGTGTGCATGCTTTATTGCTGTGAATTGTTGTGAATTGCTATGAGATGTTGTGAAATGTTGTGAATTGTTGTGAAATGTTGTGAATTGTTGTGAAATGTGAATTGTTGTGGAATGTGAATTGGTGTGAAATGTTGTGAATTGTTGTGAAACGTTGTGAATTGTTGTGAATTGTTGTGAATTGCTATGAAATGTTGTGAATTGTTGTGATTTGTTGTGAACTGTTGTGAACTGTTGTGAATTGTTGTGAATTGTTGTTAATTGTTGTGCATTGTTATGAATACCGTCTCAGAAGTATTGGCCTTCCCCTGACTGGTTCATGCCTCACCACGACTAGTAGACGGTGCATGGCTAGTGCGGTCACCGCTCCGAGTGTCGGCCACGTCCAACGCTGCTGAACTCAAAGTAGCGGTGCCGGATACCATGGTTATTTTTTAAAATGTATTTTCACTATTTTTCCTACTTTTTCTATTATTGCTACTTTTGCTTCTTGCTATTTTTGCTGTTTTTATCGAATGTTGGTGTAGATTTTACGCCCTTGCACGTGCACCGATACGAGTGGGGGATTCATCTGGAATTCTTGGATGAAATTTGAGCCTGCACCGGATCAAATTTTACACGCGAGTATTGATGGCAGTTCGTGGACTGACTGAATTTCGAATAAATATTATAATTCTTAGTATAATTATCGTTGGTATTCCGGACATTGGAGTTTTTCCGCAGTACGTGTATGAATTATATCAATTATTTTTTGGCCTGATGATTGGAATTCGAGCTACATTTTTGCAGGCAAAACTTGTTTGTAGAGAATATTGCTCGATGTGTGTTTGATTACTACTTTTTATCTCAGTTACTCTTTACTCTGAATTTCTCCATGCAGTTTTGAAGTTTTTCAGTTATAGATTTGGACAGTTTGAAAAGCCAAAAAATCGACATAGAATCCATTGAAATTAGGGAACTAGTTAATTTTTCTTCTCATCATCCCCACATGCCATTAGTCACTTTTTCTAAATATTTCTAAGTCATTTCGGCTACATTACCAAGTATTCCAAAGTATTTTTTAATTCTTCCCTCCAATTTTTTCAAGTATTTGAAAATACTTTACCAAGTATACCTAAGAATTTTTGGAAACTTTACCAAGGACCTCTAAGTATTTTTAGATACCTTTTCCAAGTACTTCTAAGTATTTCAGATATTTTTCGAAGTATTCCTAAAAATCTCTAGATACTTTTCCACGTACCCAAAAACAAAAGCGACAAATCCAAATTTGAGAAGGCTGTATCGAAACTTCTGTAGCCCATTGCGAAGAGAACTTGGCAGTGGTAGCCGCGCGTTAAAAAATTTTGACAACTTTTGCACAGTTGGGGAAAAAATGTGTCTCCGCGAAGAATTTCGCACACACGTGTACTCTTCGATGGATGTTCGATGAATGCGGCAAATTGCTGGCGCACGCAGTTGGCAATTATTACAAGAGCGTTGTAAAGATTTAATTGGAGCCTGTCGCGAGCGGCGTTCATCGTCGATATATAATATTATGGAATTCCTATTAGATCGAAGGTCCATGCAGGTATATATGCCGGTAAGCCTCGTGGCAGCGGATCTTGCTGATGCGCAGGGACCGTAATGCCGCGGAATACCTCTCGTCACTGCAACTTATTTTGCCTCATCGATATGAACGCAGAGAGAGAGAGAGAGAGAGAGAACGAGAGAGCGAGAGAGAGAGAGAGAGAGAGAGAGAGAGATAGAACGATAGAAAGGCAGAGAGAAACGGAGAAAACCAGAGAAAAAAGTCTCCAAAACGCCCACGCATTCTCTCAACTCGCGCGGCTCGGGTTCGACCAGGATGAGAGAGGTCCGTATGTCCGCACGTAATTTTCACGGCGCACATCTACAAGAGAACTCCAGGGTCACCATCTCTTGTGTGTTTCATTTGTTTATATATATATATATGTTTGTGTACATATATATATATATGTATACATAAACGGGGTGGCCTGAAAAGTGAAGTCCAAAAGAAAAACCAAATGCCTCGCATCAATACCTATCTGAATCAATCTCCCGTATGTTCTACAATCGTTTTTAGCTTTCGAGAAAAAATCATACTTTGTTTTTCTCTTTTATGTGTGAAACGTCCTCAAGATTTGTTTAACCTGTGCCATCATTACGAAGTACATTGTTAAGCTATAAATAAATCACCAACTGAACACAAGTGTTTTAGATTTTTATGCAAACTAAAAAACATGGGTTTTACAGGATCACTCACGAAAGTTCAGATGATGAAAAAAAATCTTGTACGAGTCCAAATGACTCTCAGTTGCTTGAAAAAACTTCCAAGCGGAAAGTACATACACAAAAGAGAAAAAAAATAAAACACGAGCTATAGGAAAATGGGGAAAAAATGCAATATGCTTCTTCCTCGAAAACTGGTAAAGATCGTAGAACAAATGGGTGATGCGGATAGGCACACGCAGCATCCAGTTGTGGCTTCTGTACGTCATTTTTCAAGCCACTCTGTATACATGCGTATTATATATATATATATGTATGAAAAAGGACATTCTAAATTCGTTGTGTACACTCAATGTCGGCTATCAGCACGTCTGGCTGTTTTGAGGACAGTCCTCGAAGTCCAGTGTCTTCAAAGTCACCTTACCCACATATGTGACGGCTATCATCTTGCCAGGAAGTTATTGGCCATCACTTGGCGCGGCCTCGGCGTGTTTGTCGCTCTCGGCATATGTGTATTCAGGTATCCGTGTAGGTACATACGCAAGGCGAAGGAGCAATAAGCGACGACTATACATGGAATTGCAGTTGGCGCCAAAATAGCCGCTCTACCATCGAACGATCGGCAAACTGATAAACGCGCGGCTGTGCTTCGAGAACTTCGCGAGGATCTTCGCCCGATCAATTTTCGACCGGTTCAACCTGATCTTAGACCGCTCATGATTCTCACCTTTCAACCTTCGTCGCGTGTATGGAATACAGGGGAATTTGCGCACTTCGAGGCTCTGCTCCCCGTAACCATAATACTTCGATACTTTTCCACAAAAATCGACGATATATAAAGGGCGCCACAAAATGACCTGGCGTTTTTAATTGGGCGCCGTTTCTTTTTGCGGCGAACGTGGTGTACTAATATTTGACAACTGGCATCAGGAGGTAGGTGGAGTTGGGGCAAGATGATAATTTCAAGGTCATGTTCAAATAAAACAATAGATATATGAGTCAGTCAACTTTAATTATTTTTTAAACTAATCAACATTTATTAATTTTTTAATTTTAGAAGCAAAACAATCAGTCTTTCTGATTTGTTCCATGCAATATATATTTTTGATTAAACCTTTATTTTTCCCATCTCACCCCGTATGCGGGGCAAGATGAAACAGCGCTGGGATAATGACGGGACACGAATTATTGGCATCATCCGCATATAAAAGTGGTTTCATTCTCAATACCATCAATTTGATAAGCTAATGGTCTAAGTTCTGTAGGATTAGTCCGAAAAATCTTGCTTCCATATCAAAACTGTTCTTATTATATTGATAATTGGTACTTTCATTGTGTTCACTTACCTGTCTCTAATTAATATGAACAACTCGAATAAGCTGGAGCGATGTAAAACTTTACGACGACATCACGTGTGTATGAAATTTAACTAGCATTTTTCAAATTTTCATCGCGATTCCCGCTAATGACGAAAACACGAGGCAGATCATTTTGTGATCTGCGAAAGAGGCATAGGCATGTCTGTTCCATAGGTTTTTATTTATTTTTTCTCTTTTGCGTATGTACCTGACTCTGGGAATTTTTACCACGCAATTGGGAGTCATCGGGACTAGTGTATTTTTTTTTATCATCTGAACTTTACTGACCGATCCTCTCTAGTCTATTATTTAAACTTTCACGTTTAAACTTAAACGCGAAAGCCTCGTATCAGAATTCAAGGCATTCGTGTTACTCTTCAGTTGATCATGTATTTATCGCTCAACACTGCACTCCGTAACGATGCCACAGATAAAGAAAATCGCGAAAAAAATACACGCACAAAGAAGGACAAAAAAATTTCCAAAAATAAAAAAGATCGTAGAACATGCATGGGGCTGATTCGCGGGTAGTAATTGATACCAGGCATCGAGATTTTCTTTTTGGACGTCACTTTTCAGGCCACCCTGTACATACATATGTACCCACACACATTTGTACATGAACGTCGATAATAGCAATTAACGCGATTATATCGTTCGATGTATAA
The DNA here is from genome assembly GCA_951751655.1 of Ophion costatus. Taxonomy (NCBI): domain Eukaryota; kingdom Metazoa; phylum Arthropoda; class Insecta; order Hymenoptera; family Ichneumonidae; genus Ophion; species Ophion costatus. The sequence goes on along the minus strand of OX632357.1, from coordinate 21,360,173 downwards.
TCGTTAATAATTTTCCGATCGTTGGTAATTACCGGTGACGATTTATTGCGAGTAATGGCGCGCATAAAATCTTCTCGCATACCGAACACAACACTTTCTGTATCCATACATACGTCCCCAACCCCCTTCCACCCCCGCCCCCCTCGCCGTCTGTGTCGCCGTTTTTTTTTTCGTTCGCATTTTGTCCCTCTCGCTCCTGCCTGTACGAGTCGTTCGTCTCACTCATCTGGCGTTTAACGCTGCGTTTGCACGCGCTCGCGGACTTGCTCGTTCCACGACGATAGCTTGTTACGTCGACGAGGACACATCTTGGCACTTTGCGCCCGAGGACTCTCCGGCTACGGCCCGGAGCAGGACACTCGACTAGGTGTCCTTGCGCTTTAAATAAATGCGAAAATCCTGTGTGCTGGCAACTTTGTTCACACACACATATATATATATATATATATATATATATATATACATACATATATACATACATACATACATATATATATATATGTATGTATGTACGTGTGTGTGTACACACGTGTGCATAAATATCGTGCAGTACGAACATACCATGTCCAATCGTCCATGCACATATATATGTATATATATATATATATATATACACACCGGGAATAGTCTTTTCGAACCTGTCACATGAATGGAACATTGGCTATCAGGACTTTTGGATATTTTGGAGACGGGCCTTCAAGTCGAATGTTTTGAAATCACCTCACCGTGTATACATGTGTATATTAATGCGAAATAGCCATATGTGAGGCACGACTACATATAAATGTTCGGGATATACAAATATATACAGGGTGTTAGGAAGGTCGATGCAAAGCCTTAAGGGGGTGATAGGTCACCTCGTTAGGGACATATCTAGCCTAGGTTACGTTAGTCCAAAGTCTAAGGATTTCAAGTTATTATGGTTAGTATGATTTTTGGAAAATGTCCCAAAATTAGGTACTAACACGTTTATCTCTTATGTTAATGCTGGTGCATTAAAAATAGCATTTACTAAGATGAGAGGTATTTTTATTTTTTCTATAAATAGCATCAATGAAAATAAGAGGTATTTTTCTTTTTTGACAAGTACCTCTTATGTTAATGCTATTTGAAAAAAATAGCATTAACTAAGATAAAAGGTATTTTTAATTTTTATATAAATAGCATTAACTAAAATAAGAGGTATTTTTATTTTTTGACCAGTTTTTAATGATTCAACACGTCCCATTTGGTTAGTTGTGTCAATACAGATGATTGTATTGGTTTTTGTCGAATATACATGAAGCTAAGACGCAAATAAGTTTTTAGTTACCAATTATTGTCTATTTGAACATTATGGACGAGTCAGTATCTAATTTTGGGAAATTTTCCAAAAATCATACTTGCCGTGATAATTCGAAATCCTTAGATTTCGGACTAAGTAACCTGGATTAGATATGTTCGTGACGAGGTGACCTATCCCTCCTTAAGGCTTTGCATCGACCTTCCCAACACCCTGTATATGAGTGTGTATGTGTGTGTGTCTGTACACCTAATAACCTCATGGGCTCATAGCTGTAAAAACAACTGCTCCAAACGGTGGCGTGATACAGGCACGAGCGAAGATAGGGAGAAAAAATGAATGATGTACATATACACAGGTTGATTCACAACTATCAGGGTCCCTTTTATAAGCATTCAGAGTATATCATAGCGAGCGAAACGCTGTTTTTCAAAATACCGTGCGACAAAAATTGGCCGAGATATTCGGGTTCAAGGTTCAATCGGTGAACAATGGCACAGTAGCTCACGCTACAAAACGATATGCTCACGCGCGAAACGTGCGAGGATCAAGCGCCGCTTCAAATCCACTTTCGGACATGTGAATTTAATTTCGCAAGATTTTTGTCACTAAAAATTAATTACCACGGAGACTCGATTTACACATAATGCAATTCCATCATTTTCGTTTATCATTTAATACTCAAACCAAAAACCGCACGTGAACTTACAGATAATTATTTTTTTTTATTGGCGGAAAAACGGTTTTAACCTAAACCACCCCCAAAGAACGGCGTGTTGAGGGGTGATTTTGTAGTTCACCCACAAGCAGTACCGCCGATCTGAACGAAACAGAAACCAAAATTCTTCTAATGTAAAGGGTTGAAAAATCCACTATAGAAGTATTGAAAAAAAACATTAAATTAAGGGGTGGCACTTCGAGGGGTGGTTTCCCTTCTTAACCTCTTCTTTGGCATTGGTGCAATAGTGCGTCAAATAATTCCGTGCCCTGTGTGGCATTAACGCAATAGTGCGTCAAACTTTATTTCCTTATATAACTTGCTCTGATTTGAAATCGGCGCCTCACTCGGGGGTTTTTGGGCTCGCTGAATCCGAATTACAAGTCAAAATTTGAAAATTCGAAATGGCGGCGCCAATATGGCAGACAAAAATCAAAAACTTTACTCGATTTAGATGAAAACTAATACTCCGAGATTTTTGAGGTCGCTTACTACGAATCTGAACTTTGAATTTCAAAATTCAAAATGGCGGCGCTAGAATGGCAGACCGAAATTCTACCGAGTTTCATCTAAATCAATCTGTATTATTTGTATTGTCATTCGCCATATTTGTTCGTCATTGCGAATTCCTGAGCTTTGAGTTCAGATTGGTAATCAGCACCCTCAAAAACCCCAGAGTACAAGTTTTCAGGATAAAAAAAAATTTCCTGCCGGTTTGGGCATTTCTTGTCGAATTCTCTGTCAACGAAGGGGTTAAAGCGGTTTTTACGCCGATAAAAAAAATATGTGTCTCATAGCTTTCAATGCTCTATCACATATGCAAGTTCCAACAAAATCGAAGCATACTCAAGTGATGTTCCTTGTCAGCGCCGGACTTTGATGACAAAAATCTCAGCCAATTTTTGTCGCACGACTTTTTGAAAAGAAAAAGCGTGTTGCTCGCAATGCTTTTGGATTGCTCTATATGCGTATGCATGCATACATACACACACATACACACACACGCACACACACACACATGTGTGTGTGTATATATATATATATATATATATATATATATATATATATAGAGAGAGAGAGAGAGAGAGAGAGAGTGAGAGAGAGAGAGAGAGAGAGAGAGGGGGAATATACATATATATATATATATATATATATATATATATATATATATATATATATATATATATATATATATATATATATATATATATAGAGAGAGAGAGAGAGAGAGAGAGAGAGAGAGAGAGAGAGAGAGAGAGAGAGAGAGAGAGAGAGAGAGAGAGTGAGAGAGAGAGAGAGGGGGAATATACATATATATATATATATATATATATATATATATATATATATATATATATATAGAATATAGCGCAACTGAAGTCTCGCCGTCTTCTTTTATTACACCTACGCAAGTACTCTTCGAAAACTCGATCTAGCAGAATTTGAGCGCACAGCTTCCACACACACACACGCGCGCGCGCGCGTGTGTGTGTGTGTGTGTGTACATGTACATGGTGCTACAGTGTATTTGCCATAGCGAGGCTGGCACATCGGGCCTCGTAATGTCACGAGACCCAGACGTATTGCCAGGCGCTTCTGTACGTACCGACGGTACAATCCCCCGAGAACTCGGCCTCAATTGAAGAGCTCCGAGGTTCGAGTTGCCAAGAAAGGAACACGCGAAAAACGTGATATAAAGAAAAGGAGAGACGGAGCGACGAAGAAAAGGCCGTGAAAAATCCAACACGAGTACTACGTAAACTCGGGTGAAATAAGGAGGAAAAAAGAAGCGATACACGAGGTGGAGTCTAACTCGAAGTGGCATGGGTGTAGGTCTGCGCGTTTGCGTAGAAAGAGAGAGAGAGAGAGAGAGAGAGAGAGAGAGAGAGATAGAGAGAGGTGGACGGGACAAATAAACGAGGCGAAAATAACGAAACGGACACACAAGAGAGACCGAGACAGAAGGTGGTGGAGAGGAAGGAGAAGAAGTAGACTGAGCAAAAGAGGCGAATCCCGAAGGAAGAAGAGCCTGGGGCGTTAGCCGATCGGTGTTTTCTCGTACCCCGAGCTCACCGGCACACCCA
>OX632357.1:21191361-21355889 GCA_951751655.1 Ophion costatus | reverse complement strand
CCGCTTTATTGCGAAATTTTTCATTCGACTGGAGCGAAAATTCGTCCTGCGATATAAAGAATTAAGGCGAGGCGATTTTTTTTCTCGAAATTTACAGTGGCAGCATGTAACATTTTTTAGGCGTGTTGTTATTTAATTATTTTTAGTAATTATTATGGAAATTACTCACTTATTACTTAATCTAAATATTACTCGTAGGTTAGTTGATATTTAAGGCCTTAGGCCACAGTAACGAGTATAAAATCATGTGCGAATTTAACAATTTTTTTTCGTATGAAAAAGTGGTTCATTCATGAAATTAATTACACAACTATTTAGTATGAACATCAAGCTGCTAGAATTTTTTTTTTCGATATACAAAGTGGTCGACTACTAATATTTACTTTTGTTATCTTTTTTAGGCGCCCCGCGGCGTGACATTTAGCATCCACGATTTTTGAGCTAGAAAAAAAAACAAAAATTCTCGTCAATCTACATTAGATTTAATTTTTTTTAACAACCTTTCATTCAATGTACTAAAACGTAGAAAATAATTTTTTTTTACCAAGTCACCTATATGTGAGTATAAGTAAAAGGTTGGCGCTCAACTTTCTAAATGTTCAATAAGTTTGATCAATTCAGTTTTATTAACCATATTCGGCACAATAATAGTTAGGGAAATTATCACACGTTTATACTCAGTTTCAGAATTTTTATTCACGAAATCTAAACTTGTTTTACAGCAACTTAAATACAGAAAAATTGAAAATTCCCTGCATACTTCGGTTTTCAAGTTGACCCACGCATTGTAACCCTAGATGCATGCTTGACATATTTCAGAGCTCCCAGTAGTCAGGAAATGGGTGAAGTATCAATTCGCCATATTGCATCTCACAGCATGTCAAGTTAAATAAAAAGCTTGTAAAAGCAGGAAGCTTGTCACTTGAAAACGTCACCGGAGCAACAAACATACAAAATCGAAACCCGCCAACCCGCTATCATTTATTTTTCTACGAATTTCCCTGCGGCCTTTTTGTAGTCTTGTGCAATAGGGAAAAAATAATTCAGTCGTGCTGAAGGATCCTTATGAGCTCCTTGCGAGGCTGGATCGTCGCAACTATTAAAATAGAGACAGATATATAAAAAAAGAAAGAGAGAAAGGAAGAGAGAGAGAGAGGGAGAGTGAGTGAAGTAGATCGTCGAAAAAAATGTGGATAAACGGTTTTCCGGGAGGGTCTACGTAAGCTGGGAGTGCGTGGGCGGGTTACGCACTCTCTCGCACTTGTATTTGAAAAAACGAAGAGAAGGTGGACCAAGATTTATTACACTACTGCAGGGCATACTCTCTCGCAATCCACCTATATCCAGAAGCCAGGCCTAAAAGAGCGACGAGAAGAGAGTACAGGAATGATATATACGTGAATATACATGTATACACGTATACATACATACGTACATGTATATATATATACAATATGTAGGATATATACATCGACTCGAAGAGTGCGGGTTTTGAGTTTGAGCCGCGGGGGTTATTGCAGTAAGCCTTCTCTTGGGGGTTCAGGAATATTACTATCCCCGTGGCCTACCCTACGCGTTTTCCACCACCCTCCACCCCCGCCCCGCTTGAAACGCCGTTTACGTATTTCCTTCTGCCTCTTATGCCGTTTCACGTGGCCAGAGAGAGAGGGATAGAGTGAGAGAGAGAGAGAGAGAGAGAGAGAGAGAGAGAGAGAGAGAGAGAGAGAGAGAGAGAGAGAGAGAGAGTGAGAGAGAGAGGGAGGGGAGAACCACCCCCTTCTTTCACCCTCTTGCCGTCGGAGTCACTTGGCTCGAGCGATCATACATGCGGAGGCGATCTTTTTAAAGGCACCCCACTTAAAAGAACACGGTTTACGTTTATGGCTACTCATTCGGCGTAGGACGTGAGTCGAGTGAAACAGAGAGAGAAAGCGAGAGGGTGGCACAATTCCATCGGGGGCGAACGAACACCGTGCGCTGGTAAAACCGAGGGTTCGAGGGTTTCGAGTGTGATAAGCAATAACGGCGAATAGAAACCGGCAGAGAAGGAAAGAAAGGTGGGGTGGGGAAACAGAGAAAAAAACTTGTACATTGACCCAAATTTACTGCGGAATTCTGACAATTTTTACTCTAAATAGACAATATACTCAATTAAATATCTTTGGGCATCTTATAATTGAGATTGCAAGTTATTTCAACCTGGATTGTCACGATTCTGAAAGGCATTTTTTTCAACCCTGAATGCTTATTTGGGGAAAAACGAAAGATCGTTTTGTTTTGTGAGAAAAACGGTAAATAATTCGATTCGCACAAATTAGTTGCACGATTGGGTCACTGGCTTTTTGCACTATATGATGGAAACTAAAAAGTGGAGAATACTATGTGAACATAGGTAAAAATTCAATTTTTTGTCGGTAGATGTTGCTAAAATATTTAGCTGAATTGTATCAGAAAAATGTGATCCTTATAAGAAATTGTTTATTTTAATTGTTACTCAATATTTTTTTAATATCATTCTATTGTACTATTATTCTGTAATTCAATTATACGAAATATACTATAAAATGAATTTACGTATTCTATTAATTAAATAGTTATTTAATTACAATTTAATAATTGCATCAAAATTGTGATAATCATAGCAAATTACCAAAAATTGCTCACGTACTTTTCAATTTTAAAAAATCCCAAAAAATGTCTTTTGCATTCTTCTACGATTTTTCCCTTGAATTTTGAGCATTTATGTATGGCATTTATTTCCACCGATAATGAAAAATTATTAATTCAAGGGTTAAATACTTGTACCCTCAGACCGTATCAAACTTTTTCTCGTCCAATATTTTTAAATCCCAGCAGTGAGATTCAACGAGGCCGAAGAACGAGTTCGCATTTATTCGTTTTTCAAAAACTCCTCAATTTCAGGATTTCCTAGGAAGACAGCGAGAGGAGGGGAAAACGGGCTGGATCTAGTTAGTTTAAAAAATGAATTAAAAGTGTAATCCAACGGCTGATTGAGTGGGGAGCATGCGAGGACGAATGAGGGGTAGTGGGAAGAAAGGTGGTAGGAGAAAAGCTCGAAGGAGAGCCTGCTCTCGGTCTCGCCTCATGATTCTCTCTCGTCCTCTTGGGAAACACCGAGGAAAAAGAAATTGTCTAATTAAACGATGGGGTACTTTAGACACGGCCGAGCCTCTCGATTTTGCCCGTCGCAATGAATCGTACTTCTTTTTCATTTTTTTTTTTAACTTTTTCGTCCATCTGACTCAAGGCAGTATCGGTAGAGCGTGACGGGACCAGAGAATTCTTAATTTAATTTCCATGTTTGTAATGAAATATCGTGATTACTGTTTGTTTAATTACTTTTTGACATTTTCTGAACAAACCTGAACATCAGTCACCCGACGGTATGTGTGTCAAGGGTATCAACTTAATTGAGAATTTCATTTCACGGAAGTAATAGAAATGACAGTTATCGTAGTGTACAGTGACGGAGGTATGCTACTTTGATGAAAGTCGTGGTCTGAAAAATAATGATACGCTGAAGTCGTCCAAAAATGATTTTTTTTTAACCGAGATGAAATATTTCACAGAGATAATTAATAAGTAATAAACGTTTAACTGCGACGATGATTAATTGAAATACTTTAGAATTAATTATTTTTTTAACCGAGACGAAAATTGTTAACTGAGATGATGAATAATCAAGAATTTTTTTAACTGATACAACAATTATCAACTGAGATAATTGATTTATTATTTTTTATACTGAGATAATAATTGTTAACTGAGATAATTAGTAATTAATCATTTTTTGCTGAGATTAAAATCATTAAACAAGATAATTGATAATTCATCATTTTTTTTAGATGACATAAAATCATTAACTGAAATAATCAATAATGAACAGTTTTTTCAACAAAGATAAAAAGTGCTATCGTGATGAAAATTGTCAAACAAGATGATTAATAATTCATCATTTTCTTTCGATGACATAAAAATCATCAACTGAAACAATTAATAATGAAGTTTTTTTTTACCGAAGATAAAAAGTGCTCTTGCTTCCAGTTATCGTATAGTACAGTGGCGGAAATATGCTACTTTGATGACAGTTGTGGTATAAAAATAATGATACGCTGAGGCCGTCCTAAAACTATTTTTTTCAACTGTGATAAAATTGTCAACTGAGATAATTAACAAGTAATAACTGTTTAACTGAGATAAAAAATTCCCCTAAGGTAATGAATAATCAAGAATTTCTTCAACCGATATTAAAATGATCATCTGACATGATTCATTGATAATTGTTTTAACTGAGATAACTAATAATTCATAATTTTTTCAACTGACATAATAATTGTTAGCCGAGTTATATGATTAATCATTTTTAGCTTGGATAAAAATAGACAAAATCATTTTTTTTTTAATAATACAGAAAATAATGAATAATTCCTCGTCTTTTTATATGACATGAAGATCGTCAACTGAAATCATAAACGATGAACAGTTTTTTTAACTGCGATAAAAAACTGCTATTGCTTCCAATCATAATCGAAAATCATCGACGTAGGTAGCTGCTCAAAAATTACACTCGGACATAATGTGCAAAAATTGAACAAAATCCCCAACAGGGTTGAATTGCAGTCTCGTATTAGATAACCGGATATAGTTCGGGAAACCGACAGGAAAGAGCGGATGAAGCATAGTACAGCGGCATATTCTGGAGAGTAAAGTCAACTTGCGCTGACGCATCTTCTACGGAGATCAGCCGAGAGGGTAGCCCGAAAAGATGAACTTGGGCTAACCCAGAGAGAGAGGGAGGGGGAGAGACAGAGAGACAGAGAGAGAGATATCATTGTGGGACACGTCGAAAGAGGGGAAAATGAGGCTCTCCCGAGCCCGCTCGAGAGCGATTAAAGTTTAAACTGCGAGTCGATCCTGCGACGCTGAGGCAGCTTAGCCATGCTTTATTTAACGCGTGTTTAAAAGTAATAAAAGCCAATCTAAAGAGACGCGAAATTCGTTGCTGGAATCCGCAATTCTAGTCGCAAGTCCCTCCTGGCAGAGAAACATCTTACTAACGAAAAATGATTGAAAATTATTTTGCAACCGAGTAACAGGCATTTAGTCGGATCATAAAGCTCATTACTCTAAGATTTCTAAATTAATGTAATTTCTTCTGAACTTTCTTTTTCGTCAACTTTTTGATCCGTGATGGGCCTGGTCGTTGCAGGCTGTCCCTGGAAAAATGTATGATTTATACTTTTTTGTAAACTAAGTGCGTTATCCTGTCAGTCAATTCGAATCAATAAATACGAAGAGGACAATCGCTGGCAAGATTTGTCCTCTTCGTATTGATTGGTACAGTATCTGGAGTTTATACACTACTCCTAAAAATTGAGGCAACGGAAAATTTCTTCAGTTTTTTTAGCGTTTTTGAAGCCCTGTATCTGTGTGAAAAACGGTCGGATCGAAATGAAAAAACAGCAATTTGAAGTTTCAAGTTTGTAGTTTCGATTTCGGAAAAAGGGTCATGTTGTCTTTGATCATCGATATCTCAGCAACCAATGATCGCACAGCGAATTGAAGGACAGCCTTGAAAACGTTAATAAATTTCCTACAAGACTCTGTTGTTGATTTTTGAGAAAAAAAAAGTTTTTTTCACCCTCAACATTAATTTGACTTTTCATGCTTTTTCAGTGAATCTCCCACCACTTTACAGATATTGATGGAAGGACTAATGTTTCCAGGTTTCTTTTCAGCTTAATGTACCCCCATTAGTCCCGTAAATTTCCAAATAGATCCGTCGCACCGTTTTTCCGGACCGATTGATCAAAGTTTTACAAAACAACTAAAGAAACAAGTGAAACTTTTTTTTCATCTAGATACGGCCATCTTTTACACAGCTACAGCGCTTCCAAAAACAGTAACAAAATTGAAAAACAAAATTCTGTTCCTTAAATTGTTTTGAAGTAGTGTATTTTATTTGTATTTATATTTTAATTTGCTCTTTGTAAGAAATTCAAAAAAGTCAATATTAATAATGCAATATGCCCGAGACCCGTATTTATCTTATCATCGGTAGATTATTACTTAGCATGTGGAGATCAATCTGGATGTTCAATTCCTTAAGGGATAACACGACTCTAGCGGCAGAAAATAAAATCTAACTTTGACAATTTATTTTGGGAGTATGCAAAAAGGAATACGATTTCTTTTGAGAGGGTTTATTTAACACATATTGAAGTATAAAAAAAAATGTATTTTCATTTTCACACAAAATGGCGGCGACAAAGCCCATCTATAAAAACGTGTTTTTCACTAACAGCTTCACGAAAGGCCGATTTTCCCGTCATGTATAAGACCTGGAACAAAAACCAAAAAAAATATAATCTATATATTATTAGCGATGGGATTGCGTGGGGCTTTTTTAAACCAAATTTTGAAAAAATGGCGCACGTTGAAAGATATAAGTCGATTTTATGCCTATTATAAATTTTATTTTATTATATTATAAAATAAGCAGTAAATTGTTTATAGAAAAAGTTTATATTTAATTTATAAAACAACGGCTACGTACTCCCATGGAGAATGTAATTGTGAAGCTTTTTTCAAAATTTCAAATCGACCCATGAAAAGATGTTCGAGTAATCCGTCCTTCCAGTTAGGAAAATCGATAATTGAACCTTAAAAAAGAAATTCCCTGCACGACCAATTGCATATTGTTTCTACGCCCAATACCCAAATCAATCACATCAATCAATAACACATCAATCAATCAATAACAAAAAAATACCCAAAGTATTTTTTAAGCCAAAAAAAAAGATTTTTCCAAAATCCCAGAGTGGTATTATCCCTTAAATGAGTTTTCCCAAAGCGGAGACCAAGAATCCCTTTCTCGTACCAAAAAAGTGGATTAAAACCTTAAAAAATATTTTCCCAAAATCCTTAGATCCTAGACAAAAATTGACCAAAGTCCTTAAATCCGTGTCAGCAACATACGATAAAGGATAAAACGACATTAGGACGAATTAACTTGTTCATTAAGAAGAATCTTTCATCGCACCGTACAAATAAACCAGCCGCCCTCGCTGTAGGGTATTGTCCTTAGGAAAAACATGAAAAACTAACAAACCGGATATTCGACCAGTTAAGGAGGTGTTCCGGCCACAATCCTAAGCCCCAGTGTCGTAAAGAGCCCATCCGCTTGTATTTCCTATTACCCTGTGCGTCCTCTTGGAGTTCCATTGTTTATGACAAACGCCCGCAAACATTTGGATTCCTCGAGACGATTGTTAACCTGCCGTTTCGGCTGGTGGCTCTATTAATGCTAAGCCAGCGGGTGGTACGAGCCTAACGATTTACCACGGGTTTACCTACCGTGCCTCTCTTTTCGCACGTACTTTGGATTGTCGGCTGTAGCGCCTCGCCCTTTCCGATCCCCGGTGTGCTCGCGGCAACGCTGGTCATTTTCCCACTGGTCGTAAATTAGGACGGGTATTGCCGTATGCAGGAACTTGTCCGTGAGTTCGATCAGCTTCGGAAAATGGTAAGCAGCTTTGCCTATCTCCTCTCACGGAGAGATGATTTGATTGGAATCCACATGTGGATGGAGTTCCAGGATCTTCATACGGAAATGGAAGCACCGTCGTACGAGTGAAAAGGTCCTCCAACTCACAAAATGGAACGACCAACGTGACGACCGTCATTTTTTGTCGAACACGTTTAAACTGTTAGGCTGACCGAGTCTACCGGAGATGGCGAAAGAACCTGACAATCGCCAATAAAGCCATTCAAGCCAGATGTGGAATGTCAGTCGCGTACTTTCCCACGTTTTCCTGGCCGTCGAATCTTCGAGAGAGCCTCAAGTGGTGCGCCCACCTCGGTGAATGGGTACGTACCTAATACGAAACACATGTTTGGGGAGGTGTTCGCAAGGCCACCTGAGCTCCGATGACCCTAAGGTTTAAGGTCCCTCGGACATGGTTTCGGTCATAGCCATGAGTCAGGCCAATGAGTTTTTCCTGAAGACGATGAGGCAAGCAGTCATTCATCCAACCTCTCGTCGCAAAAGTCTGCCAATACGGGAATCACGAGAGACACACCTGAGATTGGGCATCATCACGTGTCGACCAGATGTGCGTCCATCATTCTCCTCTCGTTTCTCACATTTCCACCAACACTCTGCACCAACTCCTCGGCATATGGCACATACCCATGGGGCTGCTTGTTTTTCACCATCGTAAAGTGCATCGCAGGTAGCGGAACTTTTCGATACGCTAGGTTTATTGCACGTGGCAGGTACACATTCGCGAAACAACAGATGCTGAGATTCTCGCGCACGTGCGCCCACTGCCCCTAGCGGTGGTTGCGGAATTTCTCTTCGATATACGAGTGTCTAATGAGGCTGGAAAAGGGGGCGTTGCTCGGAGAAATTATCGATTCGAGGCTCATCGCATCCTGACACGTTTGGAACTTGATCAATTTTATCTAGGGGCCTTCTCACTTTAGACACTAAAAAAGATTATTTTCATGATTTTTTTGATAGGTTTATCTTATAGATGTTGATATAAAAGTTGTTACACTTAATAAATACACTTCCGATTTAATAAATACTTAATAAATAAATACTTATAAATACTTATCCTTATAAATATTTAATAAATAAATACGTAATAAATAAATACTCAATAAATACACTTTCGAAATACAGAAATTTGTTTTTTTTTTGTATATTTATGTAACGCAAGTAAACTTTAAACGCGTTTTTCTCGAAACAACGTTTTTCGACGGCTTGTTGATAAAATCTTCGAAAATATACTGAACCAATCCTTATGAAATTTTAACTACATATTCTTTGCAACCATAGCTATAGCGAATATCAAGGTTTTTTTTAATTTCGATATTTACTCATTTTTTTGGCAAAAACGATGAAAATAACGCGTTTTTTCGAAAAATGTCCGCTATTTTGTTATTTTTGCATATATCAAAAATCGTTAGATATGCGCTATAGCCATTAACATACTGAATCTACAACCGTTTGATTGTTTTGTTTCGGATGATCCATCTCCGAGATTTCATCAACAGCACTGATCTACAATTTTTCAGGACCTTATTTTAACTAGCATTTTCGTCTATAAATAGTGACTTAAATAAATTAGAAAAATGGCTTTTTACGAATTTCGAAAGTGCATTTGTTAAGTGTAACCACTTTTAGATCAATATCTATAATATAAACCTATCAAAAAAATCATCAAAATAGCCTTTTTAGCGTCTCAAGTGAGAACGTATTTTTCGGGTTCGATGAAAAAAAAGATTTTTTCACCATCCATTTTTTAGCCTTTTTCTTTGCTTCGAGAACCTGCAAAAAAATTGTATAATGAAAAATGAAAGTTGCAGAGGTTGCGGGCCTCTAAGTATGACCGTGAAAAAAAGGGTTGAGGCGCTCGACGTAATTCCAAAGCTCCCATTTGTTTGAAACAGTAATGAAACTAATCTTCATCAATCAGAATGTCATTGTGGCAGGTACCAAGGAGAATCCTTTTTTTTTAATGGCGACTGTCTGAAAAAAAGTAATTCTTCGCTCTAATTTCTTTCAAAGTTGTTTATTGTTTAAAATAGTAATAATAATATTTTCGCAATGCCCGAGGTAGGATCGATAGAGGGATATATATACTGAATGTCGTTACAAAATTTTAAGTCAATCGGGTGAATGGAACTCAATATTTTATGTCAACCAAAAAAGTAGTTTCTATAAAAACGCGTTTGAAGTTGTAAGTATAATTTCAGACAACCGCAACTAAGTAAGTGGCATAAAGGCATGTTACACCCACATTATATTAATCGGCCATTCCTGCCTCGTAAAGTGTGCCCTCTTCGACTTCGAAATGATGATTTTCTAAAACCCGGTCTTCCCTGTGAGCAGTTCCAGCTTGCTTAGAAGCTTCTAAAGTTCGTAGCTCCGACCGGTCGATCCAATTCTGGTCTCCTTTCAAATCGCTACAAACATCTAACTATTGGGAATTTCAAAATTGCTTTCTAAGGACATATTCTTGAGAGTCTGTACTTTAAGAAAATGCTAAAAAATCGCTTTCTCCTTCAAAGCCATCTGATTGTATTGGATGTATTTGAATTGGATTGGTTTCGATTCCAATCGGATTGGCTGGATTCCAATTGTATTGGGTCAGACTCTAATTGGATTTGATTGGATTCCAGTTGGATTGAATAGGATTTGATTGGATTGAATTGGATTTGATCGGATGGAATTGGATTTGATCGGATTGAATTGGATTTGATCGGATTGAATTGGATTTGATTGGATTCCAATTGGATTTGATCGGATTAAATTGGATTTGATTGGATTCCAATTGGATTGAATTGGATTTGATCGGATTGAATTGGATTTGTTGGATTTTAATTCGATTGAATTGGATTTGTTGGATTCCAACTCGATTGATTTGGATTTAATGGGATTTCAATTAGATTAAATTGGATTTGCTTGAATTCCAATTGAATTGAATTGGATTTGATTGGATTCCAACTGAATTGCATTGGATTTGATTGAATTCTAATTGGATTGATTCGGATTTGATTGCATTCCAATGGGATTGCATTGAATTGACATTCCGTTCCAATCGGATTGAATTCGATTCCAATTACATCAAATTGCATCCTCATTGGATTGAATTGGATTCCAAATCAATTGGATTAGATACCCCCAAATGAGAAAAAACAGGACGACAAAATTTGAGACCCAGAATTCTAGTAATACACAGCTGATCCGAAATCATATTTAATTTGAATTGAAGATACCCCGATCCGTGCCTAGGCTAGAATCTTTGCATTGAATGCCAAAATTCCAGGATTTTAAGACATCACCTCCAAATATTCTGTCCGCTACCAGTTAGGGGATACTCCTATCTTATTCAAAGCAGGAAAAGATGGGCCTTCTTACTATAAATAAATATCTATATGAAAGAAGACCCAGAAAAACACGGAGCATCAACGTTCGCTGGTAACACAGTGTCGATAACCGGTAGGCACCTCTCGGCGGCATTTAAATAAACATGAGGCTTTTCTCGGTTTCCTGACCCTCTTGACATCGGTTCATACGTCGTAGCAAGAAAAAAAGAGGGACAGGAGACAACGAGAGCACGGGGTTCGTTCCAAGACTCGTCTGCCATTCTCCTTGTCACAATGGACCTGCCCATTCTCTTCTTCTTCGTACAGCGATCGGACACTCAGGTATAATTGTACGATACGTCATATCTGTACACTGACGTATTTCTGTGCCGAGGCGACGCAAGATCCACTGCCAAAGTTCTTTCTAAAAATAAGAGTCTTTTCTTCTCGCATGCATCGACCGTTTGATCTTCACTTCGAGTTGTAAAGGGTGCCCCAAAATGACCTGACGTTTTAATTTGTCAATAAACCGTATTATTTATTTGAAAAGTACGAATATTCTTATTTTATTAGACGGTACAAATTTAGAGGTTATGTGTGGAACACAATATCCGATAAATGAGCGCCTCGTCCGTGTTTCCAAACGTTCACTCTTTTCATGAAATTTTCAATAACATTTTGATATATTTGATATTGATTTTGATATTGTTTGTTCCTTTTATTGAAATAACAATATTCGTACTTTGAAAATAAATAATACGATTTATTAATAAATTAAAATGTCAGGTCATTTTGAGATACCCTGTAGTATGGCTGCAACGCAACACAAGAACCCAGCGGAAATGATGGAAAAGTGCGCTCCTCGGAGGGGGGTGGAAGCGATCTCGTGTGACTATCGAAAAGGAACGGATTCGAAGATCCATTGGATTCGAATGATCGCGGGAGTTTTGCTCAACTCGTCTTCTATACCCGAACAGGATGACGATCCCATATGACCCATTTTTGTCACACAGGTGTCTCATCGAGGTGTACTTGAGACTTGAGACGAATTCTCCTGGTCCTAGAAATGAAAAGGGGAAAACCGGCCAGATGGCGTATATTTCTCAAATCGCGTCATGGGTGCTTCAGTTTAAGGACAGGTTACCGTTCATGACGATGAAAAATTCGATTATTTCCTTTTACATAATTTGGATCCTTAAAATGTTCGGAATACGTGGCTTTGTTTGTTTGCGTTGTCAAAAACAAACATTAAATATGATTTTTGATAACGGCGAACTTTAAATGCGTTTTTTTGGAAATAGCATTTTTCAGCGCGCAGGGCGGTTTACAGCTTCAACGGATGAACCGATTCACATGAATCTCCGCGCAATTGAAAGGAAATTCAATTTTCGTAGCCCTCGAAAAGTGATTTTTGTCAAAAATTTGTTTGGGAATATTTTTTTCGTCCGTTGAAGCAAAAAACGGGCAAAAAATGGTTTTTTCTTTTCAAACGGCTGCCATTTCATTATCCAGGGTTTTTTTAGAAAACAAAAAACGATAAGGGCCCCAAATTTAGTCTACTTTAATCATTTTTCACCCGTTTAAGTTTCAAATGAACTGGCAAAGCTGTGCATGGCGTTATTTGACGGGAGCTGGAGCGGCCATTTCGGATTTTTAAAGTAAATAAATTTGGAATTTACTCTCCATTGGTAGAAGAATAAATTACGTTGAAACCCATTTTCAACAGTGCTTATTTTATATTTAAAAAAATTTCGAATTCCGTGCATTTTGCATGCCTCTCGACGGTAACTTCCCGTTAAGAAAGCGGCGGGAAAATCAATAACCGCGGAAATAATTTCGGATCGGGATTTTCATCGAAGAGGTCGGTTGATCAAGTCGTACT
The DNA here is from genome assembly GCA_951751655.1 of Ophion costatus. NCBI lineage: Eukaryota > Metazoa > Arthropoda > Insecta > Hymenoptera > Ichneumonidae > Ophion > Ophion costatus. Next base: position 21,343,108 of record OX632357.1, on the reverse strand, counting down.
GAGGGGTTCGAACGTGATGATTTTTAAAAAAGTGGATATGGTCGGCAAGAGTTCAATTTTGAAATTTCTTGAAATCTTGCGTGCCCTATGCACGCGCTTAGTACGATGCGAGGTAAGGCCACGTACGGTGATACAAAATCTCCCTAGAAAGGAAATAAAAGAGAAGGAAGCGTCTTCACTTCCGCGGCTGAGCATGTGAAATGTAACGTGTTTTGTGGATGAACGTGAGGTTCATATGTATCGGACATACATATATACAGGGTGATTCATAATCAGTCTTCCCTTTGCGAGCATACATAGTGTATATATATTGCAAACAAAACGCTTATTTTATAAAATCGTGCCAAAAAAATTACCTGCCATATTCGCGTTCAAAGTTCAAGTAGCAAACACCTTCGGGCAAAGAAATTTTTTTCGTTCGACAATAATGAACACGCGTAAGTTGCAAAATAAATATAAATGTATTTATATAGTAAATGAGAAGGTTTTTTGCAATTTTTTCGCTTGAAAATAATGATAATACGATTCAACAACTTTCGTTTGTTATTTGGAACTAGAAAAAAAATTTGTTCGTGAGCACCTACTGTGTCCTTTTTTTACTCAGCGTCGGACTGTGAACGCGTACCGTAAAACGGGGTTAAATTGACATTAAGGATAACTTGGACAGATTTTGGGGTAACTTCGACAGTTTTTGGGGTTGCTTTGACAGCGCGCCAAAATAGAGTGTGCGAGGACACAGACTAATTTTTTTTTAACTTTTTTTCTATTGTCGCTGGAATTTGTTGTTCAAGTTTATGACAATGTTGCTAAAGTTGTTTTTAACGTCAATGATAATTACAGGACTCATTAAGTACCTAAAATCGTGCCCTAGATACTTGATATTTTTATGTAAAATGTTTTCGTAATAAAGATGACAATTTTATTATAAAAAATCGTTATTTTTCATCCAATTTCCTATATAATGCAGAAATAATTAATTTTCTCTTATCATAATGATGTCAAAGTAACCCTCAATCTTCAACATAAGTTGCATTTCAATGCCTTGTTAAAGAAACGCCACACTCGAAGTGACTTCGACGTTTAAAATAATATATAAAATTGTGCGGGTGGTGGGGCTTGACTTTTTCACACATTCGATAGCCAAAGGACACATTGCTCTATTGGAGTAGAAAAATTGGAATTTGAGATATTAAAAAAAAGTTGCCCACCAAAAACTTTTAAAACTTGTTCAAAGTAACCCTATTTTATGGTATATCTCGACCATTTTTTGTCACTCGACATTATGAAGAAATAGCGTTTTGCTCGCATGGCCACAGCCTGCATGCCCACCAAGGGAAGCCTGATAGTTGTGAATCACCCTGTATACGAGCATCCTTACACAGATGTATCATACAAGATGCTACATAAGCGATCCTCACTGTTATACCTGAGAAAGAGTGAAAGAAATTCGTGTCTCCGATGAGACGGGTGTGTCAAGACGGATAAGACACGTCTATATACATTGGTGTGTGTGTGTGTGTGTGTGTGTGTGTGTGTGTGTGTGTGTGTGCGCGTGCGTGCGTGCGTGCGTGCGCGGGTGTGTGTGTGTGTGTGTGTGTGTGTGTGTGTGTGTGTGTGTGTGTGTGTGTGTGTGTGTGTGTGTGTGTGTGTGTGTGTGTGTGTGTATGTGGGTGTAGGTGTAGGTGTAGGTGTCTGTGAGTCGAGCTGGAAGAAAAATGAAAAGATCCGAGTGAATGAATGAAAGGATTGAGTAGTCCGCGATCTTCTTGTGGGAGTGGGGGTCTCAACAAAAGGGGTGTCGCGAGGCGCAACGATGCTTTTACAATGCCACTCTGATAAACGAGGCGAGATTGTCTGTCTGTTCGTTCGTCTGTCTCCTCCTGTCTTGCTCGCCCACCCCATCCCCTTTCTCTCTCTCTCTCTCTCTCTCTCTCTCTCTCTCTCTCTCTCACTCTCTCTCTCTCTCTTTTTCTCTCGTGCACTCTGTGCTCAAATCTTTCGTTTCGCTCCACCTTTTTCACCTCCTTCACCCTCTTTTCTTCCTTTTCACTAACCTCATTTCATCTTAGTTCTCACATATATATATATATATGTATGTATAAATATAGACTTTCCTCGTGACCTGTCTCGACATCGAAGGAAAACGTGCGCAATTTATATCTCCGGCGAGTTAACGGAATACGTTTGGAAATTACAAAAACCCTTACCTTGCTACGTAAGAGGTTTTAATTTTTTTTTATCAGAATTTATGTCAGCCTCCAGTCTTGATTGATTTTTTCGGAATTTTCTAGAGTAATAGTTGAGTATAAAATTCGAAACTTTACGAAGGTAATTTATAATTAGTAATAAATAATGTTATTAATAATAAAGTATAAAGATCGAAATTTTATGAAGGTAACTTATTATTATTGATTTTACGAAGGTAAATTTACATTAGATAAAATTTTATTAGGCAAAAAATTATTCTACACAATAAATTCATGATTTTGTATATAAATTTGTGAATAAATAAATTGTAAATAAATTCGTGATTAAGTATAATTAATCGTCGAAGGGACGAATAAAGTCGTGATTTTGTTCAATTCATTGTGTCGAATAAATTACAGCGAGGCGAAGGATAAATTTAATTGCGATTGCTCCAGTTGGGGGTGGTCGGTTCGTGATAAAAAATATTATTTCTGTGCACATTCGAGGATCTACGTCGTGGATTTCCGCTTGAAAGCCATCGGGGAGTTTTCATTTGGAGAATATTGAAATATTTTCATAATAAAAAGTACCTTTTTATTTTTTGTTTCGATCATCTCGCGTGACCGTTTCAACCCGAAGTTTAAAATTGTCGATGCTTTCATCGAGAGACTTTTTCATTTTATTGGCTGTATAGCTCTTACACTTGGGCGTCTACGAGACCATAAGAGTCTTGAGCTATACAGGGTGATTCACAACTGTCAGGGTTCCCTCAGTTAGCATATAAGGCGTGTCATTGCGAGCGAAACACTTTTTTTTTTAATGTCGTGCGACAAAAATTGGCCGGGATATTCGCATTCAAAGTCCAAGCAGTAATCAGCAGTGGCAAAGTAGTTGCTCACGCGAGGGACGTGCAAGCGGATCAACCGCGGACTCTACCTTCGGACAAATCAATTTTTCTCCGAAATTTGTTTTTTCTCTAAAAATATTGAACACCGAGAATCGCATTGTAAATCGATAATACGATTCAATAGGTTTCGTTTATTATTAAATACTTGGAAAAAAAAATTGTCGAAACTCATATTTGTAGTAAAGCATTGGAAACTATTGTTTTCAATCGTATTGTTTTCAATCGGCGGGAAAACGGTTTCGGTGGATGAAACCACCCCTTAAGGGAAATCACGTCGAGGGGAGGGGAGAAAAATTGTTCAAAAAATCTTCACTAAACTTGATTTCTTGTAACATTAAATGAATTATCACATTTTTCTAAATACATATGATTTTTCAAAGAATTTTCGCTCGATTTCGAAAATCCCGTTTTTGGAATATTTCAGAGGTTGTACCGATGACACTGTTCGTTCAGTACCCCGGACACTTCTTAGATTTAAGACCTTAGGCCACAGTAACGGGTATAAAATCATGTGCGAATTTAACAATTTTTTTCGTATGGAAAAGTGATTCACTCATGAACTTAATTACACATCTATTTAGTATGAATATCAAGCTGTTAGAATTTTTTTTTCGATCTACAAAATGGCTAACTGCTCGAAACTTCTCGAAACAACTTTTTTCCAATTGGCGTGACAAATAACTTCAACAATTTTCGCTCGATTTACTTCAAAATTAAAAATTATGTTCCTAATTGCATTCTGCAGAGAAGTACGTTCGGAATTTCTGATTAATCGAAAACAATTCATTTTATGAGCAGTTTATGAGCAGTTATAACGAACCTTTTCATTGCCAATTCATTTCTTAAGTTCAAATAGCTACAACTTTTGAATGAAACAATAATTTTTAAATTCCGTATGTACTTCTCTAGATATTCTAATATAGATTGACGAGAATTTTTGTTTCTCGTTCTACGTCAACAATTGTGGATGCTAAATGTCACGCCGTGGAACGTCTAAAAAAAAGATAACAAAAGAAAATATTAGTAGTCGGCCATTGTGTACATCGAGAAAAAAAAAAGTCTAACAGCTTGATATTCATATTAAATGGACGTATAATTAATTTTATGAGTGAATCACTTTTTCATACGAAAAAAATTGTTAAATTTACACACGATTTTATGCCTGTTACTATGGCCTAAGGCCTTAATATGGAACATCGCTCCGAAAACATATTGAAAATTGATGACTCTTCATCCATTGAAAAAAATCAAAAACACTAAAATGAAAATAGAAAGAAAATTCTAAAAAAAATCGTATCCATTCAAAAAAAAACTACGAATTCATTTTATAATATAAAAAAGTAGTTCACCAGACATTTGTTGAACAATTTTTTTTCACCAATTTACTCATAACTTTTTTGCATTATTATTACCGGAAATGAATGTTCTTAGCATCGTCAATGTAATTGATTACAAAAAAAATTGATTTCATCGCAAAGTACTCAAAATGCTCGCCGAAACTCACTTTTGGTAGGGAATGTACAGGCAATACATCCTGAAGTGATTTTTTTGTCGTCAACGTCGTCCTTTGAACGCGAATACCTCGATCAATTTTCGTGGCACGACATTTCAAAAAAGCATTTACCCAGGAAAACTCAAGTAATTGTGAATCACCCTGTATATCGTTCGACTTTTATCGCCTACGTTCCCGGTTATACGGCGTTGCGCAAGGGTTTCAGATCTTTCGGAATTAAATCGAACGCACACTCACGCTATACTGCTTTTTTTCGTCCGATCTCGGATGGACGCAATGAACGATTTTTTATCACACCCGCGTATCCTCAATCTCGGCATTATTTCGACGCCGTCCGCCTCATCGTTGCGAGAGCGTGTGAATTCGTCGTCTCGAGTTACGAACTCGCTCCGGTGCGCTTCTCGGACAGGGGGAAAAAGGGTTTCGAGCCTGTATATAGTATAGAAAGTCCCGCGAGGAACGAAATCAAAAGAACGCCGATTTTTCGTGTTTTCCTGACACGCTGAAATCTCCGAATATAACGTTACGACGAGATTAACGGAAACGTGGAAGATTAGAGGATTGTTCAATAAATAATAGGGAAATTGAAAGTGACTGATGTAAAAGTTGAAAGACGCTGGTCAGGGCCAATACTTGGATCGGTGACCACTTAAACGCGGGACCCTTGTCGATAGAGAGAGGGGGGGAGAGAGAGAGAGAGAGAGAGAGAGAGAGTGTGTAAGAGGTGCGTGTATGTCCTACTTATTATTGAAGGGACTGCGTGAGGTTTGTACCCAAAAAAGGTCGATCCGAAATATTTTCTCCTGAGAAGAATATTGAAATGACGAGGTTGGGATTTTACCCCCAATTAAAACATAGTCTGCAAAGTTTGAGTTTCTTCTATTGAGAAATATCGGGGTAGCTCGTCCCTGCGACTAGGCTGATTTGAAATGAGAAATAAGCTAAAGGCATTGTTGCTACAATCATCAAACTTTCGTATGACTGGATACTTTTTTGAAATTTTAAAAACTACGAAAATGGCAAGCTGCAAAAAGATAGTTTGATTTCCGATAACAAAAAACCTACTCTAATTATTTGTGATGACCAAATGGATGTGCGTATTCAAAAAACCGTCCAATTTTTTGGTAGAGAATGTTATAAGCTATGCTCTGTCCGAATTTGCAGTGAATCGGACGAATAGCTATTGAGATAAGACTTGCACCGTGTCATAAAAGAGTGTCGAAAAAAACGCATAGGAAAAAAGGATAAATCTCAGCGGGGTAGTTCGCTGTGGGCGACCCCCCCAAAAAATTGTCATAACTCCATCGATTTTTTTTTTTTTTTACAAAAGTTTCGGCCCAAATGAACGCTACGACCTTAGCCTATATGAGAACGCAAGACAAATCGTATTTTTTAAATTCCCTACTGAAAAATCGTTTTTGAAATTCATACCCAATTTTGTCACAAATTAAAGTCAAGACCCTATGAGAGTACGCAGTAAAAAAATCGTATTTTCAAAATTCCCTAATAACAGATTTTTTTTTAATTATCGTAAACTCTGTTTTCCGTAACAAATTCAAGGCCTATGAATCAATGTATACGAAAAAATCGGATAACGTTCCGAAAAGCCACAATCTCCGATCAAGCTGAAATTTTGCAAAAACTTTCCTTTTAATATTTCAAGGCAACCCCTAAAAGAATTTTTTGCGACTCGCAATAGTTTTCGAAATATTGAATTTTAAAGTTATTTATTTTAACGCGTGTCCACTATATATATATATTTGCTACGTCTCCGTTCATACCTATATATGTTATTGTGCTCTCCGTTTTGTCCAATCAAACAAACCCAAACAAACCCAAACCTAAGCCTAGACTTAACCCTAAACAAACCCAAACCCAAACCCAAACCCAAACAAACTCAAACCCAAACCCAAACTTAAACCTAACCAAACTCAAACCCAAACCTAATCTCAAACCCCAACATACCCAAATCCAAAAACTATGGGGGTTTTCGGAACCTTACCCAAAAAATCATATTCAAAACATTTCAACCTCACGCAGCTCTCTGGACAGGGCGTCGCAGGCCCTTCCCTAGTTCCACAAAATAAACCCAAACAAAGCCAAACCCAAAACTCAAACCAACCCAAACCCAAAAACTATGGGAATTTTCGGAACCTTACCCAAAAAATCGTATTTCAAACATTTCAACCTCACACAGCTCCCTAGACAGGGCTTCGGAGGCCCTTCCCAAATTCCGCAAAATAATCCGAGAAAAGCCCTAAAATCCTCGCAATGCATGTTGCGCTAGAGAATCGCATCAGAAAAATGCGAAACGGGGGATAAACAAAAAGAAATACAAATTTGGAAAAGAGCACGACGACGACGTTGATGCGTCCGAGCGTCCGACAAGCATCGAAGCGTGCCGATCGCGGATCTGCTCCCGGACCAACGCACTCCCGCATCCACACGCATACGCAGATTTGCTCACCTAGCCACGCACATGCAAGAGGACACAAGCGCACACGTGTGCCCCGGTGCTATTATTTATTTCGTCTCGGGGTCAATGCATTATTCATGCGCGAATCCCTCGTCATTCATCCGCGTACGAATATGGAATTTCCTCGTAAATCCATCGCTCGTTTCGATATTGATAGCCGATGCGGAAATGTTGGGTGAGTAGGCAGTCGCCGCTACAGCCGCCGGCTGTACCTGCTCGACAGTCCGAAGCTGCTTCCTATAGGCCTCCCTGTCACCCTCCTTCCTCCGCCATCCCCCTCCGGGCTTCTGTTGATGTTGCTGGTCCAGCTGATGCAGATACAGAACCGAATCGGAATTAACCGCATGCAGGCAGCGAACATGCCGCTGGACTCGGATTCATTTACCAATCCCATCCCCTTCGGCTATAGATATTCGATCATCTACAGCTATACGTCATCATACGGCGTCCAGACGAAGCGGAGAGCCGTTTCTCTGTACACTTGCCCGCACGGATATACCGCGTTACTTTATTCATAATCAAAAGATGCCGAAATACGGGCCAAAACGACCGACGAACATTCCCAACCAACAGTTCGTAAAAAGTGGTCAATTCAATCGTGAATCATGTTGATCGCGATGCCGGGCTGGGAATCGTTTCGTAACGCTGCAATTTGCATCTTGACTAGGTCTATTTTAATCGAAATCAAGCAAATTTTATTTGGATCAAACGTACTTCATTGCGCTCTATTGGCTCCTGGATGCCAAGATCCGTGCGGCGCAATTTGGATATGTGGATACGTGTAACAGGTATTGGGGGTCGGACCGGTTAACGAAAAATTGCAATGGGAGGCTCAATTGAGTTCTTTATGATCAATCATGTGGATCATTCGCTGATTGGCTACAATGATCATATCTGAACCTGATGTAGTTTCGGAAGATGGAAATTTGCTCGCAATCAAATTCTTTACGATCGTTTGTGGATTGGCAAAATTGTGGACATAGTATTGGGATATTGAATAAGTTCATCGCTTTTTCATGAAAAATACTTGATGCTTCATTTTAAAAAATTATACTTAATGCATTCAAATGTTAACAAATTGTTGTGTGATCAGCTACTATGGATTCAGCAAGTTCAGCTAGCGTCTGACATGAGTCTAGCACTGACCGCAATCAGTTGGAAAACAGCGAGAACTTATTCATCGTCCTAATCATATTGAGGAACACTCATCCTCTCCGTTCATGTTGAGTCTCCTTACTTGCATTTCCTTTCTTCTGTATAAAGTGCCAGCAGAATTACTCACTGGTGCTTCTAAATGGATATTCATTTTTTCTACAGTAAGAACATATTTCTAGCCTGGCTATTGATAACTTGAACAACGTTGTCACAAGGCATGAATGCGTTAGAGACACTTACGCTGTTCCACGTCGAAATTGATATCCGTGTCATTTTCTGTCATCGCACCCCAGCGAATCGTCGATGATTCCATGATTATGTTTATCGTTCGATCTGTGCGAGCCGAAAAAATCTTCATTCGTTTCCCAGTACCCGAAACGAACCATCAATCAATTAAGCAAACGAAGCGGAGTTTTTGCGAACTGGATAAAAATTGGAGCGTTGAAGGAGTTGATTAAATCAATGAGGGATCCTTGGAGTGAATAAAGATATAATCTCGCGTCCGGTTGGCGGATTAATGACGATTCAGGACGAGTAACTCGATGGTAATACCGATGTTTCGGCCCGTTTTTTGCCACCGGGCATTGTCGTCGGAATTCTCGTAAAATAATTAAGAGAGGGAGAGTCCTCGCGCCGGTGGGCTTTCCTCCTCCGAGTTTCAGTCGCGGTAGCTGAGACGCTAACAGGAGATGACGCTATTTTAGAGAGACGTAAAAGGGAACATTAAAATCTCGGCTTGGGCGTCTCTCTTACGCCTGCGGGGAGAAAGATTCTCGTCTTTTCCACGTGGCACGTGTGAGAGAGTTGGCGGGAGAGAGGGAGGGAGAGAGAGAGAGAGAGAGAGAGAGAGAGAGAGAGAGAGAGAAGGACAAAGCTCCAATGAAAAACTTCCCCTCTCGCTCTCTCGGCCGTACACTCTCGTCCTCTATCGCGATTACAAATTGTCCCATCTGCCTCAGCAATCGGGATCAGCTGGCGCCACAAGTTTTATCGACTCGCTGAGAGAAATCGTCCACGAAGGCCGAATAATACACGCGCTATTTCTCCTCCTTTTGCGGTATCCAACAATCTTCACGTTTTATCTCGTACGCGATGCTTTTTGGGCAAAACCATTTGATCAGTGTAATTGTACTCTGACACCTGTTGTGGTATTTTCTAAGCTTGCCAATCAATTGCTGAGTCAATTTTTTGTTGGAGACTGCTTGAGCTTAAGGGCTTCTGAAACGTCTAAAATTAAGGCATTACCCCACAGTAACGGGTATAAAATCATGTGCGAATTTAACCATTTTTGTTCGTATGAAAAAGCGATTCACTCGTAAATTAATTACACATCTATTTAGTATGAATATCAAGCTGTTAGAAAATATTTTTCTTTTTTTTCGATGTACAAAATGGCCGATTACTGATATTTTCTTTTGTTATCTTTTTTTACGCGCTCCGCGGCGTGACATTTAGCATCCACAATTTTTTACCTAGAAAGAAAAACAAAAATTCTCGTCGATCTACATTAGAATACTTAGAGAAGTACGTACGGAATTTAAAAAATATTGTTTTATTAAAAAATGGTAGGTGTTGGAACTTAAGAAATGAATTTTCAGTGAAAATTTTCGTTATAACGGCTCATGAACTGCTCATAAAATGAAAATTTTCGATTAATCAGAAATTCCGTACGTACTTCTCTGCGCAATGCAATTAGGAACTTAAGTTTTGAATTTGAAGTAAATCGAGTGAACATTTTTAAAATTATTTGTCATGCAGATTGGAAAAAAGCTGTTTCGAGAAGTTTCGAGTAGTCGGCCAATTTTGTACATCGAAAAAAAATATATAATATATTTTCTACCAGCTTGATATCCAGGCTAAATAGATGCGTAATTAATTTTATAAGTGAATCACTTTATCATACGAAAAAAAAATTGTTAAATTCGCACATGATTTTATACCCGTTACTGTGGCCTAAGGCCTTAAGTGATTTTTTGCGTTTTTTTTGGGGTGGAAGGAGAAGTAAGAGTATAATAATTTTATAATCTAAAAAATTTATATTATAAAATTATACAATATGTTGACGCTGGAGACATTCTCACGAGGCATGTTGAACTTTTGAGACGCTCGGCGGCACGCAGTGTAACTGACGTAAATTTCAATTCGGGATGCTGATTTATTTTTACAGCGATGCAGATATACAGCTCCCCCAAGTTCTACATCGTTTCGGAGCAAAAAAATATTCTGGGCAATTCGGCAGAATTTCTCATGCGAAATTGTGAACTTTGGGCGAATTTAATGATTGCAGTTATTACTGGATATCAATTGCTGGATATCAATTGCGGCTGATGAATAATTCATGATGTTTTGTAGAAAAATTTCGCTTAATTAACACGATTCCATTTTTTCCGAGAAAATAATATCTTCGTGTCTGTATGGGTGATAAGTTTGTCATTTAAACTTCATTGCTCACATGCGAGTCTAAAAATAATCAGTGAGTGGGTGACAATGTTTGTCATTTAATCTTCCATTGACAGACTTGTTTCCGGCCACGATTTCGAGACATCAAGTCTGTTTGATCCGGACTCTAGCACTTTTAAAAATATTTCTGCATGACTGAATTTCGGGAAACACATAAATGAAGTATTATAAAAAATTATTGAAAAATTGAAATTTTGGCGAAGTGATAATTTTGTTTAATATTCGTCCGGGTGAAAATCACCCAGTGTGCCAACGAACGGTTGAGTTTCGTTGCACATATGCGAGTCCAGCAATAGTTCGTGTACCATCAATATTATAAAATATTCATTAATTTCATCGGGACACTCGTCCACGATAAAAAAATCGAATGGAAAAAAGAAAAATGATAATTCATCATGGAAAAATGTATGAAAATGTTGACAAATCATGATGTACGTTGACGCGCATCCAATATCCATGAGTTTAATATTGTTTGAGTTTGTTTCTGTTTTGGCCCGAAACAAACCCAAGAAAACTCATAAAGACCATAATAAATCGATGTAAAAAAAATGTCACCCTATCCAGACTTGGAAGCCTATGTAATTTCGTGTTCCATATAACCGTTGCGTGGCACGTCCACGTACTCATCCTTGCTCGAAAGAAATTGCCGATTCATAAGTAGACAAAGAACAAACCCATGCAAATAAGAAAAGTATTTGCTGACAATGAGCCAGTCTCCCGATAAGCTATGAAATTCGATCACCATGAATACTTCACGGATATAGACAGGTTGTCTTTTGAAAAAAACTATTTTTTCTTCAGCTCTCGTGGGCCCGACTCATCTTTCAACTTGCTCCGAAAAAAATGTCCAATTTCAGTGTGACGATAACGATGCTTTCCTGATCGGCACTGTGGGTCAGAAAATACATTTGGAAAGGCTCGATCGAATTTCTAATTCCTCTTGCGGAAGGCTAATCATATCAATCTTTGGCTCAAATTTAATGAAGGTCCCAAATAGGTATGTGTGTCCCGTTGCCCGTCATTTTTGTTTAACACGGAATGCTACCGCAGAAAGAGAGAAATCGAGAGACGGAGAGAGAGAGAGAGAGAGAGAGAGAGAGAGAGAGAGAGAGAGAGCGAGAGAGAGAGGCACGGGTTGACTCGTGAAGTGGGCTAGCAAAGGTGGACACAAATACCGACAGAGGGCCGGGAAGAGTCTCGCAAGACTCTCGCTTGTGCTGTCGTCAAAGTATATTTTTCACTCTGGCGGCCCCGAGGGCTAAGAACGAGTTTTGGTGACACCGAAAAAGGGGCCTTCGCCGCTTTCGGTGGGCCGGATCGAGCACTCCTTGAACGAAAACCTGAAACAGCTGAGATCAAGAGAGCACCCAATACCACCAATGTATATATGTATGTATAAGAGGATTGCGTCTCTCGTAGAGAAAGTAGATCTATGTATGTTCCCAAAAACGTTTGCCCATAGCTGAACCATATGGTTTCATAATTTCCGTCGTTATCTCTCCCCGCGTGGGAGAGATTCCGTCGGCGTGGGCAAATGACAATCAAATCAAATTATCTTTCAACGAACGTAAATCAGTTCAGGCTTAATCAAAGCCGCTCAACGAAAAACCATCTTACGCGAGGACTTCTGACAGCCTCTTTATTTATGGCGATTTTCGTTTCGGTGAAAATTGATTCCGAACGGTCCTTTGCTGATCCTCACGAATGGAGTATTTAATGGGCAAAGTAATGTTCGATACGAAGGATCATGGGAAAAAAGACCTTGGAAATAGGATAAGCGAAATATGAGGCATTTCATAAAGAAAATTAGTATTTACGGATGCAATTTCATGTTGATCGACTTGTCCAGCAGAGCAAGTGCCCACCATATTTTTATTCTTGTAACTGTTCGATAAAAAGATGCGAAGTCACGCGGATAAGCTATTTCAGACTTCAGTAAAATACTCTTGGAATACGGTAAGAAAAATGGTTTTTAATTTCATGGAGTACTTTGCGCTATATTTTTGACTATTAGACGAAAAATAGTTCACGTCAAATGTTGATGATCGGTGGTGTATCGATATGGATATGAAGTATACATTATAGCTGTACATTCTTAATGTATATGTCACTCATTGAATGAACTGTCGATATAAAGTGTATGAACAGAAAATGAAACATTTCATCTCTGAAATGTTTCTGAAAAAACATTTCCGAAGCCAGAAACAAAAAAAAATCATTTAAATAAACAGTGCATATTTCATTCATTGAATGAACGGCTTCATATGAACAGAAAATGAAACGTTTCAACACTGAAATGTTTCTGTAAAAACATTTCCGAAGCCAGATACAAAAAAAATTGACTTGAAATAAACAGTGTATATTTCATTCATTGAATGAACGGCTTCATATGAACACAAAATGAAATGTTTCATCTCCGAAATGTTTATGAAAAAACATTTCCAAAGCCAGAAACAAAGAAAAATTGAATTGAAATAAACAGTGTATATTTCATTCATTGAATGAACGGCTTCATATGAACAGAAAATGAATCGGTTCAGCTCTGAAATGTTTCTGAAATAAAACATGTCCAAAGTCAGAAACAAAGAAAAATTGAATTGAAATAAACAGTGTATATTTCATTCATTAAATGAACAGAAAATGAAACGTTGTATTCCCCAAAAGATTCTGAAAAATACCTTTTTTGAGAACAGAAGCAAAGAATAAAATTAACTGTAATATATAGGGTAAATTTCAACCATTGAATGAGCTGTTTTATATGAACAGAATATGAAACGTTCAGTCCTGAAATGTATCTGAAAACAGAAATAAAAAATGAAATGAACTGTAACTGCATTTCATTTATTTAATGAACTGTTTCATACTGTTTCATACTGTTTCAACTGTAAAATATAGTGTGCATTGCATCCACTTTACGAACTGTTTCATACGAACAGAAAATTTAACGTATGATTGCTGAAATGTTTCTGTAAAAGGAATTTCCGAAAAGAGAAACAAACAAATTAATGAACCGTAATATGTAGGGTAAATTTCATACGTTGAATTAACTATTTCATATGAACAGGAAATAAAACGTTTCGTCTCGGAAATGTTTCTGACGAAATATTCCTGAAGACAGAAACAAAAAAAATCGACCGAACAGAAATAAATAGTGTACATTTCATTAACTGAATGAACTGAATGAACACATGAACAGAAAATGAAACGGATAATTTTCCCGAATTGAACCCGAAATGTTTCTGAAAAACCATTCCCGAAAGAAGAAGCAAAAAAATCCACTGAACTGACATATATAGTGTATAATTCATTCATTTAATGAACTGTTTCATACTAACCGAAAATGGAATGTTTCATTCCTGAAATGTGTCTGAAAAAGACATTTCTGAAAATAGAAACATAAAAATGAAATGGACTGTATTATGTAGTGCACATTTCATTCGTGGAATTAACGAAAAATATATTTCATTGAATAAACAATAAATTACTTCACAAACGTTCTAAAAATCGTTGACTCCCAATTCAATACTACAATTGCGCACGTACTTAACAAATTCGGAAAGCGTACTACAATTTGCAATCCAACACACATTTCGGTCGCCTTTTTGCTTACCTTTTGATTATCCTCCGATTTTTCATACCAAAACTACATACTGATCAATTTCATACTGAAAAACATACTGATAAATTTCAGGTACTGAAATTTATGAAAAAACCTGCTGGAAGATCCCATTCATTTTCGTTCCACCAGATTTTTTGTACATCTGCAAATGAATCGTCTAGCCACTATGGTCCCCCTAGCTTGATTGCCACCGAGGACTCGAGGATTCAACAATGCAATTTGTGATCCGACCCACATTAGATCACTTTTTGCTAAACTTACCCCATTACTTTCCATGCTGAAATTCTTTTCAGATACCCAAATTATGAACAACCCTCTTGGAAGATCCCATTCGTTCTCATCCCAACAGATTTTTGGTGCATCTGCAAATATTCTACTAGCCACGATGCTAACCGATTCTACCTAGGTTGTCTTCATGATTCGATGATGTTCCATCGATTTCCGGAGCCTCCCTGCCCCGAGCGCTCATCACCAGCCGAAAAGGCGAAGCGAGCCTGCAGCGGCTGCAGCTGATTGAAACGACGGGGGGGGGGGGGGACAATTCGCGAGAGAGTTTGCCGGATGAAAGGAAGAGTGGGGTGAGGGTTCTGGATGGTGCGCAAAGTGAGTTTGCAGAAAGACATGGAGTAATTGTAGAATCTGCGGTGAGGACGTAGCAAGCGCGGCAACTTGTCGATGCTTGGAGGATGTCTGTGACGGCCGTATGGGCCGTTTGGCCGCGAGATCGGGCTCGGTACTCTGTCGGTTAGAGCGTGGCCTGGCGAACACGGCGGCCGGCTGTCCGCGGCGCGAGGCTCTTTTGCCTTTCGATCGTTCGGTTCAACTGCTAACTGCTACCGCGGTATGTTGGCCATTGGGACATGGTCCATGCGATACCACGGGCAACATACTCGAGATCTTGCGACGGGTCCAGCTCACGGCACTCCGTCCTCACCCGCGCCGTTCAGGACGGCGCACACCGCGAGCAACGTCCGCACGTTTCTCTTTCTTCGCGCTGTCCCTCTCTCTCTCTCTCTCTCTCTCTCTCTCTCTCTCATTTTGCTGCTCCTATGTAACGTTGCTCATCTCTCGATCTGGTGGATCTTCACCAGGGAGTTGAGCTGCTCGTCCCAATCTCTGTGTGCCACTGTGAGGAAGAGAAAACCTGGTACAGTGCCAAACAGAGAGAGAGAGAGAGAGAGAGAGAGAGAGAGAGAGAGAGAGAGAGAGAGAGAGAGAGAGAGAGAGAGAACGAAGAGTAATCGCAAGGCTCTCGTCGTTCTCTCTCTCTCTCTCTCTCTCTCTCTCTCTCTCTCTCGCTCTCTCTCTCTGTCTCTCTATCTGTGCCCTCAGACAGTTCTTCTGTCCTTTTCTCTTCTTACCCTTTTCGGTGTATCCGAGAGCTGTCAGCCAGTGCGAGCGACAATGCCCGATCCGAGATAACGCCTCGGTCCTCGGGGACCTTGCTCACCCGCGAGGGAGAGGGACTTTTCAGGACAGAGATTCGTAAAAGCTGAGAGAACGCCAAGAAGGTAGACAACATGAGTTAGAGAGAGAGAGAGAGAGAGAGAGAGAGAGAGAGGGAGAGAGAGAGAGAGAGAGAGAGAGAGAGAGAGAGAGAGACAGAGATAGAGAGAGTTGTGCTTCTCTCGCTCTCTCCCTCTCCCCCCCCCCCCTCTCTCCCTCTCACTCACTCTCGGGCCCATTCTTTTTATATTATATATAAATGATATAAAGAAAGAGCTTAAGGATTGTAGACGTAGTGTTAAATTATTTGCTGACGATATGATTATGTACGTGCAAGAAGATGATAAGACTGTAATACAGGACGAATTAAATAATAGTTTGCAGGTGTTGTTGAAATGGCTAAATAAGAACTCTTTGAAAATTAACCATGGGAAAAACGTTTTTATGCCTATACATGATCAGAGGAAACGGAATATTGTAAATCAAATTCGTATAAATATAGATGGTAATCGAATAAAAGAAGTCCAAGAAACAAAATACTTAGGTTCGATCATAGATAAGAACTTAAATTTTGAAATGAATGCATGATTTGTTGGGAAGAAGGTTGCAAAAATAATCTCGTTTTTAAATCGAATAAAAAGGATTGCATCCGTGCTTACGAGAGTAACGAGATATAAGACAATCATTGGCCCGCACTTGATTATTGTGGGACAATTATGCTGAACTACACCGGTGAATGCATGGATATGTTGCAAAGAGCGCAAAACCGGGCCATGAGAGCAATGTTATTAGTCAATAAATTCACACCGATAGCACATATGTTGGAAGCGACGGGTTTTATGAGCGTTAGGCAACGAATGCGTATACAATGATGTATACAATGAAAAACCGACTGACCCCCCAATATTTAGGAAATGAAGTAGAAGTGACTGGCGTGCGACATGGGTACAACACACGAACGCAAAAGGCACTTACATATCGTGGATTCCAAGCGTTTAATGAATTGCCGGAAATATTGAAGCAGGAAAACACACTTGTGCGTTTTAGAAGGGCGTTAGCGAAATATGTGAAGGAATGCTATTAACGGACAACACCACTGTGACGGCTTCAAAAAATCGATTTTTTGAAAACCATCTAGAAAAATCTAAAATACATTTAAGATTATGATGTCGTTGGACCCAGGTCGAAAAATAATTATTTTCGGAGATATTGAATATTTTGAGGAGCGGTGCAGCGCGGTAATATTTTTGAATATCGGCATAAGCCGCCTCTTCCTGAGGAAGTATTGGAGGCAATTACGCCAGTCTTCGAAAATTTGAGCAGAGACGATTTGCTGCAGCGTTGTTTGGGCGGCTTCACGCAAAACAACAACGAAAGCTACAACAAATCAGTTTGGGCAATAGCCCCCAAGTGTCAGTCCGGGAGCAAAAAAATCGTCGATATTGCAGCTGATATCGCGGTATTATTATTCAATGATGGCCTGAGAAGCCTCATGAAAGTTTTGGAGACGTTGGGGATAACTATCGGCCCAAATTGTTTCAATTTTTGCGTTGAAACCGACGCAGCGTGTATCGAGCAGGCGGAGCGCTCGCTCACAGACGCTGCAAAAGAGGCAAGAAGAGCCTCTACAAGTTCGAGAAAAGATGCTAGGGACAATGATTTGCTTCTTGAAGGCCAGCTATATGGTGCCGGCATCGCTGATTAAATGAAACATTTTTTTTTTTCCAATTTATCGCATAAATTAACAAACCTAAAACTTTGAACGCGTTTTTCTCCAAACCACTTTTTTGAGTGCGGCACGCAGCAGAACTCGAGCAATTTTTATCCGATCGACTTCAAATTTGGCCTGCATCAATAAAACTAGATTATCTAAAGAAGTACATAGGATTTTTTCGATATCTCAATAATACAAAAAGTTAAAGCCTATTTTCGACGAGAAATTTTGCTCGAAAATCGTCCTTTAATTTCAAAAGCGTGCCTATTTTTTAAAAATCAATATTTTTTCAAATCCCTATGTACTTCTCTTCAAAATATCATATTATTAACTAAAACACTCGGTATTTTTTTTCAGATCGACTTTGAAGAGAGTTCTGCTGCGTGCCGCGAACCACTGCAGAGGCAACAGTACCTGGCGCGGGAGCTTCCCCAGCGTCACCATGGGGTGTGAAAAATTTGAAATTTTTTTTTTTTGTATCTTCAATAAACAACGAGCAAAACAAAAAAAAAATTTCAACTATCTCTTTTTTTTCCCACAAAAAAAAATTCTTGAAAAATGGCAAAAAAAACAGGGGTTCACAGTGGTGCTGTCCGTTAAATGAAATATGCAAACTGTAATAATGTAGTAATTGTTGTAGTAGTAAAATATATTGTAGTAGGTATTGTAACTGAAGTAGGTTACAGCTAAATAAAGACTCTCTCTCTCTCTCTCTCTCTCTCTCTCTCTCTCTCTCTCTCTCTCTCTCTCTCTCCCTCTCATTTTTTCATTCCGCTTCCCTTACCCTTCTCATTCTTCAGCAATATTTCTTCAGGCTCTAACCTTGTGGCTCTTCCTTCCTCTCGCGCCTCATACAACCCCGTTTCCTTTTTTCTCGATAGATCCTTGAATGTTCACTTGGACTGACTTGACTGACCGACTGACTTGCCCAGTGTCACCACAGAACTCGAAAAGTCATTGCTACGTGTCTACGCACCGGCCGCTTTTGCCAAGACCGAACGGACAGCACCTATAAAACATATATGGGTACACCAATAGGAAAACGCGAGCACGTGCGCTGGCGTTTCATTAACATGAGATTTTAGGGGCTCGTGTTAAGTGTCGTCAGTTGTAAAGTCTACCAATTGACGACCACATCTTGTAGTAGGTGAAGTACGACCATCCCCTACGTTTCTCGAAAACTTTCTCTTCGTAAAATGCTGGATCAGTGAAATTGCAAATTATTTCTAGCTTTTGCATGGACCTTTGCACTCAGCCCTACACGCAATAAGTCAAATTCCACGCAATAACTACGAACGTGCAATTTAACCGTGGTTGAAAATGTCTTCACTCTTTCTCTCTGTTTATGTTCAGCACGAAATCACAGCATGCCGCTCACGTTGTTCAACATATAGGTATGTGTTTGTGTGTATTTAATGCACTTTGAGTTTACTGCACACGTAAATATAATGTACTGAAAAAGCATTAAAGATGTGCGTAACTATAAACGTTGTTTCCTACTGCGCTCACTAATACAGCTTAGGCAGTGCTATATTATATGCTATCATGAACGCGCCACTTTTTGCCCCCCCCCCCCACCCGTCACTGACTGCTGGTACAGCCAGAGCAACTGCTATAAAGCAGTACGTGTATTTTCTTCCAGTTAAAAAGCCCCCTTTAACACGGTTGGTTTTTCGTATGGTAATAAGATATTGCTAGGATGCTTAAGATGCCTGCTCACACGTACTCCACACCGACTAAAGTCAACATATTGTTTACGAATGAACGTCGCGAGAGAGGCATGAAATTCATTACAAATAGGTAGGAAAATGTGGACTAAAAAGGAACAAAACGAGCGGAATTCTACGAGCACTGAGTGACAATATTTTTTTTTGGTTAGGACCCCAACAAACAAAAGTCGGTTGTACAATTTTTTCGGGCTAGAGGCTAGAGGCTGAGGGCATTTTTCACCTGAAAGGTAAATACGAAATAATTTAAGTTCTGAGTAAGATTTGCCTTTGAAGTAGGTAGAGAAATCGACAAATATAGACTTTTGACAAAATAGTGCACGTTTGAAGAAAAAGGTCGTTCGTGGATAAAAGCGGAAAATAGATGATGAAGAGATGATGTTATAATGTTACAAAAGAATATTCCAAGTCGATAGGTGAATAATAGACGATGCAATGTTGCCGGCCGCAAGACGCTATCAGACGATGACTTTCTTCAGCCAGCTTCAGCCGCGCCATTTTTTTCGAAAACTAATGAAAAAAATTGTAGAGATACTCGAATGCATGTAGAATGAAGGCCACCGAACGGAAATTTCATTCTATCAACTTGGTATCCATGGAAAATTGTCGAAATCCACCTTCACCGGGCTCCAGACTGGCAGTATCCCTCAATGGTACATACCTCATGATTCTTGGCATTTCCGGTCTGCAGAATTGATCGGGCAGTTTATTATTTTACTTTTTCCTCAGTTTGTCAATATTCTCTTGAGAATTGTGCCTTCCCCTCTCCATTTTCTTTCGCCTTCTCACGGCAGAGTCCGGCAAGCTCGCCTGCCAACACTACGAAGCTGTAACATGCCTAGCTCAGCGGGTGGCGGATTCAGCAACAGAACTCGCTCCGCGCTCATCTCAGGATTTATGTGCGCTCACGAGAGTCTGCTATAGCGCTCGAATACGTGGCATACGTTCTTTTGCAATGAGCGCCGCGCTTTAATTGGCAGTAGCCACCTTTCAATCCTATCTCTTCCCCTTGAGGCACTCTGGTACACACTCACGCATGCCCTAACGCACACACGGGCGAACGAATGTACACGTGGGTATTCTGCTCCAGGTACGATGTTTACGTAACAAATTTAGAGATCGGCGTTAATGAGCAAAATTCTCGATAACGATACCGCGATATTTGGATCGGAACGAGCAGTCGTTCGTTCTACCATCGAACCTCAGAAAATGGTATGTCTTTAGGTGGTGAATTCAGCAGCAGCTTCTACATTTTTCATTTTTTTGCTCGAGCAGGAAAAACTTGAAAAAAAAAACGTCAAAAAGCCTCATTTCCGCTTTGCCAACGAGTCTTTTTCAGACTCCAGGTTGGCGAACCTAGCACCAGCCAATGTGTGAAATTGACGTATGAGAGGAGCTGTGCAAGCCGTCGTAGGGATCCAATTGGATTCCCATATTCGTCCCTAATTTTTTACAAGGAACCGATCCATCGAATTGGAACCCTATACTCAAACGCCACGCTTGTAGAGCAGATTCTAATCGGGATCACTCATTTGAATCCAATGAACGAATCCAATATGCTTTCCGAAGGATTCTCACATTATGGAACGGAATTCGATACGAATATTGATCGATCGCATCGCATTCTGTGTGTTGAATGTTCTGAACGAAATATGTAGATATGCACAATGAGTGGACTTCCAAAAAGTATAAATCTTATCTTCGAAAAATGTAAATTCCTTAAGGGATAACGCCACTCTGGCGGCAGAAAATAAGGCCTAACTTTGACAATTTATTTTGGGAGTATGAAAAAAGAAATAGGATTTATTTTGTGAGGGTTTATTTAACACATATCAAAGTATAACATTTAAGAAAAATAATTTTCATATAAAATGACGGCGACAGGGCCCATCATGAAAAACGTGTTTTTTAACAGCTCCACGGGAGGACGGTTTTCTCGTGAAGTATACGACCTGGCACAAAAACCAAAGAAAATTATAATCTACATTTTATTAGCTATGCGACTACGTAGGGATTTTTTAATCAAATTTTGAAAAAGTGGCGCATTTTGAAAGACATAAATGGATTAGTTGCCCAAAAAATAAGCAGTAAATTGTTTATAAAAACAAGTTTACATTCAAACAAACAACGGCTACGTAATCCCATAGAGAATGTAATTGTGAAGCTACTATCAACATTTCAAATCGATCCATACAACGGTTTTCGAGTCATCCGTCCTTTCAGTTTGAAAAAAGTTTTGAAAAACTGATTATTCAACCTTTAAAAAAAATTCGCTACAAAACCAATTGCATTTTGTTTTGATGACCACAAAGTATTTTTTTACGAAACAAAAACGATTTTTCCAAAATCCTAGAGTGGTGTTATCCCTTAAGACGGTCCCATGGGACAGGTCGAAAAATATGATTTTTTTTGCACAAATTGCAAAAATATATATCGCTGATAAAGTCAGCGTTTTCTTCGTTTAAATCGAACTTAAACTTCTAAACGCGTTTTTCTCAAAACTGTATTTTTCAAATTGGCTCCACGATATCTAAAAAACAGTTCAACGGATTTCGCTCAAATTTTTGTGTCATAGTCAGCATATCTAAAGTTCTCACCCGAACTAGAATATTTCTGATATCTACAATATTTTTTTAAGCTAAAAATGTCGATAAACGATAACACTTGGAACTTAAGGAAGCTTTCCAGTGTGACAGCCCGAAAAATCGCTGTTTGCCGCGATTTTTTTTTTTAAAGAAAAAATAATCTAATCGGTCTGGTTTTTTTTGTATATTAATTGGGTATTGAAGAATACAAAACAATTTTTTAAAGATCGATTTATTTATTAATTAATATCTATAAAAATGATGAAACAATTGTTGCAGAAAATGCACTTGGATGTGGTGTCCACGTTGGGGGTCACAATTTTGATCTGAAACAAAAAACACAAAAAGATTATTGATCGGTATATAATTGGCTTTCGTGCTATGGAGGCTTTTTTTTTTTTTTTTGCAAAAATGGCGCCGGTTTGAACAAAAAGTATCGATTTTAGCATTTTTTTGGCAGTTTTTTTTACAAAAAAATAGGAAGATGTCAAAAAAAAAAAAGCTTCCATAGCACGATAAACAATGACGTTAAGAATATTGTGTAAAAAATTCAACTCGATAGCTTTAAAACTCTGCCCTCCAAGTTGGACACCGTTTTGAAAAATGCTGTTTCGAGAAAAACGCGTTCAAAGTTTCGCTGTAGCTGTAGCGCTCCGCTGCCTTCTTCCAAGAAATGCTGTACAGTAACCGAAATAATCTGAATTTCGGCATGAAAATTTCAGGGAATATTCGGAAGAGTGTATACTATTCGATAAAGCAAAAAAAAAAAAATCGATTTTTTGAAAATTTCACACTGGAAAGCTCCCTTAACATTGAAAACTGTGCCAAAAATTCAATTTTTGATATTCATACTTTACTCTAGTTTCGGCGATACCGCCACGATTGAGAATTCTCGAACGACATTGATAAGAAAACAGTACAGAATCCAATTGGACCACAATGAGGTGCTGGGTCTTTAACAAATCCCTACAGAGATCTTGCATCTTGGGACTCTGCAACAACTTTGTGCATGGGATCACAAAAGGATATTTTTTCTCAGAACGTGGAAGAAGTTCCAGTTGAGAATTGCAAATCAAATATTCTGACATGAATCCGCAAATATTGCGGAATCCACTTGGCTTCCAATGTGGACTCCCTACAGCGTCCCTATCGAATCCCTATAGGAATGTGTTAGGATCTGGAGATTCCCCATCAAATTTCTGCGCGAGTATAGGTAGCTTTCGTCACTATGGATCAACTTATTATAGTCGAGTCGAAAACCCATAGAGGCTTCAAGACAAGAACGAACAAAGGTGAAAAAAATATGCCGAGGGAAATAAAAAAGGCGAGGAGGGAGAGAGTGGAATGCGCGTGTGTCGTAATTAGTCTTTCGTAAAAGTCCCGTCATTAATCATGCCGGACGGCCGCAGCTGCTAAACACGCGTTTGCCGAACTCGTCAAACCTAAATGGACTGCCGCTCTCTCTCTCTCTTCCTCGTTTTAATAACGTATCGCAAACACCCATCTGTAGGTCAAACAATATCAATTCCCAAACGTTTATTAATGTCTATAACGTAATAGAAATATTGTACGGCGGGTCAAAAAGCGAGAGATCACTGCACGGCGATAAGGTGATGACAGATGAAAAATCGGCAAAAAATGGCCCGGCGAAAATACCAGAGACGTATGAAGTATTTTGTATTCAAATTCTTCGTCTTCTCCCTCATCAGCAATCGAAGAACTAACGCGTACCGGAATGATTTCCCTCATCTGTTTTCCCCTCTCTCTATCTCTAGCGCCCTCTCTCGCTCTTTCACTCTCTCTCTGTCACTCGCGTGCACACACACTCGTTCCTTTTTCCAACGCTTCGAACGTTAACGAAGGACGCCTGGGAATTTTCCGCAGTGGTCGATCTCGAGTCCACCTCCGGTATGCTTGCCGGCGCGGTTTCACACAGTGGCCATCGAAGAAACTAGAAATGCTATCGGTCGCAGCGACCAAAAGAGAAAGAGAATACGAGCGTGAGAGAGAGAGGGAGAGGAGGGGGGGGAGAGAGAGAGAGAGAGAGAGAGAGAGAGAGAGAGAGAGAGAGAGAGAGAGAGAGAGAGAGAGAGGTTTGATTTTTCTCACACGCTGCGTGTGCGTCTGCAATAACGAAATACCCCGGAGGGATATAAGGTATCGATCGCGAAAATTTCTCCACTACCGATGTGCTCGATCGTACTATGGTAGATCGCTCTCTGTATACCGATCTACCGCAAGATCGCGTATAGCGGCGAGAGAGACTCTCGCAACTTGGAATTATCCCGATGTCCCTTGATTGATGTGATTGTCGTTAGACGTTGTTAGAGAGAACCGGTATCGGTCGTTACGTCCGGCGAACGTGAGCGAGACAGAGAAGAGGAGAGAGAGAGAGAGAGAGAGAGAGAGAGAGAGAGAGAGAGAGAGAGAGAGGGCACGAAACGGCAGCCAGTGCGTTCTTTACCACGAGGGATCTGCGTGTCGACAGCGTTACCCATGGTCGATTCAACATTTTCAAGGATGCTCCCTAATTAAACTTCGGAAAAGTTCATTTTCATTTATATTCTTGCAATTTGAGATATCCTGGAAGCGACTCTAATTACCGGATCACATCGAAATCGAGGTGCAGGTTCATTCTCACGAACTTTACTTTTCTTTCATATACCTCGTATATGAATAATCATTCAACTCATGCTAATATCATCGACGCTAATATTTGTCAAAAGGGTACAACCGCTCGAGGATTTTCAAAATTTTGGAAAAGAAAAGGAAGAGGATGACGTTAATTTGTAAGGCCAAATGTATGAAGCTGGCAGTGCAGATTAAAGGTAAATCGAAAATTTATATTGCTCAATGTTGGTGTAAATATTTAACGCGTTTTTCTCGACATCATGTTTTTCATATTGGTCGGAAACGCAACGCAACCAAATATGCACGAATTCACTTGAAATCATCAACGTATGTTCTTAAATACATTGGATTGGAATGCATTGGATCCATGGAATTTCATACGGAATTTGTGATTGGGTATTTAATTTTTGTTTTTATACACGATTATTATTTTTGGGATTGTCGGCTAAGAAATGAAGCTTTTTGTACTATTTCAAAGATTTTTTTGGTTTTTAGTTCTAGGTCGAAAACTGCAAGAGAAATATTTCCAGCTACGGAACACTTTTCACGAGAGGCACTTTGCTGTTTTGGAGTCTTGCCATTTTCAATTGAAAAATTACAAAATAAAAGTCCTTGTGCACTCGAAAAATATGTGGAATAAAGATTTTCCATTCAATTTTTGACAGCCTTTATTGGACTTGTTAAAAAATTCTTAAAAGTAGGCTTTTTCGAAAAGCTGGATTGGCCCTTTAAACGGACGAACGCGAGTTTTTCCGTCTCGATCTATGGAATGATCATTAGAGACACCGGTCCTTCCGATCGAGCAAAATAGTAGAAAAAAGATTAATGGGTGATCAATTATTAAAAATATATTGCCTCGTCACCATTTTGGTATATACACGAGAGGAAGTTCCCCTTAGAAGGCTATCAGGCGACGTGTAATTCGTAATTTTGTGTTTTTGAAGACATTCAGGTGTGTTGTTCATTCGTGTTGCGTTGATACGTTTTGTCGACTCTGTTATACGCTCGCTCCGAGTGCAAGTGGCTTGTTGGAGAAGCCGCCGGCCCTGCGCCCCACTACGGCCACTGAACGTACTACCACGTATACAAGTGTGCTAGTCAATTCATATATAAAATCTAAATAGGCCCATTTAGTCTAAACGAGTAAATATTGGTTTGGTTAAATAATACCAAGCACCAAAATTATTAGAATCATATAAATGTTGTATTACTCAACGGTGTTAAATAAATCGCCATCTAAATACATAAATGAAAAATGATGAATAAATGAAAAATAATAAATAAATGTAAAATAATAAATGAATTTGAAATAATAAATAAATGTAAAATAATTCAAATTGAACAGGAAAAAATAAACGCATTTAGTTGATTTCAATAAATCTTTTTGCTCAATATAATCGATCTCACTATTGTTGCCGAATGCATACATGCGGACAAGCGTGATTTTGAAGACATTCAGGTGTGATCAGCTATTTTCCCAATGCCCAACATCATATCCGATTTCTTCAAAATGACTTTCGGGCAAATGTGCGCCCATTCATATAGAGACCGTTTCAAGGACGGCGCCAAAAAATCGAAGACCATCTTCGGACCAGCCGAAAGTGCCGATAGCCCACATTACGTGTACGTAACGGGTTCAAAGTATCATTTTGCCATACGCATATATAACGACGTTTCGGAGACGGTCGATTGGCTTTCGAGGCACGATCTGACCTAAAACTGATGTGAGCACGGCACAGTTCGACGTTCGATTTTCTTCTCCGCCCCCACCCCGCGCTCCGTCGTCCCGTAACGCCACCTCTGCGCTCGAGTTCGACAGATTCGTCCGTACGAAACGATACAGCGCGATCGACTGCGAGGATCGACGGAATATGAGACCGGCGCACCGTCCCGTGTAACACTGTGAGAAATGAAGAGAAAAAAACAAAAAGAAACGGAAGAAGAATCGCTCGCGACGAGGATCGTGTGGCGCTGTTTATTTCTTCGTGGCTCTTTTGCACGGACTCTTGCGCGGGATGTGAGTTTAGAAAAAAACGTTGATTTCACTCGACGATCGTGTCCCAGGGCTGGAATGGTGACATGTGCTGTAGGACATCGTCTTCGTCGTCTTCGTCGTCTTCGTCGTCGTCGTCGTCGCGCGATCCCGTACGTATACGTCGAGTACGCGCGTGTCCCGCGATCGCTTGCATTGTACCCCACATACCGATCTCTCTCGCGACGTCCCTCGGGTATCCCGTTAACGAGAGACCGCTCTCCGACGACAACGAAGACGACTACCGTTTCACCGTGAGCCGTGATCACACATGTCTATCTCGTGGTGCGTGTACACGCACGTCACCGCGGGACGATGCCCGCCGCCACCGCCCCTTCCTCTTCTCTGCCCCCCCCTCTCTCTCGTATCATTTCTATTATTATTATTGTTATTATTTTTTGTTTATATATGGTTACCGCTACCTTTTCCCTTACTTATAGTATTAATTAGTATTAATTAGTATTATTTAGTATTATTTAGTATTATTTAGTATTATTTACTATTATTGTATTGGTATAATTTTAATTATGTCATCTCGGCGTTAAGATTTCATTTAATTTAATTGTGTTATGATTTTTTTATAACTCTCGTGCTCAGCGTTAGTATGATGGAGAACCTTGTCGAACGTGTTATTCTATACTTTACATTGTATATTTTATATTTTATATATATTATATATTATATTTTTTATTCCATTATCGTGTATGATTTGGCGTTGCTTGCTAAAGGTGTCGTATGTTGTCCGTCTGACTCACCAAATTCTATAAATTTGGTGAAATTCTATAAATAAATGTTCTATATTTTATATTCTATATATATTATATATTATAATTTTATTCCAATATTATGTATGATTTGGCGTTGCTTGTTGAAGGTGTCGTATGTCGTCCATCTGACTCACCAAATTTGTTTTATTATAATATTCATAGTCCCATAGTTTACTAGGTCTTAATGAACTATAAAATCAAATCAAATCAAATCTCTCTCTCTCTCTCTCTCTCTCTCTCCCTCTCTCTCTCTCTCTCTCTCTCTCTCTCTCTCTCTCTCTCTCTCTCTCTCTCTCTCTCCCTCTGTCGTTTCCAGACGGGCCGAAAGTTGACGGACCTCCGGACCACTGACAAAAAACACGGAGCGAGGTGCCAACTTTTCGTCACGTTAGTTTTTCAAATATGTGTGAATGCTTTTTTTCAAATGTTCTGCGACAAAAGTTGGCCGAGATATTCGCCTTTAAAATTGGACGCTGTCAAATGGCACAGAAGTTACTCAAGGGTGATTTAAAAAAAATTCTACCGCAGTGCACCATTGCGACGAGCCGAAGAAGATCGATTTTGACGATTTTTTGTTGCCTGACAGATTTTTATTGGCATTTGGAAAAAAAATTGATCGTGTAAATTTTTATTGAAAAGAAATCAAAATATACAACCCTATTGAGGGACTATATAGCCTCTGTATGAAAAACGTTGTCTAAAAATAAGGATAAAAATGTTTCATAATACATATAAAGGTAGTTCTCGCTGCGGGAAGTTTTCCGAAAAAAAATTCAAAAAAGGGCGGATGTAAAAAAAGTGGTATTTTGGCGAAATTTTTACTCATAACGAGGGCTTAGAAAATAAATTTAAAAAACGGCTAGGTGCAACAACTACTGCAATAGCGAAGATTGTGGTTTTTAAAAATTGACAATTGGAGAGTTATAGCTAGAGTGATGATTCCGGCCAGGTCCGGGAAAGTCGTTTCGAAAAAAAAACGCGATTGACAATTTCAGAATACGTAAATCGTTGTGCCACCTACTCTCACTACATCTGTAACGTGGTCAATTTTCAACATTTTTACTTGAACATTTTTTCACGTATTCTCGAATAAATACGTATACTTTGAGAAAATGCAAAGCGATCGATTTTTTTTACCAGTCACAGTCGTGTCTCACCTTAAGTATCAAATGATAAACGATCATGAATGCGTCGTATTATCCCTTTGCCACCCGAGTCTTAGCGTTGGCTATTTCTTAACGAAATAAATTTTTGCAAAAAAGCACTCGCTCCTCCGAAGTCAAACCTGCACTCGATTCGGCTCCCACGGATCCCGCATCAGGCTGGACTGTGAACGCGAATATCTCGGCCAATTTTTGTCGCCCGACATTTTGAGAAGAAGGGTTTCGCTCGCAATTTCACACTGTGCATGCTCGGAGGGGGAATCCAGATAGTGCGAATCACCCTGTATACGTACATATATACATGACGGAGCCGTCGATGAACTCGATCGCTTTTCCTCTTCATACAGATATACGTTTACTGCATATACATCGATATCACAAAGTTTGGCTCGCACATGCATATATATATATATATAACCGTACGATCGTATATACGTACGAGAGTAGGAGTGAGAAGAGCGCGGGTCCTCACGAAGCGCGCCGGTCCCGGCGATCAGTGCACCGCACTGAGAATGCGGTTATGATAATGCAATGGCCACTGTGCTACGCCAGGATTCCAAACTCTTCCTGTGTGTATACGGGAGATAGTGAGAGCCGAAGATTGGGGGAGTGAGAGAGGAGAGAGAGAGAGGGAGAGAGAGAGAGAGAGAGAGAGAGAGAGAGAGGGAATACTGCTGACTCTCGAAAGACTTAACCTCTCGATCACGATTTCTTACGCATATATATATAAGGATGGTACACTTGCCGGACACACTAACAACTACCGACTTATTATACCATACTATATTATAAGATTCATCGATGAATTCGGTTTCTCTCTCTCTCTCTCCATGTATCTGTACTCCCGCATGTGTATGTATGGCTGCTCGTCATTGGATTGTGCCCATACGTTGAAGAAAACGTTGTCTCTAGTAATGAGTATTGAGCTATCTGACCCTGGGTCCTCCAATGGGAAATTTTAAGGATGTTGAGTCCCTATGAAACATGTTAATGTTAATTGTTCAATAAATAGCTTCTTAATCGTCATGAAATTTTTACACGACCTCCTGAATACTTCATGTAAAAACATACCAAATTTTCAGAATTCTATCATCATTACTTCAACCTCCTTAAGGGTTGAAATAAAAAATGATAAGAAAATTCTGAAAATTTGGTATGTTTTTGTATGAAGTATTTGAGAGGTCGTGTTAAAATTTCACGACGATTAGGAAGCTCGTTATTAAAAAATTAACATTTTGTTAAGAACAATTTTTAAAAGAAATAAAAAAAAATGTATCAATAAACTTCGTTTTGTTTCCGTTGCTTTCAGTATATTGTAGATATTATAAAATTAAGAGGTCAAAAAAAAACTTATTGCAAAGTTACATCAGTTTCCATAAAACAACATTTAATTTGTAAATGTTAATTGTTCAATAACGAGCTTCCTAATTGTCGTGAAATTTTTACACGACCTCTGAAATACTTCATACAAAAACATACCAAATTTTCAGAATTTTATCATCATTTGCGATTTGGGACTCAACATCCTTAAAGTAATCCATCCTGTGGTTCCCTCGGTATCATGTCCACCGACTTTGGAAAAAGTGTTTCGCGAAAAACGCATTTAAGGCGGGCCAACACTTTAGGACACCGAACCGATGATGTTTTGGATTGTTTTATATACATATTTTCGTCTCTGGTAATATTTTCGAGTTATTTCATGCATTAATCAAGGTGTAATGCGCTGTGTCCTTTGACGTGTCCTCATCGTCGTTGTTGATATGCGGAAATTGTGCAACTCGCAATTCGCATCTGAAATAGTCCAACAAATTTTTATACATTTTTGAGGTGTTTTTTAAGAAGAGGAACCTAAAATTTTAAGGAAGAAATCGAGAATTGATTGTTGGAACGTGTGTGAAAAAGAAATGATAGATTTTTAGCTTTTTTCCAGACATTTTGCAATAATAAATATGTTTTAAACAATCTAATCTTTCCAACTTTGGGCTCATGTTTTGATAAATTATATTATGTAAACGTGTTACAAATTTGAAGATGATCCATCAATTTGTTTTCGAGTTATGATTTGCGCAAATTGAAAAAATGTCGCTTCGAGTAAAACGCGAGTGAAAGTTTTAGTATATGTAAATCGTTCCGCTCCCTGTTCCCACTGAATCGTCTGTCACTTGGTCACTTTTCAATATTGTATCTAGAAATTTTTTTCACATATTCTCGAATATGTGCGCTCTGAGAAAAAGCAAAATAAAATCGAATGTTTTGACCCGTTACAGTGGTTGGGAGTCGAGCGGAGAGTCTTTATCATTTATATACATACCGTTAGAAGGAATCCGAATATCGTTTTGAAATTTTCAAAGTGTATTCTTAAGATATTTTGCTAACGATTTATGAAATTTATAAAAAAATGTTTTTTTTAAGCATATAAAGTGGTTGATCGCCTTAAAGTTTGAAGTACGGTTTGCTATCGCTCGCCCAGCCGACTGCCAGAAACTATAGCTCATTCAATTTCAAGAATATTCAAATAAAATTTTCAGGCGATAAAGAATCTGATCGAAAAAAATTATTTTTGAGAAAAGCAATTTCCCACCCACCCAGACGTAGCCCGTTAACACTGCCTACGAAATGCCTAAAAACCGAATAATTCCCTACCAGAGAGATTCCCTACTTCGACAATCAAAGTTTATCGTCAAGAATTAACTCTGCGACCCAAGAATATCTAAGATCCCATCGAATCGCATATACCAGGCTGCACAATCGATCGTCGTATTTTCCGTCCCACCCATCGTCTTTTTCGGAAGATCGAATAAACGTTCGCGAATCGACGCCGAGTGTGTCGGCGTCACGGACCGGATATCGTCTCGCATCCCCGCGAATAAATGCCATCCAGCCCATTAAGCATCCAAAAGCGTGCAGTAGATTCCTGATTTGGGGTGTAATGCCCCACTCCTGTATTTCTAGACTGCTCGAACGTTTCTGTGTATAGCAAGGATTCGGAGATAGGAAAATTGAGGAGGCAAGAAAAAGACTAACTATCAGCGTAGGCCTCAGTGTATGCTCTCGTTTCTCTCTCTGTGTAGTATATATATATATATATATATATATATATATATATATATATATATATATATATATATATATATATATACATGTGTTTGTGTGTCTGAGGAGATAGAATACATTGTGACCTGAGGAAAGGGGATGGTGGAACTAGCCAGACGGAGAGAGGGAGAAATGATGAGAGAGAGAGAGAGAGAGAGAGAGAGAGAGAGAGAGAGAGAGAGAGAGAGAGAGAGAGAGAGAGAGAGAGAGAGAGAGAGAGAGAGAGAGAGAGAGAGAGAGAGAGAGAGAAGGAGAGAGAGAGAAAGAGAGGAAGAAAGAGAGAGAAAAAGTGAGATGAAAGTCATTCCGTGTCTAAGGAACCACCGAGGGTGGTTTTTAAATAATTCTACTATTTCCATGCATATTGCAGGAAACAATTACAAGTGTAATTGCTAATAGAAGATTCCAGACGAGGCCAGGTTTATCTGCTCGGTGGGTTTTCCAGGTCTCCGTGTATATAACTGACTTTTCTCTCTTTCTCTCTCCTCCCACCCTCCCGTTCCCTATTATCGCTCTTATCTCTCCTTTCGTTTCTTTTTTTTTTCGTTCCTTGCCGCGTTTCTCTATCTTTCTCTTTGGCGAATTCTCTCGCGCGGCTTGCGAAATATACCGTTTGAGTTTTCGTTACTACGACCGAGACAAATCTTTCCTCCGTACTAGCTATGTCTTTCCGCGCTCGCTCCGTCTCTCCATCTGCCTTGCCCCTCCGTCTTTTGGGTCCGCCGTTCGAGAAAATAGGATGGGATAATATTTTTAACCTCGGTGGTAAAACGTCCCGGGCGGATCAACACTTTCGCTAATTGCACTTGATGAATTATTCGTACAATTTTACGGGTATAATCTCGGCTGAACGTAACTTTTTAATCCACTCACGACTGTGAGGAGTCGGACTCTTTTCATCTGTTCTCGGCGATTTCAATGATGACACCGCGATCCGACTGTTGCGATTTGATACTCGGAGTTCAGTGACGTACGCGGATTCTCTGGGTCCGGCGGGGAGGCGTTACCATTTCTGCAGGTTCTTACCATTTTTATAGCAGGGTACCATTTTTAGATGACGTTGTTATTATCACTGGACATTACTATTTTGACAGGACGTCGGCGTTTTTACTGGACGTTACCATTTTGACCGCACGTTACCATTTTTATTGCCCGTTACGACTCTTAGATGATGTTGCTTAGATGATTCTCTACATCCTTCGTGGAGACTTTACCATTTATGCGGGATGTTACCATCTTTACTGCAGCATACCATTTTTAGATGACGTTGCCATTATTACAAGACATCACCATTTTGGCGGGACGTTCGTATTTTTACTGGACGTTACCATTTTGACAGGACGTTGCTATTTTGGTAGGACGTTACCATTTTGACAGGACGTTACTATTTTGACAGGACGTTGGCGTTTTTACCGGACGTTGCCATTTTGACTGGACGTTACCATTGTTACTGCCCGTTACAACTCTTTGATAATGTTGCTTAAATGATTCTTTACGTCCTTCGTGGAGACGTTACCATTTTTGCAGGATGTTACCATTTTTAGTGCAGAATGACATTCTTAGATGACGTTGCCATATTACAGGACATTACTATTTTGACAGGACGTTCGCATTTCTACTGGACGTTACCATTTTGACAGGATGTTACCATTTTGACAGTATGTTACCATTTTGACAGGACGTTGCCATTTAGACAAGATGCTACCATTTTGACAGGTCGTTACCGTTTCAACAGGACGTTACCATTTTGACAGGACGTTAGCATTTTTACTAGATGCTACAATTTGACAGGACGTTACCATTTTTACTAGACGTTACCGTTTTGACAGGATGTTACCATTTTTACCAAATGGTTATTCAAACATTCTGGACACGATCTGCAACGAGTGTTCAACCTTGTAGCATCGTCTGTTACCATCTGATGGCTCTTCGTGGCAGGCACTCAAGAAGATGACAGGTAGTCAAACACTCGGCTAATGAGCTTCGGGGACTATCCTTGTACCGCACGGTGTACTCAGCAAACCTACGAACACTTCTACCCTCCCTCTTTCTTCCTCACCCATCAACTCTTCGTCGTTTGCTCAACGAGGGTAAGAATTTTAAGTATTTGGCGAAAATGTTTCGAACGAGGTGCCGCAATGGCGGCGACGCCTTAACGCTCATCCACATGCCTACGTAATAACTTCGCCCCGATACCTTTTATATATAACGATACATCGATAACGCGTCTCCTAACCCTAAAGAGAGACCCTTCATCCTCACGGGCGGATGTGAGATAAAGTAAACAAGGAGAACTTGGCTCTTTTGCTCGTGAAAACTGACGGGAGGGCAAACGAGCAATACACGACGACGAATGTGTGCAACTCGTCGACGACGTCAGTGGCGACGAAACCCGAAGAGCGACCAGACGCGTATAGCTACGACGTCGTCGGCGACAACGGCGATGGAGGTCCGTCGTGGCACAAGGGAAGGCAGGAAGTTGAGCTGGCGGACGAGCGGGCGAAAGAGAGAGAGAGAGAGAGAGAGAGAGAGAGAGAGAGAGAGAGAGACAGAGAGAGAGAGAGAGAGAGAGAGAGAGAGAGAAAGGGAAGCCGAGAGGCAGAGATAGCGAGGGAGAGGATGGAAAAAATCAAGCAAATTGGTATGCAGCACACAACAAGCAGCGGGAGGAACAGTAGGAGGAGGAGAAGGGGGCGACGTGGGGCTGATGGTTGTGCTGGGACAAGCGGGGGTTGCTGCGGGTTAGACCAGCCGTTGTAGCACAGGCAGTAGTGGTAGCCCAGCTAGGGGCTTCCAACTCCAGAGGGTGCGGGATCAATACTCTCTCGTCTTCTTCTCTTCCTATGCTTCGCCGTAACCACTTCCTTCGCGTTTTGTTTTTCTCGCCCCTTTTTTTCAACTCCAGCCCGCGCCACGTGAATCTCTTGTGCTTCTTCTTTCAATTTCGATGGACGAAACGAACGTTGCTCGATAGTTCCAGAATGATTTGGTAGCCCATGGGACACTCGGCAAAGATTTTCCATCGAATTGTGTCGTAGGAAGATTCGTTCGTGCTACAGGTAACGTTGCTTGGATCAAATTACCGATGTGCTTTGTTGAATGGTATAAAATGGTCACCTGGTGGTTCTGAAGAGACGATTTTTTCATCGGGCGAGATGAAAACGACAATCATAGACTGGGGAGAAGATTGTCTGGAATTCCGTGTAGCGTGTTTGGGTTTGTTTGGGTTTGTTTCGGTACAGGATTGAATGTGTGGATGTAGAGTTTGTTTCGTCATAGAATTAATATTCTTTTGGTAATGGATCTAGTGGATACGAATGAGGTGTCTTCAGTAGGCTGCAGATCCCATTTATTGTGGGATACTCAAAAATCTGCGACCCAAAATAATCCGGTATCAATGGTACTAAGTAACAATTGCGCCTATACCGTAACAACTTAGTCAGATAAGAGGAAGGGCACTTGAGTTAAATGGAATGTAGTTCATTTCCCGAAGGAATGCATTTTAGGATAAGCTGCAAATACTGATGAACTTTGAAGTCAATTTTGACAAAGTGGATGATCCTTGTTAAAAACTTACAATCATTTCCTCGGAAGAACGTAAAAAATGGGAAGTGTGCAAAAACATTTTGTTCGATCTAAACTGGAGCCCACTAGGGATTCCAGAATTTGTCCAATTTCTAGGATCGAATCTGCAGCAGATACCAAAGCATTTTAACGTCAATACACAGCACTGGAAAAGTACCTAGATGGAGGAGAATTGTTCAGAAGGAACAATACACTTTTATGGACACTACATTTTTTCGACCAAAAAGTGTGCATAAAAATTTTACCAGGGAAAAGATTTTCCAACTATTCGTAAAAATCTTCGCTGATTATCTAGTTTCTTCTATATTCACATGGTGAAGCCCTTTGACATTGTGCTGCAACATCAATTATAAGAATTAGAAGTTTAATAATTTGATGAGTTAAGAATTATAAGAATAAGAAAAAACTCTG
Organism: Ophion costatus; assembly: GCA_951751655.1. Classification (NCBI taxonomy): domain Eukaryota; kingdom Metazoa; phylum Arthropoda; class Insecta; order Hymenoptera; family Ichneumonidae; genus Ophion; species Ophion costatus. The sequence goes on along the minus strand of OX632357.1, from coordinate 21,307,637 downwards.
CCACCCAGGCTTTCAATATCTGTGTTCAGACGTCCAGTGTGCTGATTTCGTATTGAATTTTCCAAAACATTACCACCTGCTGTATCAGACTAACCAACTAATGTCCACCGAAGATAAAAAATTAAAAAACCACCCCTAAAGTCCCCTCCGTGAGACCCACATAGTGCCCAACCCAAAAACCAGTCTCAATGATTGAGATCATGGGTTGCAAACGAGTACTGCGGTGGTGTTTTTTTCTTCTCCTCTTCTTATTGCTCCGCGCAGCCTCCTTGTATCGCCTCCCGGTGCAACGCACGATCTCCATTGGAGAATGAACGCACGAGGTACGAATGTGCATTGGGGGCAAAATACGTGAATTTTAGGTGTTGGCCATGCTCCGGCAAGGCCTCGCTTGCTTCGCCTTCGCAACTCACGAAAACAATGGGCTGGTATGGCTCTGGGAGGATATGTGGGGAGACCGTGGAATTGCGGCTTGGTGGCTACACGGACTGAGTATACGCATCAGCACATAGAGCCCAACATTTCTCGATCTCTCTCTCTCTCTCCCTCTCCCCCCTCTCGAGTTGCTAATATAATTAGGATATTCACGCGGGAAGCCTTGTACACCCACCGACGGATTAACGAGGCGTATCCTCCGCAACGAGAATACCGAGCTCTCATTCCTCCACCCTTTTAGAGAACCGTCCGTACATACCTTCCGTTGCGTGCCAGAAGGTCGTAACTCTCCGCATCTGTACGCTAGCCCGAGCACCCTGGTGGAACGAGAAAAGGGGTTGAAAGTTCTCGCGGCTTCCACCCCCTCGCCCCCAAAAACAAGTATCGCGAGTTTCGCTAAAGACATCATTAACCACCCCTCTCGATTTTGCGAGTTTTATTGCTTCGTTCTTAATATTCTTTTCTCGTTGATCTTCTCTCGTCTCTCTATTCGTAAATAATGACCCGTGACGAATTTTCCCGTCATCGACTGCACGAGCTTCTCCCTTGCGGCTCTGGAAAAGCTTGCGAAAGAAAAGCGAAAAATCATTGAGGACGACGCGGGGGGCGGGTTGAGTCGCTTGCGAGGTTGGTAGTTAGATAAGGGTGATGGAGAAAGTCAGAGACAGAGTAACGATTCTTGGCTGGTCACGTACCGGGTTAATGCAGCGTGGTGGAAAGTCTCGGGCTTTATTAAGTCGTTTCGCGAGAATGGAGAGTAAGAAACCGGGGTCAGACCTCGCCAAGGGCGCGAATATTCTACGTTGAGTGCAAAAACGAACGGCCATTTCCCTTTACTGTTTTTAACATTGTTTTATTACGCGAAAATGCCGGTAAAACGGGAAATTTCGATTCCATTTGTTCCGGAAACCCAAACAAATCCAAATATGATTCGCTAAACTTTAAAAAATATCTAGGGGAAGTCGAGGTAAGATGATAATGCTAAGGTCATGTTCAAATAAAACAATGCATATATGAGTCAGTCAACTTTAATTATTTCTTTACCTAATCAGCATTTATTAATCTCTTAATTTTAGAAGCAATAAGTAAATCTTTCTGATTTGTACCATACAATATATATTTTTTATTAAACCTTTATTTTCCCCATCTTAACCCGTATGCGGGGCAAGATGAAACAGCGCTGGGATAATGATGGGTCACGAATTATTGGCATCTTTCGCATATAAAAGTGGTTTCATTCTCAATACCATCAATTTGATAAGCCAATCGTCTAAGTTCTGTAGGATTAGTCCGAATAATCTTGCTTTCATGTCCATTTGATTATTTGCAAGTTCTTTTTCTTCCCCTGGTAAAAACACCGGTTGAAGAGGAACCAAATGCCTTACTAGTTCCATTTCACCCTTTCTAACGTAAATAGTGGTACGTTGTGAAATATTCCGGGTTTGCCATAGCTTGTATTCACCTTGACCCATTAGACGGTTAACGAATTAACAAAAAAATTACGCAGTACCCTTGAACATTTCTGACAAACCGTTCTTATTATATTAATAATTAGTACTTTCATTGTATTTACCTACCTGTCTCTAATCAATATCAGAAACTCAAATAAACTGAAACGATGTTAAACTTCACCAAAAGTTACATGGTTTTGTCAAAAAATCGATATTGTTTTCTCCCTCGAGACGCGTGCTTCCGCCACAGTTGATACTTTCACACTTATTTACCTTACCACCCCCCCCCCCCCCCCCGAAATCTTGCCTTGAGTTCCCCTACATCCCTTTATGTCCAGAACTTAATTTTTTAATCCTCAAACTCCAATTCTTTTTTCGTATATACATTAAAATTTGAAAAAGAAACCACGTTGCCGAATGTTTCGTGCAGACGAGGATATCGATTGCAAAAATTTCACTCGGCTGGTGGTGGTCATCGCCAAATAAGCGAAACATCGTTGCTCATTAGCATCGAGACAATCAATGAGAAAATATTGGAAGCACCGATGAGTGATATCCTGTTGGTTGACCTCTTGTGGTTGGTCTTCGTCACGAGGACGGAAATCGTTCGACGCCGACGGGAAAGGCGAACGCTTATGCCTGAATAGAACCAGCCACCAATGTGCCCCGATGTGGCGACGAATAATTTCGTTCCGAAACAATGAAGTGTGTTGGACTGTGATGTGACGATTGGCTCGTCGATGACGATGTTAAAAATGCCCACGGGTTCACGGCTACCGGTGCAGGGGTTGTCACTTCCGGTTTCATAGAATTTCTCGTCGATCAAGGTCGTACATGCGAAGACGTGACTTTGAGGCTTGCAACTTTCAGTTTTGTGAAAAAAGCGTGGGGACTCGTGGGGTAAACCGACCGGTGAATGGACGAATAACGAAAATGTAGGATTCTGGTGGATCGTAAAATGGAAATATTGTGAAAACGGATTTTTCCATCGATGTAGTTGCGAATAGATATTATTCCGATGGTAGAAAAAAATAGTCGAAGTAATTGCAACAAATAATATTGAAGGAATTGATGAATAAGTAACGGAGGGACTGAATCGCCAGTGAATGGACGAAATTACCAGCAGATGGGAACTTGACCGTGAGTAAATGGACATGTAGTGTGTATGAACACTGTAAAGCATAACGATTTATTTTTATTTAAGGCCTTCGGCCACATCAACGGGTATAAAATCATGTGCGAATTTAACAATTTTTTTTCGTATGAAGAAATGGTTCACTCATACAATTAGTTACACATCTATTTAGTATGAATATGAAGCTGTTAGACATTTTTTTTTCTCGAGGTACAAAATGGCCGACTACTAATATTTTCTTTTGTTATCTTTTTTTAGGCGCTCCGCGGCGTGACATTTAGCATCCAAAAGTTGCAGGTATTTGAACTTAAGAAATTAATTTTTGTGAAAAATTTCGGTATAACTCCTCATAAAATGAAAAGTTTTCGATTAATCACAAATTCCGTACGTACTTCTCTGCGAAATGCAATTAGGAACATAACTTTTAAATTTGAAGTAAACCGAGTGAAAATTGTTGAAGTTATTTGTCACGCCAATTGGAAAAAAGCTGTTTCGAGTGAATCACTTTTTCATACGAAAAAATTTGTTAAATTCGCACATGATTTTATACCCGTTACTGTGGCCTAAGGCCTAAAGCAAAAAGAAAATACGATTTTTTGGACCTTCTAATTCAGGCTCCAGCCTTAAGTGATGTTCCTTGTATGTTGAGCGGTGTGCAAGTACCACAAACCAGAAAAATTCCGCGTACCGTCCAAATTCGATATTAAACCAACCAATCGGTTTCAACGACACCCGTGATTTTCTCCCTAAATTATCGTGGTTCGAGTTTTTATCGAAAATTCATATTTTTCACTAATTGAAAATACAAATCATCTTTGGTGCATTCACTGGTCAGTTTACCCTACTTCTTGGATTGAAATAATCATATTTTTATACGAACGTGATTTTAAAATCGAAGTTTTTATTGGTGTGTTGTTCATTGATGCAGCTCCCCTACGAATCCCTGCCAAGCTGCGATACGAACGACAGTTGGTTAGCGTCCGTCTCAGAAAGAATAGTCCAGGGATCGTGGGTTCTACTGTAAAGATGAGAGGGGTAGGTGCAGTCGTCAGAATAGTTGGCGGTTGGTATATAAATCCATGTGATAAATAATGACCGTAATTGATCGTACGTGGTCGGTGAAGAAGAGCAAACGCTTATGATCTGTAGAGCTAGCACATCACACGATGCAAAGGATATTAGGGGTGATCACCCTCTCCATGCACGTGTGGATTTGAACAATCGTAGGAACTTTAGGACACTCGTAGGCGCAGATATAAATTTTGAGCATAAATATTGATTATTGGATCTTACAAGGAACATCCCTCAGGTGACATTCTTCGATTTTGTTCAAATTTGAATATGTTATAAAGCACCGAAAAGTAAGCGATACGTATTTTTTTTATCGGCGGAAAAACGGTTTTAAGGGGTGAAACGCACCCTCAAAAATGGGGATGTTTTTCGTTTTTTGTCGATAACGTTTAAACGGTACGAGATATAAACAAATTTCAAATTGCAACAATATTTATATTTTTGTGTACTATACATTGGATATGAGAACGATAACGTTATCGAGGAAAAACGAAAAACACCCCATCTTTCGAGGGGTGGTTCCACCCCTTAAAACCGTTTTTCCGCCGATAAAAAAAATACGTATCGCTTACTTTTCGGTGCTTTATAACATATCCAAATTTCAACCAAATCGATGAGTGAACATCCTGAGGGATGTTCCTTGTTAGTAATTTTATAAAATTCATTTTTTTCGCGGTGACGTTGAGCTGGTAGGGTTACAATCCTTAATCCCGAGAACCTGGGTCGTTTTCGTTTTCGTACTACCAAGCCAATAATTGTCAATGAAAAAATCTGAACAAATTCATGGTCAATCTTTAGGCCGTACTTTTCAAGCGAAAAAAGTTTTTTTTTCCTTATTTTAATTTTTTTTCCATTTAATGTTAAGCAACCTATGAAGAAAATGATTTTGGGCCGGACGAAAACGACCGAGTTCCTTTCGTTTCGGTTCTTTTAGATAGTCAGCGAAATACTCTTAAGCTCTTATAGGGGAGTTATTTAGTTAACACTTAATGTAAAACAATTTTTTAGTTTTTTTTTATCTTCTGATGTGGTGTGAGGATATCTTGAGCTATTTAGGAATCGTGTTTTTTTCGAACTCAGGTAATACATGTTAGATATCTTCCTCACGAGGTGAGCTATCATCTCCTTAAGGCTTTGCATCGACCTTCCTAACACTCTGTATATCAAAATGAGTTTTTATGTAGTAATCTCGGTTACAACCTTCGATATCATCCTAAAATCCATTCCCAATATAGAAGGCCGACATACACATGAGCGTAATCGTGGGCAAGAGCTAGTAGAATATATATGTGTGTGTGTGTATATACACATTCATTTAGCCTCACATGAAAATGAATATAATAAAAAATGAATTATTATGCAATGATAGAGTACAATTACATATTACTTTTTCAATTTACATGTGTTTGCCCCTTTTTATTACAATTTCATAGTAATACAGTTGTAATAAACAACTTGTTACAAATTGTTACAACTTGTAATAAAGATTTAATTACAACAACTTTAGTTGCAATTACCACTCGAGTTGTCATTAAAAATAAAGTTGTAATTATCAATAAAGTTGCAATAAAGTTTTGCTTCATTGTTTGGCCTCTTTATTACAATTATTTTATTTCTAATTTACGAAACGTAAATGTACGTTTTTTCATCCTGCCAATCCTTATTTAAATAAGATGAATCACTGGCTATCGGAAATGTGTTTGAAGAATTGTCTTTTCTTTTTAAATCCAAAAAATTTCTGTCCTCCAAAAAGTCGGTGACGGCATATTTTTACGCAGGTTCATCAAAAAAGTCTCGGCACCCGATCAAAATTTTACCAGTTCAAGAGTTTCATGGATCCTTGAAAAAAAAATCTATTACTCTGAACAAAATTTTCATTGCCGATGCAATTCTCCTCCTTGCCTGTACTCTGCGATGAGCAGTGTAAAAAAGTGCAGTGACTTATGAGAAGACCTAAGATTGCAAATTGAAAATTTGTCGATTTATTTGAATGATCGATTACTCTAAAAAAGTCCACCGACTTTTTCGCACTGCCGACTAGAAAAATTCCTTTAAAATTCGATAATTACCGAGAAAAAAGCACAACAAAAGAAATCGGCCCATTCTGAGCTCACAATCGAGCGATTGGCGTATTATGTGCGTCGTTCAATTCGTTCGTGAATGCAAAGGGACGAGGGCATAGAGATCTCCGTAAATTTACATGCCCGGGTGGTCGTTTGCGTGGCTTTGACGACAAAGAAGTCTCGGCCTGATATTACGAGTCCTTATTTAACCGAAGAAGTAAAATATTAGAACGATCGTCGTTCTCGTATTATGTATAGGCGGGGTGCGGTCCACTCGAATGGCCATAAATAAGATTTCACCGCGTAATATGTAATATCGCGTGCCGCTAGTGCGGTCGGTAGCAACCGCACGCCGCGCTGCTGCCCTTCACCATTGTACTTTTATCTTTATTCATTTCGCATAGTTTTATCGTCGAGGCAAAGTTGAAAACGTCTCCCATCTCGACGGCCTCACGTCTCGCGAGGACTCACGCTGCTCATTCCGGCTTCGTCCTTGTGCCACGAGGGAATTCGAGATATCGCAAGTTCGCAGGGCGTACGTATGGCTTACTCGGCCCTTGGTCCTTCGGCTGCTCCTATGTGTGTCCGTGTATTTGCCCACCCTTAATTTTCTTTCTTCCTTATTCGTCCTTCTCAGACGTATCCAGCGTTTACTGAAAAATGCAAATTTCCAAAAAAAAAAACTCGCCGTTTCAATCATTCGTATTGGTTCGCAATTGTTATTTAATTGTTCGAAATATTTATTTAATTATCCGTGTGAATCGATAATAATTATTTCATTATTCGTATTTCTTCGTAATCATTATTTAGTTGTTTGTATTAATTCATAATAATTATTCAATTATTCGGATCAATTTGTAATTATGATTCAATTATTCGTAATAACTATTCAATCATTCGTATCAATTCGGAGTAATTATTTAACTGATCGTATTGATTTGTCATAATTATTTAAGTATCCGTATTGATTCGTGAGAATTATTCAATTATTCGTATTAATCCGTAATTTTAATTACGTGTAAGTATTTATTTATATGTAATAATTCATAATAATTATTCAATTATTCGGATCAACTCGTAATTATTTTTTCATTATTCGTATTAATTCATAATAACTATTCGGTTATATATAATTATTTAATTATTCTTATTAATTCGTAGTAAATAGTGAATTGTTCGTATTAGTCCGTAATAATTATTAAATTATTCGTACCAATTTTTTTAACACTAAAATAATAATAAATAATAAGTAACAATAATAAATAATAAATAATAATTAATAGTAATAAAAAAAATTATTCCTACCAATTCGTAATAATTATTTATTTATTCGTATTGGTTCGTAATAATTATTTAATTGTTCGTATTGATTATCAATCGTTATTTTTTATTGTTATTGATTCGTAATAATTATTTAAATATTCCGATATTTGATTGTAATATTTTATTATATTGAGCCATTTCGACCAACATCGTTACGTGTCCAACCATCATACCTACGCTTTATTATCATCATGGGGCACTCTATCCCATCAAATTCATAAAATAAAAATCCTCGATAAATCAACACAAGTGCGGATAAATTTTTACTTCCCCGATTCCCTCAGTCTCGCACACCGCTCTGATCAAACGTCAAAGATCCAACGAGTCCGCAGTGACGTTAGATATTCCTCGTTGCCAATTCGTTACAAAACAAATCCCCAAAACGTGTTTCCTGCGTATTTCCGGACGTGAATCGAGCAAGGATTGCGCTTTTTTTCTTTCATCCAACGCATTACAAGGTAAACGTTGAAAATTCGCGTGTTTGTGCTTCGTGGTGTGAAAAGAGAGGCGACGAAGAGTGGTATAAAGAGGTAGAGGGAGACAGATGGATGGATAGTACGATGGTTAACATCGTGGAGGACGGAAAATGGTTAACGAGGCGTCATTCAGGGCTGCACAGCTCCTGCCTCGTAGGAAAAGTCGCGATGTGCTCAAGCGATACTTGCCTGTGGATTTATATAAAATATCCATATGGGAAAAGTGTATTTCAAGCTCGTTGTATCTGCGCAATGTAGGCTATCGGGACATCTGGCTGTTTCGAGGACGGTCCCCGAAATCCAGAGTCTCCGAAATCAGTTTTCTCCATACGTATGCCGATATGGGCGATATATATATATATATATATATATATATATATATATATATATATTTACAATCTACGCAGTCAGTGTATATTTTCCACCTCTGACTCGGATTCTGTGACGCTTTCCATCTACCCCACCGTTGCCTATATGTCGCGCGCTGCTGAGCAAAATTCGCATAAATATGCAAACTCGAGCTCCCGAGAGAATGTAGGACCAGCCGAAAAAAATGTTCCATTCGATGCTCGTCCCATAGAGGCGCTTCCACGCCACGCGCGATCATTTTTAGACGGCCTAATATTTTTTCAGTGTTGCTTAAGGAGCTTCGATACCATTTCTCAGCCGCAAAAGTGGCGCTGAAAACGCAATGGGCTTTCGGCAGGGTATCAGCCACTTGTGAATAAAATTTCATTGAAAAATAAACTACAATTGGGCATTTTCCAACGCATAATATTGGTTAAAAATATTTATAAGCCGGGAAATTATATCAATGGTTATCATTTTTGCAATTAAACATAAACTCGTTGCAATTTTATTCAAGAAAAAAAACGGTTGAGTTGGTAATGGAGAAACAGCTTCTGCCATTGGCAGGGATGACGAGCGCTATAGCGTCGTCGGCGCCAGGTTATTTACACGATGAAGAACGTGTAAGGTTCAATAATTCATGAAGAGTTTTTGCTTCGACGAAGTCGAGAAAATGTTAAAAATGACGAGCGGACGAATAAATAAATTTTATTATAGATTTCGAAAGCTGTGAAAACTATGTACGATTAAGGTAGTATGTGCACGAACTTCCTCATTAGAAAGAGAATTGATTTTTTTTATGCTGTAGAAGTAGACATACAGAATGACGTCCGCGAAAACTCTGCATGCCTTACCGGCTGAATACAATAGTAATTAAGGAGGTGCGATCACTTCTATGGGGTCAAAAAAGAGTCTAAATTTATTTTACCCACAGTTGCTCTGATTGATGTTTATTTATGTTGATCATTCGTATTATCGTTTATAGTGCGCCAAATGTTGTGGTGAATGATGAATTTATTGCACGTGAACAAATAAAAACTGAAAAATTAGATTGCCAACGACTCGGTAGTAATCTTCGTAATAATAATATTAACATATCCGCCGTAAAAACGGACTAAAAAGAGGAAAAATAATCAGTCGGAAACCTGTTAAAATAGGCTTGAATTATTACCTCAGCGGAATTAACATGATAGGCAGAATATAATTAGCCGAGTAAAAATGATTGTATATACTCAGATACAATTATATAAAAATGATATACAATCATATATATTTATATATAGGTTTATATATACTTGTATATAACTCTATACATTCGTATATATAATCCGATATAAATGTTCGTATATATAATCCGATATAAATTTGATTTGATAAAATTATACATAGTTCTGTATATAATGATATATGGAGATACTATTTTTATAGGGAGTTTATATAATTAGATATAATATCATATACAGTTATATGGTATATAATTCAATAGGTTGTTGTATATAATTATATATATACGTGAACATTTTATTTACGGTATATCCAATGGTATATGACTGTATATGAGTACTTTTATTTTCTTTTGAAATATCCCGAGTACAAATGAATGTATATAAACATATATAATTGTATATTAATTGATCATACACAATTGTATACAAAAATTGGCCGGATAGAATTTTATATATTTGTATATGAACGTATACAATTGTATATACTATTATATAGTTATGTACGATAGTATATGAATATGTATTTATAATAAAATGCCATCAGTTGTTGTTTGCATATTTTGTGGCGGCTTCTATTCAAATTAATTTCAAAACAAAGCTGGGTCATGTTCGCCAAACGAGAAAAAGCTGAAAAAAGCCGAAAAGTTTCGAGTAGTCGCGATTTTGTAAATCGAAAAAAATATTTTCTAACACCTCGATATTCATACTAAATAGATGTGTAATTAATTTGATGAGTGAACAACTTTTTCATACGAAAAAAAAGGTTAAATTTGCACCTGATTTTATACTCGTTACTGTGGCCTAAGGCCTTAAGGATGTTGAGTGCCTATGAAACATGTTAATGTTAATTGTTCAATAAATAGCTTCTTAATCGCCATGAAATTTTGACACGACCTCCGGAATACTTTATGTAAAAACATACAAAATTTTCGGAATTCTATCATCATTCCTTCAACCTCCTTAGGGGTTAAAATAAAAAATGATAAGAAAATTCTGAAAATTTGGTATGTTTTTGTATGACGTATTTAAGAGGTCGTGTTAAAATTTTACGACGATTAGGAAGCTCGTTATTAAAAAATTAACATTTTGTTAAGAAAAATAAAAAAAACGTTTCAATAAACTTCGTTTTGTTTCCGTTGCTTTCAGTATATTATAGATATTACAAAATTGAGAGGTAAAAAAAACTTATTGCAAAGTTACATCAGTTTCCATAAGACAACATTTAATTTGTGAATGTTAATTGTTCAATAACGAGATTCCTAATTGTCGTGAAATGTTTACACGACCTCTGAGATACTTCATACAAAAACGTACCAAATTTTCAGAATTTCATTATCATTTGCGACTTGGGACTCAACATCCTTAAGGGGGTACCCCCACTTGCGATTTGGAAAAAATCGATTTTTTATTGTATTTTTTTTAAGTATAAGTATCTGAGAATATGTCCTGAAAATTTCAAGTCGATTCGAACAAAATTGACTGAGATATGAGCGTTGAAAGAGAAGAATCCGTTGTGTAAACGACCGGCTAATTGAAACTTTAAACGCGTTTTTCTCAAAATGGCATTTCTGAAGTCGGTGACCAAGATTACTCGAACACTAATGAACCGATCTTCTTGAAATTTTGCAGGCTTGTTTAATACATAAAAATGTAGTCTTTAATCGTTCGATTTTTTTTTCGAAAAAAATGGCCGTTTTATAGCCAAAAAACGGCCGTTTTTTTTCGTTAAAATCGAACCATTAACTTTGACTGTCCGCCATTTTGTGAAAAATGAATATTTTTTAAAATCCTTCGATTAAAGACTAGTTTATACTTATATTTGACTAAATCCATCCGCATTTTTTTTCAGATGATCCACTTCGCCGCAATGTTGGTCACCGCAAACCGTGTATATAAAAACATTATTTCATTGACGGCCATTTGCCACTAAACGATGTAATATTTTTCAATAAAAAAATTACTGAAAGTTCTTCAAGGTGTGTTCTTTAAGATGGTATATTGATCGATTAAAAAAGTTTTGTAGTTTTCTTTAAAAAAATTCATGAAAAAGGTCTTTTTTTTGCGCTACGAGTGGGGGTAACGCCTTAAGATCCGTCTACAGCGGCGGTTTCGCGCAGACACGAGACGTCAAAGAAAACGTGCCGTTCGAAACGAGCTTTGTAAGTTATGCGCGCATGATTCTCCGGCAATGAGGGACTTGTGTCTCGGGGAAAAAGTCGCCGGCTCGGAAAAAGGCTTGGAACTCGAAACAATCCATAGGCACGTTGCGCACGTATCGTGCGAGCGGAGGAGCGCGAAACGTTTCACTCTGCGGCCTGTCAACAGTCCGCAGAGACCTCAAAAACTTTTTTGGCGAATCTTAATTTTTTTTCGATTTTTTGTCCCCCGTTGAAACAGTGCGCCATGGGGCCGGGTAAATTTTCCGTCGGCGAAATCTCGGCGGCGTGCCCGTGACACACTTCGATCTCTCGCGGGCACGCGCGACGATTGTCCCCGGCGATGCTTTGCAGCCGTGACATTAGAAACGTCGTTCTTTTTTTGCCGTCGGTTGGGGAGTTTTTTTTTCTTCTCTTTTTTATGTTATTTTTTTTGCTCCTTAGTCCGCGGTTGTTTGTTTCTCTCGAAATTGTTTTGTTCGCAACGAGGACGAGAGTAGAGCACGGCGACGACGGTGGCGGCGAAACGCGCACGTATAGAAGCAACGGCGGCTAGTCGACCGTTGGTGCGTGCCTGCGCATAACTTTTCAAGTCTTGTGTCTGCGGGTGTGCGTGTACGGTTTATCGCTTTCTCGCTCACCCGCTGGCTTATGACTGTCCCACTTACCTAGCTCGCTTCCTCGCCCCTTTTTGCCCTCTTTACTTGCCCACAACCCCCCCCCCCCCCCCCCGCCCACGCGTCAGCCCATTTTCCACAGTGCCCTCCCCGCGGCCCTTATCGCTGGCTGGGGAGACGCGGCTCCTGCAAATCCTCCCGAAAGGAAAAATCTGGACGATATCCTTTTTTCTGTCTCCCTCGTCGCGCACTCGCTCGAGGTTGTAAAATCGCGGGCAAAAAATGAAACGGGGATTAGACCCTTCGTCCGACCTCCGCACCCCCACAGTGATCCACAGGGCGTCGCGCCGGTGGAGAATTTTTTTTTCTCGGTTCCCGGTGATTGGGGACTATCGATATCGAATTTCTGGATATCAATCTACTCGGGGGATTTTATACGCTGATGACGAAGTTTGCATGTGGAGGAAGTAGAATTGAATTCGGCGCTGGATTGTGTATTGATTAATATTTTTTATTAATAATTGATTGATGAGGAAATAAATTATATTAATGGAACGCTGGATTAAGTATCCATGATAAATGATTTAAAAAAATAATTAATAAAAGGATTATATTAATTGAGCGTGGTATTGAGTATCGATTGATAAATAATAGTAATAAATAATCAGTAAATAAGATATATGTATGGGGCACTGTATTGAGTATTGATTGATGCATTATATCGATAATCAATTAATAAATTAATTATACGAATTGGCAGCTGGGTTGAGTATCTATTAATAAGTCATATTAATAAATCGTCAATAAATTAAGTATATTGATCAGGCGCTGGATTAAGGTCGATTGATAAATGATTTCAATGAATAACTAATAAACGAATGATATTAATTGAGCGCGGTGTTTGACTATCGACTACTAAGTTATAGTAATAAATAATTTATTGAGATATTATATCAATTGGGCGCTGGATTGAGTGGCGATTGTTAAGTTATATTAATATGTAATCAATAAATAAATTATACGAATTGAGCCGCGATTGTTGAAAAATGATATTAATAAATGATCAATAAATAAAATGGGGTACTGGGGTATGGGGTACTGGATTGAGTATCGATTCGTAATTATATTGATAAATAATCAATAACCAAATAATTCTAATTTGGCGCTAGATTGAGTATCGATTGATAAATTATTAAAATTAATAATCAACAAAAATTTGCCCATACAGGACCATTGATAAGAGATTTTTTTTAATAATTAATAAATGAATGATATCAATTGGGCGCGGAATTGCATATCGATTAATAAGTGATATTAATAAATAATTATTTTGTGCATTATATTAATTGGGCATTGGATTGACTAGCGATTAATGAATTATATTAATAAACAATTAATAAATAAATTTTACGAATTGGGTGCTGGATTGAGTCTCGATTAAACAATTATATTAATCCCTTCGTTGGCATTGACGCATTCGTGCATCAAATAATTCCGTGCCTTGCGTCAACGCACCATAGTGCGTCAACCTTTATTTCCCTATTTAACTTGCTCTGATTTGAAATCGGAATCTCATTCGGGGGTTTTTGGGCTCGCTGAATCCGAATTTGAAGTCGAAATTTGGAAATTCAAAATGGCGGCGCAAATATGGCGGACAGAAATCGCAAACTTTACTCGATTTAGATGAATATTAGTACTTCGGGATTTTTAGGGTCGCGTATTACGGATCTGAACTTTAAATTTGAAAATTCAAAATGGCAGCGCTAGAATGGCGGAACGAAATTGAAAATTTTACTCGATTCAGGTAACCTGCAGGGTACCCTCCAAGCATGGTGAAAAAGGGCACCTGTTTATGCAAAAATAGAAAAAATATTCGAAGTGACTGAAAATTCTTTGGGACATGACGCACTTGCCAAAATGTCTTTTTACGTGCGCGATTACGAGACAGCGGCTGTTACATGGTGCATGTACTATACCTATACGATGAACAGCAAACGAGCGTGATATCGGCACCGGAAGTTGAGTGCGAAGGTACATCCGAAAATAAGTCTCGAGTCACGCACGAGCGTTCGCTCCTTTTCGAAACGTCAGTTGATCATCGCGAATGCCGAACATACCTGTGCACTTGTAGCGAGGCGGGAGAAAGGGCTGCGGCCCGCACTCCGGGTAATGACTTTGAGAGGGCTATCATTTTCCAAATACTCCGGGTTCCAGGATAATGCCCGGGGCTAGCGCACACCTGATACACAACCGTACGTATCCCTTGCCCCAAGTAGCTCATCTCTCGAGTTCTAATTTTTTTTTTCGCTTCCCCTTGGACCTATCACACCTCCGACTTTATTCGTGATCCTAAACATTTTTTTGTTATCTCTCTATGATTACCCGACAATCCAAATGTACGTACGAATTTTTGTACTCGGTAACAGACATGTTCATTTTTTTCCAACATTCTTTAAATATTGAATTCTAAGTTCAATAATAGTTATTTTCATATTAATTGCAATATTCATTTTTTTATTCAATGTAAGTTTTTAAATATTTATTTTGATGTTGATTTTCTAATATTGATTTTAATGTTAATTTTTTTAACGTTAATTGGTTTCAATGTCAATATTTTCATGTTAATTTTTTAAGATTGGCTTTAATGTTAATTCTTAAATATTAATTTTAATATTAGTTTCTAATATTTCTAATGATCTAATTAGTCATATTAGAAATACAGTGGCGCTTAATTTAAAAAAAATATGTTTCTCGTAATTTAATATTCCTGTAACTTGTTCATTCAGTCCTGTAACTTGGTCGAAAAATATCAATATCTAACAAAATGGCGTAGTTATGAAAAAAAGTCTGTTTTCTTGCCTACAAAATGGTCGTTTTTTTTCAATGGCAAATCGTCAATTTTCATCCAATCAAAAATTATTTTAGGTCATTGTAGAGTAAATATATTCAAGAGTACTCAGTTCGAATTTCAAGTCGATCGAATAATTGCTCTTTGAGTTACAATATCAGCTAATTTGCAAAATCTCATTTCGATAAAAACGCGTTTTAAGATTTAACTATCAATTTTATACCTACGAGCGGTTGCTCTTCAGAAGGCTGCCATTCGGGGAGTATTAGAGATACGGCCTTGACATTTTTACAGGATATTCTTGAAAGTATAAACTGCCGAAAAAGGCAAAAAAAATCGATTTTTTAAAAGTGTCACACTGGTATAGCCCCTTAATTTGGCTTTATTTGTTCGTTTGTGTTGTCCCAAGATTTTTGTAAACAAACACCTCGTATACTTACGATAGGCTATTGAAAACAGAAACTTAATAAAGCATTTAATTTTTTTCGTAGGATAATTCGAAAAAGACGACGCGTACAAATACTTTTTTCACCCGTTGTATAGGTGACTTGATAAAAAAAATTATTTTCTACTATTCAGTACACTAAATAAAAGCATGTTTCTCAAAAATATTTTTTCACATATAAATCTTTCCAAAACCTTCGTTGCAAATTGACGCCACGACCCTATGCTATAAAACTTCGCAAAAATCATATTTTCTAAATTTTAGTCTTCAGCCGACCTGGAAAAAAGAAAAACTATACTCCTCGTAACAACGAAAAACTACATACCCTATGAATTTTCGGGTCAATTCATCGTTTTTACTCCTAACAAATATAATCGTTTGACATCTTCACATTTTAAATCAAATAACTAACATCGAAATCTCCGTGTCATAAGATCGCTATAGATTTTTGGAGCCGGGAAAATAGTCACGAAATGAATGCAGTGCACACGTTTTGGATTAAAGTACATACCAATCCGTGGACTGGTTCAAAAAGTGAGAGCTGAGATGTGCCGTGCACATGTATATATAATATACAAAGAGTATGGTATCGACACGCCTTGATTAGATGCCCGATTGTTCGCCTACGCGCTCACGAGCCATCATTTACTTAGGGCACGAGGCGCTCATCTCCACCCGGGTTAGGGTATTTCGTATAGCGATTAGGGGTCATTAGGAGATCGTTTTGTGTCCCTGCGGTGCATTTGCTCCTCCCAACGGCGTCTCGTGTATCCTTAGGTGGTGTATATCGTCCGTATGTATTGGATTCGTGGCGTGTGCGTGAAGCGCGTTTAAAGTCATGCCGGGGCGTTTCAACGTTTTCGGGCCTTGTGGGACCCCCGCTGGAAAAGAGAGAGAGAGAGAGAGAGAGAGAGAGAGAGAGAGAGAGAGAGAGAGAGAGAGAGAGAAAGGTACACGGCCCATCGCAACGTATTATTACGTGTCTGGCTTATGCGCGACCAGAAAGACTCTTTTGCGTGTGCGTGTTTGAAGGAAGATCAGCCAAAGCCAAAAGGAGAAGGAGACGGACAGGGACAGAAAGAGCGTCCAGAATGACTGCACCAAAGCGTGATTCAGTCCCCGATCAACCCTCCGGCAAAATTTTCAGCCACCTTTTTCAGGCCGAAAAATCATCACTGAGTCCTCCACGAACATTCGCGATCTCACGAGGAACACGAAAATCTCGTTGTCCATAGACCAGATCAGTGATAAAGCAGATCACGGAAGGTCCATTTACATGGGATTGTAATTTCGCTTAGCCTGTTAGGCGAATTAATCTGGAGGGTTTTTCAAATACTACGAGTTGACGAGTAAAGTCGAAATTATAAAATTTGGAAAATTAGCAAAATTTGGGAAATTAGAAAAATTTGATGAATTAGCAGAATTTGGGGAATTCGCCAAATTTGGGGAACTAGCGAAATTGGGGAAATTAGCGAAATTTGGGGAATTAGCAAAATTTGGGGAATTAGCAAAAGTTGGGTAATTAGCAAAATATGGGAAATTAGCAAAACTTGTGAAATTAACAAAGTTTGGGAAATTAGAAAAATTTGGGAAATTAGCAACATTTGGGGAATTAGAAAAATTTGGGAAATTAGCACAATTTGGAAAATTAGCAAAATTTGGGTAATTAGCCAAATTTCGGAAATTTGATTGACCATGAACGTTTCGTCAAACGATGAAGGTCGTTTTTTAGATGGTATTTAACGGGGTCGTCCCGTTTGATAGCTATTTTGTCGCTTCTTTCCCGATTGGTTAGAATGAAATTTTAAATACACCCTGTTTTAAAATTTTTGCCACAGGTTTATTAACATTTTTACAGTCCCTCGAAATTTTAACAAACACCAATAACGAGTTGAATCGACTTTACACCGTTTGAAAAACACTCATGTGTAAAATAATTGGCTGACGGCTGCCATGATTCCAGAGGTTTTGCTGATCTGAAATTAAAAAAATTGAACGGCATTTCAACTAAAGTAAAGTTAAAATATCGAAAATCGCTTTTTTGGCACGGTTTGAAAAATGAAGTTCTAAGTTTCGTATTTTTTTTCGACTATTACAGCTTAAAAAAATTATGGTAAATATCAGAAATATTGTAGGTCGGATGAGAACTAAAGATGTGCTGACTATACCTTAACATTTTTTTAAATACAGTTTTGAGAAAAACGCGTTTAAAAGTTCAAGTGCGATTTACACAAAGAAAATGTTGACACCATTAGTCTACTATCCCGGGTCCATATAACACGCAAAATTTTTTTGCACTTTGTGCAAAAAAATGTTACGATTGTTTGGACCTGTCACATGGTACCACCGGCTTGAAAGCTCAAAAAATAAACTATATTCAATCTTCTACGATTACAAAAGGCCTGAAGTTTTCATGGTTGAAATGCAGTGCACATTTTATTCAATTACTCTTTTTTATTATTATCGAAAATTATATTTTGTAGACTTAGAATGTCGGTCACTGAATAAGAATCTAAAAACAACTCGTGTGCCATCGCTCGAATCTACGAATGAAATTTGGAAGATTCAGAAAAAAATCGCTGCATTCCAACCATGCAAACTTCCGAACGTCACTGTTTTTCAATACGAGTCATTATTGCGCGGATGCAAAAAATGATCCAAATTTTATTAGTTTTTCAAAATGTAGGATATATCCAATAGAAATCAATCTCAAAGCAATAAACCTACTGTCAAGTGTAGGTCCAAATCAAACCCACCCAAACAAGCTCAAACAGAATTCAAAGCAATAACTCTATAATCGTCATAAATCTACAAAAAATCATACGTAGGTCAAATTTAAAAAAAAAACCCAAATCAAGCAACCAATCAACGGTCTAACTTGAAAAATTGACGTCAATATCCGTCCAATGACCACCAACTGATTATGATGTACCACCTATGAATACTTAGCGTCGAGAGGCATGAAAAACGCATAAACGTCGGGATTTTTTTTTATATGAAATAAATACCTTTGGAAATGGGTTTTAACGTATTTTATTCTTCTTTTAATGAAGAGTAAATTCCCATTTTATTTATGAGAAAAAAATCCGAAATGGCGGCTTCAGCTTGCGTCAAATAAGCCCATACATTACGTGTTTTGGTCTGCATGTGGCGCTCCACAGCGCTGCCAGTTTATCCGAAAACAAAAAAAAACGGCTTCAAAATGATTAAACTAGACTAAATTTTGGGGCCTTATCGGTTTTTGTTTTCCAGAAAACCCCTGGATAACAAAATGGCAGCCGTTCGAAACAAACCCAATTTTGTTGTTTCAACGAACGAAAAAAAAAAAATTCCAAATCAATTTTTGACAAAAATTGCTTCCCAATGACTCCGCAAATTGAATTTCCTTTCAATTGTGCAGCTATTCATATGAATCCATGCATCCGTTGAACCCGTCTGTATATTTAAGGTTTAACGTACGAGTACTCGTTGTCCAGTCAACGAACGGTTCCGCTCAACAGGCTTCAAATTCTAAAATACTTTAGATGTGAAAAAATCCTTGCCGACGTGTTCTAAACACTTCAAGGATGCAAATTATGTAAAAAAGCGAATTTTTTACAATTCTGAGTGGTAATCTGTCTTTAACGGTGACCATGCACATGACCATGCACATTGTTCGTACATTTGTTTATCATGCAGACTGTTGGGTCCCATTTTCAATGACTCGATTTCGCGCGATCTTTCGTGTTACGAGGATGAGCCACGAGAGTATATTAGCTCGGGGGGCCGACCGTTTTCGCAAAGTTAACGTACATGGTGGTGTGCCGAAAACGAGTTGAAACTTTTGGTGGTACGAGAGACGAGAAGCTCGGGGGCAAAACGTCGATTATGCTCTTAAAAAAAAAAAGGGTGTCGGCCACTTGACTCGCGGTCCATGATGGTGTGTACCACTTGATGCACAACGACGAGGATACCTGTACCCTGAAGAGAAAGCGAGAGAGAAAAAAGAGAGTGAGAGAGAGAGAGAGAGAGAGAGAGAGAGAGAGAGAGAGAGAGAGAGAGAAAGAGAGAGAGCGAGAGTGCTCACCGGTTTCCAAGAAACGAGAGCAGATATACCTTCGGTTAATGTGCTCTTCGCATATGTGTGACGTATCCTAAAAAGTCTCAAAATTGTCTAATGACGAAGTCCCGCGAAGGTGTTCCATACGTGTGCATTAGTTTGCCCGCGGGAGATAAAATCTCGTCTGCTCGACCACAATTTGAGGGAATCTCGAACCGAATAAGGGCAAACGTTAAATGCTCCGAGTTAACTATGATGGTCGGGGCCAGCGAAAACTCTATGAAAGATAGGTGAAAAAGATTTTTCAAATGCGAAAGATTACATCGTTTGAATTCGAACAAACTTGACTTCTTCTCGATTCAGCTACGAATTGAAGTTGCATTTGGCATTCGAAAAAAAGGGGGCTGAAATTCGCCCCTACTATAGAGGTTTCAATAATGAAGTTAACGTAAAAATTTTCAGAATTTGTTTTTTTTAGTTTTATCTAATTTTCAATTAATTTTTGCCTTTGTAGGTAAAAATACGTAGGCATTCTCAAATTCCAAAATTTCTTGGTTAATATTTCAGATTCTAGTACGAGGGATGCACAATCTGGGTCCACGCATTTCTGAAGCCAATATACCCGTCGACCTTTTTTCAACGACATGACCCAAGCGCAAGCATCACTCTAAGCAAGAATGCTAAATCGGTAATAACCGTTGCCGATTCAGCATTCATGCGTTAGCAAAAAAAATCGATAAAATTGGCAATAACGATTGCCGATTTAGCATTCCTGTTTTATGAAAAAATCCGACGACATCGCTTACCGATATAGCTTACTTTCATTGGCAAAAAATCCGAGAAAATCGGTAATAACGATTACTAATTTAGCATTCTTGCTTTAGCAAAAGAAGAGTCCAAAGATCTGCAATACCGCTTACCGATTTACTATTCTCGCTTCGGCAAAAAAAGTTCTAAAATTGGTAATAACAATTACCAATGTGGCATTCTTGCTTCGGCAAAAAACTAATACTAAAATCGATGATAACGATTACCGATTCCGCATTCCCGCTTTACCGAGGAAAAAAACCTAAAATCGGTGATATCGATTGCCGATTTAGCATTCACGCTTGAGCAAAAAGTCCGATAAAATTGGCAATCGTTGTCACCGATTTTATCGAACTTTTGTTGTCCGATCAACCGATTTTCGTGTTACCATCGTGAAATAAGCTTTAGTTCCGCGTTTTCTCGTGAACCGGTGACTGCCAACTTGGTGCATCGCGTGTCCATTGTCCCTGGCCGATTTTCTTGTCAACATTCTCAAAGCTCGCCAAAGGGCGTGCACGTGCAGATAAAGATTTACATTCCGCTATGCGTGTGCGGATCTCGGTTACAGGGAAGAGTATGCTATCGGTGTTATAGCAAAGCGCGGATATATAAGACGATCGATTTTATAAGCGACCGCAATGTTCGATAGCTACAGGCTCGTTGCGGGGTGTGTGAGGTTTTCGGCGCCACCTGGTCCCCCCCCCCCCCCCCCCGACCACTGAAGGCCGAGACCCTGCAACACCGAATTTCCTCTTGATGTTACCGAATCGTAGGCCCTTGTGCACAGATATAAGTATAGCGAATAACATCTAGGTATATATCGGGAGAGGCGACGACAACGGCGGCGACGACCCTCGCGCAAAAGCTCGCGTGAAAGCCCGCAGGGGGATGATTTCCGAGTCGCGTGTTGCGAAACGGGTCCGCACTTTCCCTCTCTCTCTCTCGCTCTCTCTCCCTCTCTCTCTTGCTCTCCGTTTCGAGCACCATGCCGGTAGACATGCCGCCAATAAGTGAACATCGGTCGCGTTCTACACACCCTCTCACTTTGCTTTCCATCGGGCTCTTAGGCGTCTCCACAAACCCGAGCCCCTGGTCCTCCCGGTTTCTCCGTCTCCACCTCTCTCGTTCGCTCTCGTCACTTTCGCCAGTGGTAGACCGGTGCTCTAGCCACGACGTGATGCTTTTCCGCCACATACACGCCACATGCCTCAACCAATAAATGTCGAGGTGATCTGTGACGTTTACGATGCTCCGGCGTTTTTTTTCCATACGAAGGGATGCATTTTTTGGTAGGAAAATTCGTGATAAATGTAATCGATATTAATGAAATTGAAGTATGCGAAATTCATCAATATATTGGCTGATTAAGGATGTTGAGTACCAAATCGCAAATGATGATAAAATTCTGAAAATTTGGTATGTTTTTGTATGAAGTATTTCAGAGGTCGTGTAAAAATTTCACGACAATTAGGAAGCTCGTTATTAAATAATTAACATTCACAAATTAAGTGGTGTTTTATGGAAACTGATGTAACTTTGCAATAAGTTTTTTTTTGACCTCTCAATTTTATAATATCTACAATATACTGAAAGCAACGGAAACAAAACGAAGTTTATTGATAATTTTTTTTTTATTTCTTTTAAAAATTGTTCTTAACAAAATGTTAATTTTTTAATAACGAGCTTCCTAATCGTCGTGAAATTTTAACACGACCTCTTAAATCCTTCATACAAAAACATACCAAATTTTCAGAATGTTCTTATCATTTTTTATTTCAACCCTTAAGGAGGTTGAAGTAATGATGATAGAATTCTGAAAATTTGGTATGTTTTTACATGAAGTATTCAGGAGGTCGTGTAAAAATTTCACGACGATTAAGAAGCTATTTATTGAACAATTAACATTAACATGTTTCATAGGGACTCCACATCCTTAAGGGGGGATTGTCTTTTTTTTCGCAAAATTTACCGCTTTTTGGGAATTTTTTTGTGAAGAAAGTATACAACGGAAAACTTGTGAAACTTGGCATATAGTTTTATTGATCTGTTTACTACATACAAAAAAATTTTCAAACGATTTCATAAAAAAATCCGCCTCCCACCCCCCTCGACGCGCGATGGTCCTTTTTTGATGGTGTGCACGATTACAGCCTTCACGTTCATCTTGCAACAAAAACCCAAAAAGCATTTTACTTTAGACACATATAGCTATCGTTCGATGAAGGGGAAAAAAAAAAATTGACGATTTGGTGACGTTTTGAACTTGAAGTATCGATTTTTCGAAAAAAATTTATCGATTTTTTGTTATAAATAAAAAACTATTAAACGTATTGCTTTTTTGCTTCATCAAACGATAAAAGGATGTCAGCTGAGCATTCTGTCCAAATTTCGAAAGCAATCGGCTGAATAGTTTTTGAGAAATCGTGCACACCATCAAAAAAGGACCATCGCGCGTCGAGCGGGGTGGGAGGCGGATTTTTTGATGAAATTGTTTAAAAATTTTTTTGTATGTAGTAAACAGATCAATAAAACTATATGCCAAGTTTCACAAGTTTTCCGTTGTATACTTTCTTCACAAAAAAATTCCCAAAAAGCGGTAAATTTTGCGAAAAAAACGACAATCCCCCCTTAAATCGTGTGTAATTCATTCGCTTTCATTATGCGTGAGTGTCTACATGGACAAATTTTGTGAGTTCTTGAATCTATAGAGTTTGATTGAAATTCATATGCAGTAAGGGAGGACATCAATGTAGCGGGCCAAAAAAGTCGTTTTGTCGATTTTTTTTGTTTGATGTACTAGGTTCTTGATTTGAAATTTGAATAAAAGGTATGTTGTTAAACATACATTGAAGTTACTGCGTGGGAATTTTTATTTGAAAAAAATTATCAACGTTATTGAGGTATGATTGAGTCTCTGTATGGAAAATTGGGTCCAATGGCTGGATCGATAATTGGACAACGATTGGTTTGAAAAATAGAAATAAAAGAGTTTTATAATCTGTATAAATGCAGTTCTCGTTGACCGTAGGCGTTTTTCGAAAAAAAATGCACAAAATGTATATACAAATTTCACCGATAATTTTGATGCAATTTTTACCCAAATTCGGGGGCTTAACAAAAGCTAAAGTAAAAAAGTTTACGTACAATGCTAGCTACTGCAATTCCGGAAATATAGATCTTGAAAAATTGAAAATTGGACAATTACAGCTCAAGTTATGATTCCAGCCAGGTCGAGAAAACTCGTTTTGAGAAAAACGCAGTTAAAAGTTTTAGTATACGTAAATCGTTGCGATACATACACTTAATCATCGGCAGCCTGGTCAGTTTTCTATATTCCGACTTGAAATTTTTTCCACATGTCTTGAAAATATATGTATTCAGAAAATGCAAAAGAAACTCCATTATTTGACCCGTCACCGTGGGGTCTCGCCTTGAACCATGTAAAAAAAACTAACATCAATTATGAGTAAATTTCAACATGGGTAAACATAAATTTCTGAACCCGTAAAATGTAATTGAAAATAATATACGTATATTAAATCGTGTAAAATTAATTCCTATCAATGATGCGTGAATTTAAAATCGAGGGAATTTTGTAAATTTGTAAACGTGTAAAATGTAGTTCCAATGAACACAAATTCAATCGCACAAAATCGACTGATATTAATTATGCGTTTTATTATAATTATTCTTCTATTTTCAAACACTGATCATGCTACATTATTATTATTCTATAATGGAACATCAATACAATTTACTTTTCGCTTTTTGATAGCGGTGCGACCACCCGGAAAATCAGAAGTCTTTGAAATCTGTATTGGAATAGTGCCAATAAGGAAATTTTAATAAACAACGAGCGTTCTTACACTGCCAAAACAAGTGTGTTGTTTTTATGCACTTTACGCGTGTAAATGGCTGTAGACTCTTTTTACACGTTTTAACGTGTGTAAAAAAAATGACGGTGTAAAAATAATACGTGTGTTATTTTCTTACACACGTTGAAACGTGTAAAAATTGTCTGCATCCATTTACACACTCAAAGTGTGTAGAAACAACACACTTATTTATGCAGCACTGCATACACATGGGATGCGTCGGAAAAACTAATTCAATGTCAAAGCTTTTCATCGTCAAAATATATGTATTTATTGGAAATTACTTATACATTACGCTGCGTTGATTGTATTAATTATATTAATTATAAAGTTAATTAAATATTTACAGTTTTGATAGTTGTCTTTTCTAAATACATTATGATGATGTAGTATGATGCGAGTAGGCACACGATGGATTTGTTGACCGTGGGTATCGATATTTTAACCCGTATATTGCGATCTGCTACCACAATTTTTATTATAGAGCTTGTGTGTGTATATTGAGATGTTAATTGAATCCGTTAACCGGTTAATTGACGATCACATGTGGCCTTGTTAACCGGTCAATCAATAAATGTCAAACCAACTAACGAGTTTCACGTGATGGCGTAACCAAGGTAATGTGGAAAACATATGATCAATAACTCGCAATTAAGGTAGTACCTCCACAGAAGAGTTGAATTAAGAAATGGTTGAAATTTGATATATATGTTATTTAATACATTATCCAAACATCTGTGCAATTTGAATAAGTTTGACCACCCCAAACCTGAGATATTTACACTTAAAGTTGGCTTGGTTTACACGTAACAAATGCGTTATGATGGGCAAACAGAGCATCATTAATTCTACCGTCAAAACTAAAATTAAGACATTGATAAAAAACGAGGATAAGCTAGAGTAAGATATCACGAATAATGTGAAAAAAAATGAGAATGATTCACCATCTAGTTTCCAAGATATAATCATGAGAGTCCACACAATTTTGATCGTATAGCATATATCCTGCTCGGCCTGCAAGCGAACAAGTGAATTGGGGAAAAGTCTGGATAGTCCCGGCAAAAAGTTTACTGGCAATGGTAGATCAAAAACACAATATAAAATATATTTTACGGCAATAAATGATATCCATCGTATTATCTACTAGTACCGAGTCAAGATTGCGTAGTTTTTAATTTGATTTACTACTAATTAAACCAATTATCAATCTTTTAAACATAAACATGGTATGTAAACTTTTGGTTGAGATTTTCGCAGAGGAACTACCTTAACACACGTAAGCTGTGTGGCTTTTTCCCGTGTTATTTTTGCTCGTGCGTTGCTGTCAACGTGTATTGTTTAGTTCAATGTGTGTAACTATGCGTCTTGTATGTTGATTCTACACACTTTATGTGTGTTCCAGTAAGCGTGTTGTTTATGGGGACAGCTACGAAGGTGTGTAATAATCTAATGCGTAACAATTGCATATTCACGTGTGTAATTTTAACGCATTAAGTGTGTAATTTTAACGGATTAAGTGTTACCAAATGCATAAGCCTTTGCCAAATGCATAAGCCTTTATGTTGTGTTATTTCTACATACTTTGAACACACGTCAAACACGCCTAGTTTTTGCCGTATACTTCATCGCCACGATGTGTTCAATTTTTCCCGATATCCCGTTGCTCGTGAACAAAATAAAATATTTCCATACCGTCCTCATGCAAGGAAACAGTAATTTTGCAAGCTGAACCGAAAAGACAACACACACATTGATTTGCTCTGCGGTAAATCCGAAAAGTGTGATTCAGGAGACAAAGTCTTCTTTTCAACACGTGTAATTATCTGTCACTCCAGTGGCCCGTACGGCGGTACAGTGTAGCGTTCACCGTAGGTGTACACGTGCTCAAGATTTTCGTGGGCGTCGGGATCTTCGTTGAACTTTATGACGTTACAGGCGCATTCTCGACGGACGAGGGATCGTGGCCGATGATTTACATCCCGCGGTGCGTCGATGAGCCTCCACCCGAGCGACTTTCACAAATCCTCATTTATCCGTAGGACGTTGACCGCCCGAGAAATTACCGAATCTCGAAGATAAGAGCCAAGACCGATGTGTCCTCGTTCGTTTTTATCGTTTCCCGACCTCCGTGGAATGGCCCTTCAGGCCGTAGGGAAATTTGGGTAAAAATTGAAAAATCCCTCTTCTCTCGGGGCGATGAAGGATGTAAGGTACAAGGGGGTGACCTGCGAGCAAAGTTGGATGCGAGGGGTTGGTATTATTTATCTTAACTCCCGGTCCGATTGAGGATCGAGTGGCCGCGAGGGTCGTGTAAATTCTTACGAGGCGTCACGTATTAGGTCGAAACGAGAGAGAGAAAAGGCGATATATTGGCATACCTAAGGAAAAAGAATTTTTCTCTCATCCCTTCGGTCCATTCTCCTGGTTGGCGATGTTTGGATGCTGCGAGAGAGCGAGAGACAGGGATGCTCGTTCGTCTGTCTATTCGTCCTGAGGCGATGGCAAAGTATTCGACGTTGCGCCGACGAGCGGACGGGCCAGCGTCAAGGCAGTGCACTGCCTCAATTGCGTGTCGAAGGGTCCTGGTGATAGATGTCCTTCTGCCATTGGAATGCACCCAGCTCTCGGGACAAGGCATCTACGCTCGTGAAGGAATCTCCACGAGATGAGTTGCGACCTTCTTGTCCTACCGAGGCTCCTCTCCACTTCCGGCTTCTCAACTCCAAGCGGTCGGCCCGTTTAAAGCGCCTGATCAATGTCGCAGAACCCACCAGACTCCTCCAAACTCTTTTCACACACGGCTGCAGCTATCCAAACTCTGTGGAGCTTGTGGCTAAGGAATTTCCTCCAAAATGGACTATCGAAGGCTGCAGCATCATTTTGGATTGGTCCATCTGTGATCAAAGTGCCTGAAGGCATCGCAGAATGATCACGAGGCTACACAGCTGCATTGCCGTCAGTGGATATTTGCGTTATAACTTTTGGCTTTCGTCATACAAACTACGGGGCAAACAGCCATGAAAGATACACCGGTGACATTCGAGCTCGCGGTGGCCGTAAACGCGAAATATGTCAAACATATAATAAAACAATTAGCCATAAAACTAAACGACCCTCGTGCGTACCATCTACAGGCATATGGACGAAGAGGCGGGGTGCGGACTTGTGGACAGGGGACCGCGAGGAACGGCGCGAAGTGCTGGAAACTCTTTCGCATCAAGATACAGAGAGAGAGAGAGACAAAGCTCTCTGTGGCTGGAAATGAATGAAGCCAGGTCAAAGAAAAATCATCGGGACAATGAAATCTTTTGTCTCAGTCGGTCGACTCCTCTCGCCCCTCGCTCTCTTCGTCGCTCTCTCTCGTTCCCACTCTCCTCTCGATAGATGGCGGCATGCGCGATCGTAAACTTACCTCAAGGGTCAATCTGGTCATGGCTACCTGTGAGCCATATGTCACTCAGTACCAGACACAGATGTATCGCTGAACCCACGCGTATTGGGGAATCTCGGATCGTATTTTTCATCGGTGCAATTATTTTGTCGAAATAGACAATGACGAATGAGAGAAACGATCTCAAGTTACTCGCGCGATGCTCCTTTCGGGAGCAACAGTCTTTGGCCGTACAAGAGGGTTGGAAAAAATGAACGGTTGGTCCTTTCACCAAGGCCACTAATGGACGGGAGGATAGAGATGAATGGTTACTGACCTGCGCCACTATCGATCTATTATTTCCAACTCTAGCGAGCACTGACTGCCATTCGAATGATAGATTCTTCCAAATGATCTTGAACGGAATCATTATTAAGCATTCCTGGTTACAGTGTGTGATCATCTAGCGTCTAGCGGTATTGGAAATCTATCCATGCTTCAACCCTTCGGGTTGCCACCCCCTCCCCGCACTCCTGACGTCCTCAGCCGACGGCTCGTGGATTCAATCTTGAAACGTAGGCGTAGAAACGGACAAAGCTGAATCACTATTTCAAGTCAGGTCGGAATTATCTAAAAATATACGACCCAAGTGTACTTCAGCTACACGTAGTACCGATGGGAGGTGGAAAAAGTGAGATTAGTTTCGAAGACGGGTTTCCGGGTTCACGACTCCAGCAGAGGTGCACACCTCTCGAGTCGTCATCGGTGTCGCGGATGTCTAGGAACGTTAGTTCAGGACTACCGCCTCCTGGCCTCATCCTACCTACACACATTCGAACTCGCAACGGCAGCTTGCAAACACCGGAACTTAAAAGTACATACCGATGGCGCCAAACCTCAAGCAGTTCGGAAAAATGATTCAATTAATTTTTTTCATCTCGAGTAGCACTCGTGCGTGGCGCCCTCTTTTTTTCCCGTTCCTCGTCTGCCCGGAGCTCGCAATGTGAAAACTCCCGGCCCTATTGCGACGTCGGCCGTTTTCCCTTTGCCGTTCGGTTGCGCGGAATTTACGTCGTACAACCGTGGGGGCGGGGGGGGGGGGGGGGGAAGAAAAAGCCTCGTACAGCCGTTTGAAACGGGGGCCGAGGGAAAAGAGGAGGGAAAAAAGAAAAATAAACATGAAGAATTTAGTCGCGGAGCCTGGCGAAAGACGGGTAGCAGCCTTTTGAAATAGACAACGAGGAGCGCTACATGGTCGTTTGCCTTACGCCGACTAAACAGCGCCCTCTCGCTTATTAACTCGAAGAACGACGATCGTTATGTGTCCCGAGTTTGATGATACAAGCTCTCGCTGCTATACAGCCGCCTCGATCCTTCGGCCGTTCCGCACACCGAAAATCTAGTTACCAACAACCTCAAATCGTTCCTCGAGTAATTACCCGTCATTACGATCCGACGATACACCACACGCTGGAAGGTTAAAAATTACGCCTCGTCCATCCCTCTACAGCATACTTCAATCTTGTAATTATTAGACCTCCAGTCTTATATTTATATACATAATTCATATCGCTAGTTAATTTATTAACTCGTAGCATCGCCGTGACACGATCGTGCTTCGAACTAGACCATGATGTTAGGTTTAAGGCCTTCACGGCTCTTTATGTTATTAGAAAAGTATGTGGCTTCCGGATGAAGGCCGTGTTGAGGATAAGCGTTATGCCGATGTTTCGCAAATGTTACAGTCTGCATCGTCAGGGCTGAGAGCTCCGATACTGAGGACCTCGTGTCTCAGGTGCTCCACATGTAGTTACAGTTATTGTCCAGATCACTGCGTCAGCAAATCGGATCGTTTTGGCTGATGAGCTGGTCAATTGAATAACTGGGAAAATGATGTGCCACATAGGATTAACGTGATACCCTCCTTCTCAGATTGTCCGGATGCTTTCGGACATCCAGGCTTTCTCGGTGTTTCCTTTTTTGAACGACCAGCTGATCAATTAAAAACATCTAACTAGCCGTGATATGGAACTCTGACTGAAACCATATATGGAAAACCAGCTGATCAATTACAAACATCCGATTGGCTGGTACAGTCATCGGGAACGATGAGAGCAAGTATACGAGGGTCGTTTGATAAGTCCATGCGAAAGTGTAAACTACTTAATTTTTTGGGATAAACCTTTTTCATTTTTCAACATAGTCTCCTTTTATGCTTATACACTTCACCCAACGCTGCTCTAGTTTGTTGATCGCTTCCGTATAATAGGATTTGTATAAGTCTGCAAAATAGCCATTCGTTTCTGCAATCACCTCCTCGTGTGATTAAAATCTTTTTCCCACCAGTCATTTCGTCATATTGGGGAACAAGATAATAATCCGAGGGAGCCAAATCTGGAAAATAGGGGGGATGTGAAACGAGTTGGTACCCTATTTCCATTAATTTTGCGGCCAGAACTGCCGAGGCGTGAGCTGGTGCGTTGTCGTAATGGAAAAGGACTTTTTTGTGGACCAATCGTGGACATTTTTCCAATAACGATGAATAATATGCGCCTGTAATAGTTTTACCCTTTTTCAGATAGTCGATGAGGATTATTTCTTGCGAATCCCAAAAGACAGTCGCCATAACCTTCTCGGCCGAGGGAACGGTCATCGTCTTTTTTTGGTGCTGATTCCCCCTTGCCAACCCATTATTTAGATTGTTTTTTGGTCTCAGGAGTGTAGTGACGTATCCATGTTTCATCCACAGCGACGAAACGACGCTTAAAGTCCTGCGCACTCCTTTGGAACATCTGCAAACCGTCTTTGTGACACTTGACACGATTTCGTTTTTGGTCAATCGTGAGCAATCGTGGCACCCATCTTGCGGGTAGCTTTTTCATGTCCAAATGTTGGTGCAAAATGTTATGTACCCATTCATTCGAGATGCCTACAGCACTAGCAACCTCACGCGCCTTCACTCTCCTGTCATCCATCACCATATCATGGATTTTGCCAGATTTCTGAAGTAGTGACCTCAACAGGGCGTCCAGAACGTTCAGCGTCGCTTGTGCCCATATGGCCACTCCAAAAATTTTGAAACCACTCATTAACTGTTCTAATCAAAGGTGCACAATCGCCATAATGTTTATCAAGCTTCTCTTTAGTCTTCTGAGGCGTTTTGCCTTTCATAAAGTAATGTTCAATCAACACACGAAATTCTTGTTCGTCCATTTTTTAAATCACTCGACTTCCTCGGTTCAAAAGAATGCCAAACACATAGAAATACACCGCTCTAGCTGAAACTTGGTATGTTTTCTTCCAAGAGATGCTACTAACTGAAAATAACCTCGATACGCACCAGTAGTGCCATCTCTCGGACTTTGCACGGACTTTTCAAACGACCCTCGTATATGGAGTACCTGAGACACGAGACCCTCAGTATCGAGGCTCTCAGCCTTGATAAAGCAGCCTGCAACGTTTGAAAAACGTAGACGGGATCTTGTTGTCCATTTTGAGGGTGGTCGAAGAGCTCCAATGATGAGCTCCGAATGAGAATGAAATTGACAAGGACTCTCAGCTTCTTCAATGTTTGTCATCCTTTGGAGTCTTCACTGAGAAGTGCCTTCAACGAAACTGATCTAAGCCACTTGGTTGTCGATGACTCTAATGAAGACTCGTCCATGAGCTGCAGAAGTTCGAAACTTCCTATCCATCGTCTCATTCCGTATTAATCGTCACTTGGTCTAATCTGAAGAATATTGAAGAGTAGAAAAAGTAGAAAGTATCGGGAAGAAAATCTTCCACTGTAGTAAATCAAATCTGTCTACTCACAATCAGAACAGCGAAGGTGTTCCGTCAGAAATACATCCTGTATGTGCAGTTCAACGCCCACACCTTTTTTTAACTGCGCTCTTGGTCTCTGTTTTTCTTTTCGAGTTTTCATCTTTGGGCTCGTACGGTCCAGCTACGTTTCATCGACAATGGGGACCATGATCTGGCGTATATGTGGAAAAGCCGAAGGATGCAAGTGGTCTGGGGGGGTACTGCGAAGGATCTCACCTCAGAGCCCACTAAGACAGTGAACGCTTCGGGACCACCATGTACACGTGCTTTGTTGAATCGTGTTCCCGAGGAGCGAGAATCACACCAAAGGGGTGTGGCGGACTAACTTTTGGATGAATGGACAAAATAGAGGATTCAGTCAGGCGCTTTGAGGCGGCAATTCTGGCTGATTGTTTTTTTTCAATGTATAGCAAGAGGAAAACATTTGCGCGATGTTGTCGTTCCAGGACAAGACCTCATAGATGCTTCCAAGACTTCAGGGGATCTTTTGAGTGCTGCGAACTTTCTACCGGAAAGTGTCTTATTGTTAGCCCCAACTCGGCTTCATCGGCGAATCACTCGAGGAAGACAATTATGTAGATGGCACATAACAAAATGACGCTGAGTCTACCAACCCGACATGCTGTAGTCGAACTAGGTGAGTGCGTAAAAAAACCAAGGCAAACAAGGGCCCGAAGTCTTTTGTGCCAAAAGCGGAGAGGAGCGAATAAACTTGTAAGCAAACTCGTACTTCGGAGAGGCGAACAAAGTGCGCGTCATCGCTGTAGCGTCTCCCGAGAGGTCGCTATCGTCGTTCCCTCTCCTGACCAAAAACGGAACATATTTAGCATTGTCATCGTCGTACGGGCGTGCGCGCCGCGTCAAAGATTATTTCGACGCTTGAAGACGTATAACGCCGTTGTATGGCTAACGGCGAACAAGCTGAATGGATGGCGGTTAATAGATTGTGTCTCGTGTCAAAATAATAATACCGTTTTAAATAACAAAAGGTCGTAACCGCTGGCATTGTGATTCACTGGAATTGAATGAGCGGACGAGTTGGCGCCTCGCCCTAACCAATCTATGTTTCGGATGAACTTCTTTTTGATTGATCAACGCGAGTTTTTTTGATAGCCAATTTATATATATATATGTATATATATATATATATATATATATATATATACAGGGTGTCCTGCTATGAATGGAAAGTCCGGCAACTGTTGGTAGGTCGGATCAGGTTCTACTATATATGATGAAATTTCAGTTTAGTAAAAGTCCCACGGTTTTCGAAATTTTGGGCTGTGTTATTTTTTTGAAAACATCATCTGCTTTTGGTTTTTTGCATGCCATTTCTACAAATGATATGAATTGACAATAGGTAAGCAATTTTTAAATTAATTAGCAATTAGTGAAGTAATTAGTAAAGTAATTAGTAAAATAATTAGCAAAATAATTATTAAAGTAATTAGTAAAGTAATTAGTAATTGTAAAGTAATTTTTCAAAATAATATGCGTAGTACATCCTTTTTTCACACTGCAGGCTATCAAAGTGAGATGTTCGAATTGGCTTGTATGGAATTTCTGCCTATGATCTTTTTTCATAAAGTTTCTTTAACATTTGAGGTTAAAACGAAGACTTTTCTAGATAAAACAAACAACCAAGAGTATTTTTTTTTTAACTGGGTCAAAAAACTTTATCATTTGTAGCAATGGCATGCCAAAAACTAAAAGCAGCGGGTTTTTATGTCGAAAACCGTGGGACTTTTACTAAACTGCAATTCTAGGATAAATAAAAAAGAATTGGGATCAAATAAAATTTAAAAACACTCAGATTTGGAATAAACGAGAACTATCGGTATCAGTAAATCTCATCATGTTATTAACGGGTCTGCATAAGTTTGAGGTCCGGAAAACAGGTCGATTTTCAAAATTGTCTCCTGATGACAGTATTGAGATAACGAGATCAGGTTTTTACACACAATTAACACCTAGTTGTGCAATGTTCGAGTTTTTTTTGGAAAATATTCGTGAACAATGGAGTTATTATTATTTGAACAATGTGCCGCCGTTATTGCATGGCTGATCATTCTAGCTGGTTCTGGATACAATTGACACCCTATCGTAAAATAGTTTGAAAAAAAAACGTGAAAGAAAAAAGGGTGAATCACAGCTGGGCGGTTCGTGTCAGAGAGCGACCCGCGCCTCCACAAAAACCATCATAACTCGGTGAATTTTTGGAAGGATTACAATACTTTGTTGCAAGTCGCGAAACAAATGAATCGACGAGTTCAATCGAGATTGGAGGTTGTTCTCAGATGTTACGAAGATAAAATTGTCGCACCATTGGCTTGCAATACGATACTCGTGTAAATCGAAAAGGTCTTGCGATCTTCGTGGGCGCGACAGCGAAGACATCGCAGCTGCGTGCTCTGCTACACGAAAATTTCGATCGGTTTACACCGGGGTGGCGATAAATAAAATAAAATAAAGTAAAATGAAATGAAATGAAATAAAATAAAATAAAATAAAATAAAATAAAATAAAATAAAATTAAATTAAATTAAACAAAATTAAATTAAATTAAATTAAATTAAATCAAATAAAATCACAGGCTCCATTCGCTCGAGGTGCCGAAGAAGGCCGCGTACATCGAAGCGTTCGGCTGACAGTGAGGAGTAGGCGGAGTAGCTAAATGCCATATAGGGTCGAAGGTAAGAAGACGCTAAGGAAATTAGAGGTCTGGGCACCAGAGGGGAGCGAGAAAACGGCGAGTGAGAGAGGGAGAGAGGGGGAGAGGAGGAAAAAGAAGAGGTACTCTGAGGTGTATGGCGGAGAGTGCTGTACACCATAGGCGCGCAATACGAGCGCGGACGAACGCGACGAAACCGCAAATTAAATTAGCGAGTCGCGGAACGACGTTGAGAGCGCAAGAAAGCGTTTGCTGACCGCTGTTTAACCCAGCTTAATTACCAATTAGCCAATAAAAAAACGCCACTGTACAGCGTTCGAGAGCGCGCGCGCGACTCTCCCGGAACATTATGGAGGCCCTTTTGCTCACCTTAACCCTTGTGAGTGTGTGTGCGCGCGTGCGTGCGTGCGTGCGTGTGTGTGCGTGCGTGCGTGCGTGCGTGTGTGTGTGTGTGTGTGTGTGTGTGTGTGTGTGTGTGTGTGTGTGTGTGTGTGTGTGTGTGTGTGTGTGTGTGTGTGTGTGTGTGTGTGTGTGTGTGTGTGTGTGTGTGTGTGTGTGTGGTGTGTGTGTGCGTGTGCGCGCGCGCCATCCCTCTTCTCAACCCCACATGATCGCGCCCCAAGAAAAACGAGGCTGTATATAATTATAACGTCGCAAAACAGCCAGACACGCTGCTAAAAGGCATCTCTCCTCTCTTCTCCGGGCCCTGCTCGGAAGAAAATCACGCTTCTCGTCTCTCGCTCGCTTCTCTCTTGCACGAAGAAAGACTCGCCACGCAGATCTTACCGCGACTTCTTGCGCCAAAAATTCGATGAACTTTTAGCACTCGCATACTTCTACCGCCGATAATGCAAGCCACTGCGGTCTCTCTTTCACTCATAGCCTTCATTTCATCCGAGAACCACGCTTTATGCGTATATCATTAATTGTGCATCGTCGTGAAATTTGAAAAAAAAAACGGTTTTTAACTTTTAGAGCATATGTCCTTAATGCGGTCATTCTATGTAAAAGGTCGTAGAAATAAGAAGAAAATGTTTGCACAAATTGAAAAAAAATGTCAACATTCTCCATGTGTAAATCGTACTGGAGCTTTTAAACGCGGTTTTCTCAAAACTGTATTTTTCAAAGTGGTTTCCGTGATATCTTAAAAACGAATTTCGCTCTTATTTTTATGGTATAGTCGGCACATCTATAGTTCTCACCCGAACTAGAATATTTATGACATCTGCCGTAGTTTTTTTAAGCTGAAAAGGCGAAAAAATGACGAAACTTGGGACTTAAGGGGTCTTCTCACTTTAGATGCTAAAAAGGTGATTTTCATGATTTTTTTTGATAGGTTTATATTGTAGATAATGATATTAAAGTTGTTACAGTTAATTAATACATTTTCGAAATACGTAAAATAAAATTTTCTGTATTTATGTAACCCAAACAGACTTTAAACGCGCTTTTCTCGAAACAACGTTTTTCGACGGCTTGTTGATACGTCCTTTGAACTACTAAACCGATCCTTATGAAATGTCAACCCCATATTCTTTATAACTATAGCTATAGGCCATAAAAAGGATGTTTAAAATTTTGATATTTACTATTTGTTTGGCCAAAGACGGTGAAAGAACACGTTTTTTTCGAAAAATGTCCGCCATTTTGTTATTTTTGCACATAGCAAAAATCGTATGATGTGAGCTACAGCCATTAGCATACTGAATCTAAAACCGTTTGATTTTTTTGTTTCGGATCATTCATGTCCGAGATTTCGTCAACAGTGCCGACCTATCATTTTTTAGGACATTTTTTTAACTACCATCTTCATCTATAGTGACCCAAGTAAATTAAAAAAAAATTCAATGTATTTCGAAAGTGTATTTATTAAGTGTAACAACTTTTCAAAAAAATGCATGAAAATAGCCTTTTTTAGCGTCTAAAGTGAGAAGGCCCCTTAACTTTTAAAACCGTGCCAAAAATTCAGTTTTCGATATTTTTACTTTACTTCAGTTCCGGCGATAGCCTCAGGTCGACAAATTAAAATGCGGTTTGATTTTTTAATTTCAAATGAGCAAAACCTCCGGAATCATGGCAGCCGTCAACCAACTTTTTTTACACATGAGTGTCTGCCGGACGATGTATAGTCGATTCAACTCGTTATTTTTGTTTGATAAAATTATGAAGGACTCTAAAAATGTTAATAAACGTGTGGTAAAAATTCTAAGATAGTGTGTTTCAATAGTTTAAAAAAGAAAATTCCCAAAAAAGCGAAAAAAATAACTGTTACATGGGATGACCCCGTTAACTTTGATTTACAGCAAAGATTTTGTAACGATTCCAAAAATTGACCGAGTTGTCGAAATTTTTGTGAAGCTTTTTTCTTTTGCGTTTGATTGCGCTCATAACATTTTTTATCGTATGACCGACGATTTTTAATATGTTTATCCATTTGTTAATGACAAATGATTGAAGTTGTTCTTTTGGTCAGAATCTGAACTTTTTTCTACAGCTTGCTATTGTTATAATTTTTGAAATTTCAAGACAGTATTCGGTGATACGAAAGTTCTATTACATCAAAAGTACGTTTTTTTTAAATTTTTCATTTTAGATCAGCTAATTTGTCAGAACCACCTACTATACCAATTGGCTACGCCGTAACGGCGGCACTTTGTTTAAATAATAATAACCTCATTCTTTACCAATATTGTTTAATTGAAAAAATACTGAAACTTGTCAAGACTACGTATAAGTTGTGTGTAAAATCTCGACCTCGTCATCTCAATACCCCCATCAGGAAAGAATATTAAAAATCGATTTGTATTTTGGTCCCCATGCTTTCGCAGAGCCAAGTCTTCTTCTTCAATTCCATCAGCGTTGCGAGCCTTCGTCCGAACATTTTTCGCCACTTATACTCTAGTCACACCCTACTGTAGATTTGCCATACTATTTAGTCAGACGCTTACAGTAAGTCTCCAGAACCAGCTACACCGATTGACCATGCAGCAATGGCGGCACTTTTCTTCAACAATAATAAACCCATTCTTTAGCAACATTTTTTAATTAAAAAAATATTCAATCTTCTCAAGAGTACGTATCAATTGTATGTAAAATCACGACCACGTAATCTCAGTTCTCCGCATCTTGATTTTTTTTTTAATCGACTTGTGGTCTAGGCCCCAAGCTTAGCGACCCAAGTCTTCTATCTCAATTCTGCGATTGAATACATCGCAGGCCCGTGCTCTCCTACATGAAAATTTCGATCGGCTTATATCGGGGTGGCGATAAATGAAATAAAATAAAATAAAATAAAATAAAATAAAATAAAATAAAATAAAATAAAATAAAATAAAATAAAATAAAATAAAATAAAATAACATAAAATAAAATAAAATAAAATAAAATAAAATAAAATAAAATAAAATAACATAAAATAAAATAAAATAAAATAAAATAAAATAAAATAAAATAAAATAAAATAAAATAAAATGAGATAAAATCAAGTCAAATCAGAGGCAAGACTACGTATAAATCGTGTGTAAAATCCCCACCTCGTCATCTCAATACCCTCAGCAGAAAAAATATTAAAAATCGACTTGCATGTTAGGCCCCAAGCTTACGCAGACCCAAGCCTTCTTTATGTCTCACCGCGTACACTCTAGTCACACGTTACTGTATATTTCGCGATATCTTTCGAAAATTATAGTCGGACGATACTCCTTTTTGGTATTCTCATGGGGCCCGTGTTTTCCAGCCAACGTTTAACCGCACACTCCTGTCGTAATACGAGCCTCTAACGTATACTTTTCAGCCTCATTTCTTTTTCGTTTCCCAATCGCCCACGCGCGAACTTTCGGAAGATTAAAAATTCTCGGTCTGTGCTTAGACGACGCTGTGTGCACGTACGAGCATACAAAGGAGCAGGATCTCTCGAGGTCGCATACGGCGTCTACTCGGGGACTCTCATCCGTCTCTACGATGCATTATTTCGACGACTCACCTCGCTACCCCGCCGACACCCACGTTGTTTCCGGTCGGACACCCCGTTCTTCGCTCTCTCGCCCTCCCTGCCCCCTCTCCCGCGCCCCCTTGCCACGACCTCCTCTTCTTTCTTCTCTTCATCTCCGAGAGCATCCACGAAGGTTTGCCCGCTCGAAGAAGAAGATCCTCATGAACCGCGCGAAGGCATACGAGGATGAGAAAAATAAAGGAGGCAGCGTATAAAGAAAAGACCGAGTGAAAAATGTTTGGTTCGGGGCTTGATAATTGCCGTGTGCTCTCCAACTGTTATTATTAAGCCGATATTTTACCGAGGGGACACACGTTCGCGCATATAATTTGCAAAAACCTCTAATTATGGGGCTAGTGGTCCACACGTGCATAAATATGTATATAGACGCATACGCGCACGGAGATATCTGCGCGCATATAGCTATTACTTTCTTGAGGGCTCGTCGAGGTGAATTGTTGGCGATAGACAGGGCTGGAGAAAAAGCACGGAGCGTACGGTCTCCAAGACCAAATTGTGAGATGTTGCGCGGAGAGAAAGAGAGAGGATCAAGAGAAAAAGACGAAGCGAAAGAGATCTAAAAAAGGGCGAGGCCCTGTCCAGGCTTTGGCTCGATTCGCCTACGCGGAAGGAGATCCACCTCTAGCTTGCCTGTCGAAGATGTTTTTCGATTTTTCCGCAAGCTAAGCTCTTTCCCAAGTAGTCTTTTGAAAATCCTCGGGAGCTCGAAAACTCTGAGCTTTTAAATAAAGTACTCAAAAGGACGAAGTTTTTTAGGCAAGAAGATTAATCCGAATGGCGCTTGATATAAGAAATGTTGCATTAATGTTGTATCTAGATGTTGTATCTAAATGTTGTATTTAAATAGTGTGTCTAAATTTTGTGTCTAAATGGTGTATCTAAATATTGGATCTATATGTCGTGTCTAAATGTTTTATCTAAATGTTGTATCTAAATATTGTATCTAAATCCTCTATTAAATTTTTTAATCAAAAATGTTGTATCTAGATGTTGTGTCTAAATGCTGTATCTAAAATTATGTATCTAAATGCTGTGTCTAAATGTTGAATCTAAATGTTGTATCTAAGTATTGTATCTAAATGTCATGTATAAATGTTTTATCTTAATGTTGCATCTGAATGTTGTCTTAATGTTCTATCTAAGTGTCTTAAAAAAAATGTTGTATCTAAATATTGTATCTAAAATGTTGTATCTAAATCCTGTGTTTAAATGTTGTAACTAGATGTTATACCTAAATGCTGTGTCTAAATGCTGTACCTAAATGTTGTGTCGAAATGTATTAACAAACATTTTGTATCTAAATGTTGTGTCTAAATGTTGTATCTGAAATGTTGCATCTAAAATGTTGTTTCTGAATATTGTATCTCAAATGTTGTATCTAAATATCGTATCTAAATCCTGTGTTTAACGGTTGTATCTAAAATGTTGTACCTAAATGTTGTGTCTAAATGCTGTATCTAGTTATTGTATTTAAATATTGTGTCGAAATGTTGTAGAAATGAGAGTTGTAGAATGCTGTATCTAAATGTTGTGTCTAAATTTTGTATCTACATGTTGTATCTAAATGTTGTACTTAAGTGTTGTGTCTAAATGTTGAATCTAAGTGTTGTATCTAAGTATTGTATCTAAATGTTATGTGATAAATGTTTTATCTTAATATTGCATCTGAATGTTGTCTTAATGTTCTATCTCAGTGTATTAACACAAATGTATCTTAATGTTGTATCTAAATATTGTATCTAAAATGTTGTATCTAAATCCTGTGTTTAAATGTTGTATCTAGATGTTGTACCTAAATGCTGTGTCTAAATGCTGTACCTAAATGTTGTGTCGGAATGTATTAACAAACATTTTTTATCTAAATGTTGTGTCTAAATGTTGTATCTGAAATGGTGTATATAAAATGTTGTTTCTGAATATTGTATCTAAAATGTTGTATCTAAATATTGTATCTAAATCCTGTGTTTAACGGTTGTATCTAAAATGTTGTACCTAAATATTATGTCTAAATGCTGTATCTAGTTATTGTATTTAAATGTTGTGTCTAAATTTTGTATCTAGATGTTGTATCTAAATGTTGTACTTAAGTGTTGTGTCTAAATGTTGTATCTAAGAGAGGATGAAGAGAAAAAAACAAAGCGAAAGAGATCTTATAAAGGGCGAGGCCCTTCCCAGGCTTTGGCTTGATTCGCCTACGCATCAAAATCTCACCCGAGCCTTCCATCCTCATTTCTTCGGACACTTTATTATTAGGCTGAGACAATCCTCTTTAGGCGCTCTATCAAACCTTTTTTTTTCTTTCAGTTGAACGTCACGAATGCCGTCTCTCTTTTGGACTCGAATTTTTGAATTCTTAGGTCAGGAGATGCAACGAATCGAGAGTGGCGAACGAGTAAGAAGAGCGTGGGCGAAAAACTTGGGGCAGGGATTATTCCTTTGAACAATCAATCGACTGTGAACTTCGAACTCGAGACCTCCGAGAGATTGTATTCGTG
Organism: Ophion costatus; assembly: GCA_951751655.1. Lineage (NCBI taxonomy): Eukaryota > Metazoa > Arthropoda > Insecta > Hymenoptera > Ichneumonidae > Ophion > Ophion costatus. The sequence continues at coordinate 21,266,949 of OX632357.1, read as the reverse complement.
AATAGAAGTGAGATAAGGGACAAAATCTGCTCCGTGGAGAAGAATGATGGAAGTCGTAGGAGTGTACGAAGAAAATATTGAGTCCTATTGTCCGCGGGGAACATTGTCCCACGCCAACCACCATTATGGTATTTTGACAGGAGTATCGCTCGCGTCATTCGAGCAACGCAATCTTTGCAGTCTAGGGGTAAATTATAGTTTGGGCGTTGGAAGAATAAGCCAAAGGTGGATCGAAGTGTGCTCCATTCGGGATGCAGTTGACCGTGTCTCCGGGGGGGCAGCGCGAAAGAACGAGAACCTACTTGACTGACAGGAGCATAATGACGAACTGCAACGGAGAGAGAGAGGGAGAGATCGAGAAGCGCGTTCCAATACGCAGGGTCAAAAGCCGCGCTCTTCAGCTCCGGGACCCATGCCTACCCCTGGATCTCCGACTGAGTGATTCCACCCTCTCGGTATCTGACTAATCGTTCTTTCATGATCATTGCCACGATAAATGACCAGGACAGGGATCGCCACTGTGAGGACCTTTCTTTCCATCTCTGGGAGATCTTGCACCGTTTCCTAGAATTGGAATGTCACCGGAATATTCAACTGGATTGCACTGGAGCAATGTCGATATGAAGAGGCAGCACACTGCTAACTCTTTTCGCTCCAATGGACCTGCCCAATTTGGGCTGTAGGCAAAATCAGCATTGCAAAAGGGACTTTTTTGGTTTTCGTGTATGTGAACAACGTCTTGTCACCTTTTCCAACATACTTTTCCAGTGCGAGCAAAAAACGTTTAGTGGCATTTGGTTCTACCGCAGATTGCTTTAGGTTCGATCCTCAAAGTGTAGACGTTAGGCCAGCATTGTAATTTGAATCTGATGGAAAACCATCACCTATGACATTAATAACTGATCCTACATCTTCTCCGTATAAATATTTGGAAGATCGTCTCGTATTTTGAGCGTCGTAAAAATTACCTATGGAAATACTGAACGTGGTAGCGATGAATTGCTCCGTATAAGTATCAAATAGAATTTAAGACCATAACCAGCTTAAAGTTCCCGTGAGGAGGGAGCGCTGCAAGTCACGACCCAACAATAGTACAAATAATAACAAGACCCGAGAGAGAACTCGTACTGGAGCTCCACTCGAGAGGAACCGCTCACTCTTCGAGAGTACCAGCAAAGCTTAAGCGGAAACACGGGCCCTATACCTGAGCATTTCGTTAAGTCAACTCCACAACGGATCATCGCTAAGCCAAATTTTAATAAAATATGATATCCCTTGCAAACACTCTCTCCAGTTGGGTATATCTGATAAAAATCCCAAAAAAAACTTTGTTATGGAACGGAATCAGCGAACTACGAAGGCGGAGATAGAGCAAAATATAACGATAAATCATTTAATTGAAAATTCTTTATTTATTGAATATTCAATAGAAAATTTATTCAAGGCAACATTATTTTCTCAGAAAACGAGTTCGCTTGTTATTATAAAAGGGGAACCATGAACACCAATGGCGAAATGTATGGATGCACTTTTCGATTTTTTATTGGAACGAAAGTTACAAATCTCGGGCTGAATAGGCGCGAAAAAACGTGCGAGGCTGTGTTTCAAAAATAAAAACCACGTTCTATTATCCTTGTTCCTGATGGTTTACTACTTTTTTTTACTACCTGGGTGACTTTTACCCTGGTTATATATTTTTTGCAACCTTTTTTATCCTTATTAGCTTGCGTGTCATTTTTCGGGAAATAGAAACAGAAACTTTTTCGGAGAGACTCCGGCAGGTAGTAATCCACCTCCAGCTTGCCTGTAACAGATGATTTTCGATTTGTCCCGCAGGTTTAGCTCTTTCCTAAGTGGTGCTATTTTTTGAAAACCCTCGGCTGCTCGAAAACTCTGGGCTTTTAAATAAAGTACCCAAAGGGGATCAAGTTCTATAGGCAAGAAGATTGATCTGAATGGTGTTTGATATGAAAAATATTTTATCTAAAATGTTGTATCTAAAATGTTCTATCTAAATGTTGTATCAAAAATGTTGTATCTAAATTATATGTCTAAATGTGGTATATAAACGTTGTATCTAAATGTTTCATCTAAATGTTGTATCTAAAATGTTGTACCTAAAATGCTGTATCTGAAGTGTTGTATCTAAATGTTTCGTCTGAACGTTGTATCTAAATATTGCATCTAAAATGTTGTATCTGAAATGTTGTGTCTAAAATGTTGTACCTAAAATGCTGTATCTGAAGTGTTGTATCTGAAATGTTGTATCTAAATGTTGTATCTAAATATTGCCCCTAAATGGTTTATCTAAATGCTGTACCAAAATGTTGCATCTAAATGTTGTATCTTAAATGCTGTATCTGAAATGTTGCATCTGAAATGTCGTATCTAAATGTTGTATCTAAATATTACCCCTAAATGTTGTATCTAAATGTTTCGTCTAAATGTAGAATTAAAAATGTTTTATCTAAATGTTATATTCTAAAATATTGTAACTAAATGTTGTATCTAAATATTGTATCCAAAATGTTGTACGTAAATATTGTATCTAAATGTTGTACCAAAATATTGTATCTAAATGTTGTATCTCAATGTTGTATCTAAAATGCTGTATCTAAATGTCTTATCTAAAATGTTGTTTCTAAAATGATTCTCGGGGATAAAAAAACTACGAAAAATTCAAACAAATCCAAACTGCAAAAAAATGTTGCAACTTTTACGCCGACGCCGAGAACGAGACGGCCTGATGTATACAACCTCCATGGGGGTTATGGGGGTTGCAGAAGATTCCGTGTGGAAGGAGCTTCAGGTAGAAGCACGAGGGAGCAACGATATGCCTCTCGGTGTGTGCCTGCGTATGCCGTAAGTAGCGTATTGGATTGTCCGATACGAGTTATATGTAGTAGCAAAAGTCCAGAAGCAAGACTTGTGGCAAAGCGTTCTGTGAATGCAGCGGGGCGTGCGCGCTCGCCGCGCAGATTTCACCGTCGTTGCACCGTCGAGAGGCCCGCGAAGAAGCAGCCCACCCACAACGCACGATCTTTGCACGAGGGAGTGCGCCTTCTCGCTACCGGTATTGAATCGCGGTCGCATTGTTTTTGTGCCCCTCTCCCCCTTCCCCCAACCCCCGGCCGTGCGAGCACCCTCGCGAAAAGAAATTATTTGCATCTTCCGCGGGGGGAGAGCCGGAGAAGTCGGCAACAGCGAGGGAAGATATAAAGTTGAATCGCATGGATATCGTCGCGGTTATGCTCGCGGTGCTGCAATACCGTGCAAAACCACCAGCAGATATATCCGAGGATTCTCCGTTCCTCACGTGAGGGGAGAGAGACGGGCCAAGCATTGAATTCTTCAAAATCCCAGTTTCGATACAGCGATTCTTACGGATCAAGATTTATACGCGATTTTCTCGCAAACGAAAAAACAAAAGCAATTTTCGTGAATTTGAAAATTTTGGGAGCACTATTTTAGTGTGCTTTTCCTGTGGAATTTAATACTAGGGATTGGGGAGAACTTTTATTAATTTGAATACGAGTAATTAGGGGAGGATGGAACAAGGATCTCCGCTGTCAAGTAGCGTGGCCAATACTTGGATGGGTGACCGCCCGACCATTCTATAGTCAGGCCTCAATATGCCTCTCGAGGCATATGATTTCACGATGGAAACTTAATGGAAAATCAATCAAATGGGGCTGACTTTGTTGGCACTCTTCTCCAGTTTCCCTGTGCCCTCGTGGGAATGAGATATGCAGAGGTGTATTAGGGAGAAGTGGCTCTGGGCTGTACTCTGTTATCGCTCAAGACTTGGAAATGTCGGAGAGAGGTGAGCTGAAAGTTAAGGTGGAATCGTAAAAAAAAAGCGACGTTACGAAAAAAAAAAACATTGGAATACAAAATACAAAGAAAAGTGACTTTTCTTTATTTAAATACGAGGTTTTTTAAAAGCCTTTTAACAACTATTTTCTCGAAAATTACTTTTAATCCTTTTTTATTAGGGTTCTATCGAGGTCTGAGAGGAAACAAGTGACTGAATTGTGACCACCCTTCCATCACCCGAAATTTTTGTCAGTGTTATCCCTCATGAAGGCCTTTTTCCAATTATTCGCTGGAAAAGTACTTCCGATCCTTCTTTTTTAAGGGGACTAGGTATCGAAAAACCTCGAATTTTCTTGTTTATTTTTTGTATTACGATAATCTCTTCAAAACATTTGGGTGCAAAGAAAACTGAAAAATTCATGAAATCGTGCTCAGGTGAGCCCGATGAGCAGTAAAACTCCAATACTCCGCTAACGCTCAACGGTTGGATACAGACAAGAGATCGCAAGCATCGACAAAAGAAACTAGGGTGGAAAAAAATCGATGTTACGCGATCGCCGCCACAGAAAAAGCTGAACTCGAGAAGTCCTTCTACAGCGCCAGCAATTTTCAACGTGCCTCCGTAAGTTGCATTTTTTCTGCCGCAGTACTGCGCGGGAACTCAAACGCGTTTTTCTTGGAGCATCATTTTGTTCGAGTTTTCTAACTCAGGAACTTGTTCTAGTGTTCTAACTCAGGAACGAGTGAAGATATCGCCTTGATTTTTTTTGTTAATGAAGATATCAAGCTTCTCTACAAAATAAACCAACATCTATGTAAACAAAATCAGTTTATTATCATTGTTATTACAACAAATGTCATGCGTTTTTCTATACTTTTCAAATTTTCAGCTGGCATTGTTTTTATGTTTTTTTTTCAAAAATGTTAGGCTCAGTTTGGGGAGAAACATCCCCTGAAGAGAATGGCATTTGTGAATTGCCGAAAACTCCAACCGATCACTCGCAACGTGGCAATGAGGCAGCAGTGCATGAGACGCGTGGTCTTCTTTATCCTCCCGTATCTCCCTTAAATATTTATATTTTGGAAACCTCAACCGCTGAATTCAATAGCCAAAAATCCAATAAAAACATTGCAAAAGAGAAAATGTATGTATGTTGTTTCGGTTGTTCTCAATTGCCATTTGAATTTTGTCCCATATTCGGCCCATTTTCGCCGCCTAGTTTCCTCAAGGTCCTATTGAGGTCCGAGAGGAAGTAAGTCACTGGATTGCAATGACCCTTCCAACACCCTTCTCTGATCCGAAATTTTAGTCACTCTCATTCCCCATGAAGGCCTTCCACAACTATTTGCTGGAAAAGTATATACTTTCCTTCCTTTTTTCTTGAGATTCGATCGAGGTCCAAGAGGAAGCAACCTACTGAATTGAGATTACCCTTCCATCATCTGAATTTTTTGTCACTTCTATTCCCCACGACACGGACAATCGTAGAGCCGGATCATCCATGCCCAAGTGCGACTGTAAGAACGAGACGAAGAGGCAGGTAATTTCTAGATATATACCACGCGGGATGAGGAGGGAGAAAGGAGAAAGATGAGGAAAGAAGGGCTCCCTTACGACGGTAATGGCACCTAATACGGGCACGTAGATATATAGTAGCATAAGGCGAAGTGTAGCGGTGCACCTCTCTCTTCCTCTTTCTCTCTCTCACCGTTTGGCTCTCTCGAGTATAGAAGGTATAGTTTATAGTGATTACATGGGGTCAGGTCCCGGCAATAAACCATCCCATGGTGGCCATAGTGGCGTAGGGAGTCCCTCCGTTCGGTTCAGCCGGGGTACCATCACTGCCGTGTACCGTATCGCCGACGAGAGAGCTTCGAACTCTCTCTCTTTCTCTCTCTCCCCCCCCCCTCTCTCTCTCTCTCTCTCTCTCTCTCTCTCTTTCTCGCGAGAGAGATTTCGCAGCCGTCTCGAGAATCTCGCCCGAACGTTCGGATGCGCCTACGCACTGAGCGGGCGGAGCTCAACAACCGTGTGTGGTGCCAAAGCAAAGCTAATTCAAAAAGGGCAACACAACTGTAAGGTGTAACGCTTCGCGAGCAAAAAACAAAAGCGTATACGCTGCGGCGTTAATGAATAAAAAAAAGAGAGGGAAGGGAAAATGCGAGACGGATATTCGGCAATACTGGGTGCTGTCATACTGGAATTTTAATAACATTTATGGAATTATTAATACGCTAAAGAAAATGCTTGCAAAGCTCTTTATAAAACCTCCCATCTAATGCCACGTCCTGATTAATCTTTTGTACGATTGACAATGGCGAGCAATTATTTTCTCATCATTTTTTTCGGCGTCCCGGATAGTTATATTTTAATACAAATTTCATTCGATCAAAATATCATCGATTATAATCATACTGTATAAATGATAAAACCATAAGGAATAAAAAAAATCATAAAGTTTTTATAAATGATAAAATCATAAAGAATAAAATATCATCAAGATTTTATAAATTGATCAAATCAAATTTCAATTCGATTGAAACATAATCGAATACGTCACGAGGAATAAAAAATCACAAAGTTTTTATCAATGATAAAATCATAAAGAATCAAAAATCATAAAGATTTTATAAACTATAAAATCATAAAGAATAAAATATCATCAAGATTTTATAAATTGATAAAATCAAATATCAATTCGATTGAAACATAATTGAATTCGATAAAATTGTTTTCGCGACCGCCAGAATATCCCACCCAAATGATATCTCCCATCATAGCGAGCACGAAGGAGCTACCGGGTAAAATAATCCAGCGTCGCTTCCCTCAGGAATTCAGGAAGAAATAGCTGCGCAGTCAGTGAAGCACTCTCGTCACCACACCGAAGACCCTCCTATTATCGCTCCCGCTTTCGCGAGTCATACAGTTATAACCTCTCTTTCTCTCTTCCTCGGGTTCGCTCCTCGCTTTTAATAGTTCGACCACTTGGTTCTTTACCGACTATATACCCACAATATATATGCATGTTCCAGCGGCCACAATGCACGGCGTGACGTTATTGCCTCGCTTCGCGTATGTATTAATAAAATTTATTAGCTGGCGTAAGTGCGCCGACGTACACGCGTTAATGGATTTCGAGAGCTACCGCGCCGCAAAATTTTCTCCTCCCTTTCTCTGCGCCTCCTTATTGTTTTTTCTCGTTCCTTTCGACTCCGCTTTACACGCTCCAACAGATGAAATTGCACCTTCCCAGTAATTTCCAACGTTTATTTTACCGAATGGATTTACCTGTCAGTCATACCCGAGCGAGCGGAAAGTGCAACTGAAGAATACAATTTTCCTTGGACTGGAATAATAATTGGCTGGACTGTATTCGAGGGATCGATTTTCCAGGATGCTTGAAACTGAATGCGCTGGATAAAATGGAACATCACGATGTAGGGAATGACGAAGGCAACCAGCTCCTCCGGGCGATATTCCAGGGTAGAAGGCAGCGTGACCAGGAACGTCAGGACCTACATCAGCCCTGGACTTGACCACCGGCAGAGCCAGATGAGACGAGAGAGCCGGACGGAACGAACCGGAGCTGCTCGCATCATCGCGCTCGTCTCCGTGAAAGTCTTCACGTCGATTTATTGCCTTGTGGAGAACGCATCCAACGCTCGGCTGTGCGTGCTGCTCTCAAAAGAGCCCAGAGTACTTCATGCTCGTCTCTCTGCATAGGAATACACGACGTTTGTGTTTTACCGTATATTATTATATTGTTGCGTTGCCACGTAGGCCGTTCCTGCGAGAATATCCGGCGATACGACGATCCAAAGCTTTCGGACAAAGGAAGATCAGCTTTATTCTCCGCTTCAATAATTACAAATAGCCAACTGGAAACAAACTGGTCCAGAGTTTCATGGACCTATCGATTCTTCCTCGTTATCCTTATTGGGCCGTGTACGCGTAGCCGTATACGTGTGCGAATGAGCAAAGTGAAGGTCGCGCGGGGGTGGACAAATAATCCGGCTATTAGAGGTGTCCCCGAGAGATTCCAGGGGTCGAAGTGTAGCGTGTCCATGAATCGAGGCTGGGGGGTCAACGTCGATAGGAAGATGGAGAAGTTAGTTCCTCTATTCCGGGGTGGACTTGCGGGGCATCGCCCCCAATTTGTCCTAACAGGCTACCAACACGTTTTTTTCCAACGCCTTATCCACCAAACGGGCTCTCCCTTCGGATACCTCCCGTGTAATGGGAGAGGATAGGACGAGAGGATGTAGCCGAGGCATTTTGGCCCACAGGCAAACTACCCTACGTCAAATCGCCCAACTGAATCTTCTTGATTGACCGTTAGTCTCACGAGCATAGGAAGCGAGGGAAGAGAAACTCCCGAGATCTTCGAAACGACAGAAGGAAGGAATCGGGAAGACTCCACGTGACGAGATCGTATCACTTTCATATCCGATATCCACGACATCAGCAGGACAAAGTCAGATCAGTTATGGCAGCTTGCTACGATCCTCAGGATCACGGTTCGATCATTTACCCAAGCAAGGTGAATCGACTGATCCCTGTCACAATTCCGACTTCATATTTCTCCCGGGCATGGAACACAATAGCCAGATGGAGTCATCCAACGATCGCAAAGACCGCTGGATAATCACAGGTCAGCCTAAGTCCATTCTCAATGCCTACTGAAAAATGCAAATACACCAACATAATGGGCTTTTGGAAGGTGGGGAGCAACGGCTACTGTCCTGAGGCTGATGGCGTTGTCGATTCACAGAACAAGCCGGTATTCAGGTCCGGTTTACTCGGATTTATACGCATTGAATGGGGATAGTGAAATGAAAAAAAGAATCAATTCTCGAGCAGGGCACACCCCGCGGCGCGAGTTCGATTCCGCACGTTTTATTTACACGCACACACACACACACCTACACACATACACCCGCGCGCAGGTCTCGTGCAGGGAAGGGGTGACAGAGCTGACGCTTGGTCACCGGTGATTAATGATTCAGCCAATCAGATATATAGTCGTTGCGTAGCTCACGGATAGAATTGTATAGGAGACTCGTATACCGTCTACAGTTTGCCGGTACGAAACAGCGTACACCGCATCAACATCGGCATAAAAGAGAACTGCCAGAGAGAGAGAGAGAAAGGAACGAAAAAAAGGACAAAGAAAAAAACGAGCAGGCAGATAGTAGGATGTGCGTGACAGCGATGTGTCGCACTGTCACTTGGTTGGTACATGTCGATCCGGCAGTGTCTACGTATATATGGAGCGCTATAATATGGTATACACGTAGAGAGACCGTACGAGAACGGGTGGTTCTCGTTGCTATCCCGCTCGACGATAGTGTTCGGCTTACAGAGGCTCCTGTCGAAACCCAACGAAATGGGGAACGAGTGGACTGTGGGGCTACGAACACGCGTCAATACCGTGACACACAGCTCCGCAACTTCGTGTACGTACCGTTCGCACATTGGTGACGGACGGGCATACCGATTCTCGGGTAGGAATACAAGTGGCCGAAACGCGAATGGTACACAGCACATACACACATACGATCCCGATCGTTACACATTCCACAATCACCGGTGTTACTCGAGTGAAAAAAAAAAGGAATACTGTGCTGCGGGGCATATTTCCATACAGTGACACACGCACAGGTCGAGGTGACAGCAACGGAATCACGATGACAAATGGAAATCGTCAACGTTTATGTGAGACGCCCCCGCTCGTCAGCAGCAACGCCAAAGAGCGAATAACGAGTCAAATAAATCAATGTTTATGCACAGGCTTCCATAGCTGTCGGGATATTTTCATAATTATGACAGGGAGTATGGAACCAAGCGCATTGCTCGAAGTCGAAACATTACGAATTAACTCGTATTGAATGATCGATTTTGATCAGGATCGGTTGAGAAGGCTGTCAATGAAGATTCCGAGGTGTTGTATTTTACGGAACGACGATCCGTGAAGCTGAACAGTTTGGTTTGGATACTCGATGGTAGCTGACTTTGCCCACCAAGCGTCGGCATTCCAAAGAAATTTTTCGAGATTAGGCGGGTGGCGAGGGGGTGATCGTTATGCTTTGGTTATATGGGGAAACGATATTAAATGGTCCAGGCGGGGGGGCATCTTGTTCTTTTTCGCAATCTCTTTCCCTCTTGTTTTCTCGTGCTCGCCATATGCCTCGCGAGAGACGCGGAGAAGAAGAACACAGCGAAGAAGCAGCAGCAGGAGCAGCAGCATATAATCTTGGTGGTTATTAATGGCGATGGTTTGGGAAACTGCTACCGGGCAGAAGTCCCCTTCCTCCCGCTCCTTCTTTCTGTTCCCCGCTCAATCACTCTCCTTACTTTTTGCTCGCTCGTACTGCCTTTTTTCACTCTCGGAGCGTCTCCCTTATCTCTTTTGCGTCTTCTTCTCCTCGTGCTTCTCCTTTGGCTCCTTCGCTCCATCGTCGGACTCCACCTCGCTCTCTTTTTATCTCAATAAAACTGCATTCCATTCGGTGTTAGACAGTGGAGGCTGCAACAGCCCTGCGCACACACAGTTAAACGGCAACTGCTTTAATTATCCTGGTAGAGGTCTCAAGCTCGCCCTTAGGGTTAATCACCTTCGGGTAGCGTAGCTCGTTCGATCGTTCCATTGCGCCGGCATACGTATGTGGATACTTCGTACGTACAGTCAATCCTATTTGCCTTGTGCGCAGTTTTCTAACCCAAACAATGGTTGATTTTGGTTAAGCCGGGCAGAACGTTGTTTTCCAAAGTATTTGAGGGACACTTTGGACACTGGCGAGAAAAGGATCCCCCCGGGTACATATTGACGTAGTATCAGCAGGAGGAAGAATCACAAGGGTCAGCAGCCACGGGGATAATGCGTGGAAAGGGCTCGGCGGTTTGGGCCGGATCAGAGGATCCGGGGAAACCCTCGTAAATCGGAAAAAGGCTTCGCGTGCGCGTTCTCGATGACCTTTCACGCGGCCGCAGCGATAAAATAAAGCGGCAAGTTCATTTAACAGGCCATAAAGTGAAGAAGCATCGTTTTAGGCCCCCGCCCCCCTTTCAAGTATCGTGTGGCAAAAACCATAGTAGTCCAGTTGGCCCGAGAGGCTTTTCGAAGTGGCTGAAAATAAAGTCTTTTGCGTGAGACGAGAAGAAAAAGGCGAAAGAACCGCAGGCAGGTCAGATTGTTGCCGGGATCAAAGTGAGGAGACGATCGGATCAGAGGGTGACGGGGTTATCGAAGATCTGCAACTAACGGGAATAGGCGAGCAACGGCTTATCGTAGGACTCGGATGAGACCTTTCCCCTCGTATTGCCGCAAAGGGCATCGTAGAACACACGAAAAAGATCTCACCTCCCGTGCTGTGACCCGTAATATTGACGAGATGTCTGATACTCGTATTGTCATCCTGTGACGACGTAGGTAGGTCTCGAGAGCACCCCGGCTCATTAGGTATACGGAAGAACTTGATTAGTGAAAGGGGGACATAGAGTATTAAAGTTCTAGGCGACGCGAAACGAAGAGAGAGAGAGAGAGAGAGAGAGAGAGAGAGAGAGAGAGAGAGAGAGAGAGAGGCAGGACGGAAGTTCGGGGTGGGAATGAGCTTCGGCGACCCGTGAGTATTCGAGTTAATGGGGTACTTTGTTAGCTCCGTGTATATCCCAGAGAGGATCGTGCGGGATTAATACTTTCTCGTTCGAAACTTCACGGCTTTTCCTCAGGAATCGTGAAACGAAGCGTGCAAAAGACGCGACATATAGCAGAATACCCCGGTAATTTAAAGACTTGCTTTCCAACCAGTTTGCATCACTTGTACGACACCATCAATTCAAAAAGAATAACCACCTTGTGATGCCAGCAGTAAAACTTGCATTGAACCAAAACAGAGGTGGAGTTTAAATGAGTATTACTTATTCCGGTGACCCATTGAGAGAGAGGGTAGTGGAAGGTGCAATAATACTCATTGATGTCCAATAGCAATCAAATGTTAATCGCCGTCAAACTCATGACAATGGGCTTGATGTTGATCACCATCAGTTCAGATGTAGCTTTATAGCGTTCAGGTCAAGTTCAGATGTAGCTTTCTAGCGTTGATTTCGACTTTGATCAACGCTGGAAAGCTGCACCCATTTCATCCCAATGAACTTGATGTTGATCAACATCAGTTTAGATGTTGTAGGTTTTTAGCATTCAGATCAAGTTCATATGTAGCTTTCTAGCGTTGATTTCGACTTTGATCAACGCTGGAAAGCTGCACCCATTTCATCCCAATGAACTTGATGTTGATCAACATCAGTTTACATGTTGTATGTTTCTAGCGTTCAGATCAAGTTCAGGTGTAGTTTTCGGGTGTCAAGTTTGATATTGATAAACACTAGAAAGCTACAACTCATCCTAATGAGTTTGAGATTTATCAACATCAGTACAAATGTTATAGCCTTGTTGCATTTAGATCAAGTTCAGACGTAGCGTTCTAACTCTAGAAACCTACAACCCGTGAACTCAACGGACATCCGGTACGAGACTAAAAAATCATGTAGTTCTTCATGACACTCGAAAGCCCTTTCAAAAAGCATACAGGTGGTATCAGGCACATGTATAAACAGTTCACACGTAACTGCGCCGTGAAATGTTCGGTCGTAAAGTAGACCGGAGGTTTTGCGAGTTCTCCGAGCATCTTCGCGATAGAGTGGCATACCGCGTTACGCTCGTAGGTCACGAGGCATTCGCACGTCGTTGCACGAATTTTATATACACGTATACTGTACCGGTCGTACCGTGCTTTCAGCTCTGAAAGATCGGCAGTAGAATTTCGCCACGATTTTCTGCTCGGTACGCTCACTGATTGTGCCGCGAACGATTTTCCGCCCTGATGGTCACCTCTCGGCCGATTTTGAGCCTGCTTTGTGTGCGCTCGGAAGATCCTCGATATTCCACGGAAGCGCGATTTATCTCAACAATTCCATGAAAATTCTTCGGCTATGTTCCGTCCACATTTCCCAGGATATATCCCGCGCTTCCGATTCGCGTCACTGGGTCCCAATACTTCCCTATGATCAGCTTGGTCATCAGAAATTCAGCGAGAGATCGCCTCCAAGAATGCAAGGTATCGTCACTTTGCGAGGTCTATTACGTACGCACTTCAAGTGTGAAAAAACCGAAACGGATGGGCACCAATTTTTGTTCACCCAGCGTCAGTGGGAATCACGATTTTTTGGATCAATGTGTTCGAACCCGTGTACAGAGTGATGTTGATACATGGTCATATTTTGCCATCGCTTGCTACGCACGATGTGGAGACGGGGGAAACGTTTGCCGGGCCGAGTGTTTCGTTAGTGCGTAGAGAGCGACACTGATTGCCAATCAATATGCTCATCTCGCGAGAGTCTAATTCACCAACAATGTTGATCAATCAGTATACGCTATGTGGTTTGGACAGAGCGAGGGAGAAACACAACCAACGGAACACGGACTACCATGGAGTACAGGAACTGGTGAAATTCTGCAAATTCACCGCGAACAACCGATCTCTCTCTCTCTCTCTCTCTCTCCATCATTCCAGCGGCACGTTCAGCAAGTGCTGCATCTCGGGCGTACTCCTATTGTCCTCTCTACAGCACACCGTGTTGTTACGTAGCGATAGTACACGATTCCTTCATCGCTGTGTGCTCTTATATGTACGTACCACCGGTGGGTTTCGTGTCCCTTGGTTATCCTCGACTAGCCCCATAACAACACAGGATCTAACGAACTCCTGGCTTATACAAAATCAATCCTGCCGTATCTTCCGTCGCCTCGTCATACTACACTGAATACCAAAGTTTTTCTGCATAACTATAATTTTGACGGCACTAGACCTGGTAGCTCGACGATGAACATCCTGCTGGAAGACGTCATCCACGTTGAATTAATTCTAGTTAACGTAAAATCTGGACAAATTTGGTATAAAGCACGCATAGTTGGAACAAATGACTTTTTCTGTACATCGGTAATTCATCATTTGTTTACAGGAGTAGCGAACGATTGTTCGTGAGTCGGCAGATTTTTGTGGAAAACGAAGATGGATGTAGGGATGATATATTTGCTACTGGGGGTTGGCTATACGGAATGTATATCGTGAAAGTGAATCGCATAGGACGATTTGGCCAACCAGTGGGACATAGACAAATGCTGGACTTCCGTGACGGGTGGCCTCCAAGTACGCCCAAAGGGGTCACCGCAGCGTCTCCGATACTGCGACACTCTGGGATATTTATTATGTCACCGTGTCCAATTGTACCCCAAGCGGGAGGGTTTGATGTTCTTGCGTAACGACTATATACATGTAGCGGAATCGGCCAGCGGACCGTTCGGAAAGATGAATACGAAACGGAAGCCGCCGTACCCGGAAGCTATTACTGCCCCCCTAATTTCTTCACGATCACGCTGCTGCTGGTCACGCTCGGGCACCGCTCTTGGTGCTTTATCGCTGCGCTTTCTAGGCGTCTTGCACCGTGGACCAGAGATTCTCGTACCTCGCGATGCTTGGTTCTTTCTACTCTTGGCTGGATAGTACACCTCGTTGTGCTCCCTGACTCAAAAACCTGTTCACGTTATCGACGCTCCTACTTCAGAATACTCATCCTATTGCTCCACCAACGGGGCATTGGTAATGGCGGATAATGAGGGTGGTTGATAACCCTTTCCCCGAAGCGTCATAAAAAGCAGGCGATCATCGCTAAAACTCCACTCCACTAGCTTGGGCAATTGTGAGTCCGTTTGTCTCAGAAGACATTCAACGCTGTTGGCTCTTGCGAGGTATAGCAATTTTGAGCTGTGCCACCGAGACCAAGAGGAATGCAAACAGTGACAGACTGGAAGCGAGAACGAGGCATAGAGGGAACAAGAGCGAGGATATCACGATCAGGTATGAAGGAGAAGGACGGATGAAGCTGATTAACTGCAAGTGAAAAAGGAGAGACGCAATCGGGAGAAGCGCGGGTCTCCTCCGAGAAGACACAGAGAAGCATGGAGGCTTCGGGGCAAAAGAAAAAGAGACGAGAAACGAGGATGAAAGAACGAAAGTAGAAAGATAGCGGAGTCGCTGCCATAACGGGTAAGAGAGGAGAAAGAGGAAGAAAGAGAAACGAAGCTGGAGGTTGTATAGCGGCTGATAGGAACGAGTGGCTCGAGGCACAATGAGCCTATCAGATTATATTTCTATTTTCGACACGCGGCCTATCGCGCAATCCCATCTCCGGCTGCTGCTACCGCGACGTCGTGGCGTTCTCACACCAATACGGCCGCAAAAAGCAGCTCCAACGAATCTTTATTCTCATCAACACGTATAAGGCTGTATACCTGTATGTGCCACTCCGAGACAGTTTCTCTCTTACCCCGTCTCGCTGCTCCCTCCCACCGTAGCTCCCTCCGCTTGATGTCCATAGTCACGACGATAGACTGGAGGACGCTGCTTACAAGCGGACCAGCAACCCTGAACACACCTCGACATCATACGCATCAGAGTAAACGAAAAGAATCAGTGAGCATCGCGTAAATATTGCCGGATCTGAATAAGGACGCCCAGGCGTGTATGAGCCAAACGCTACTCTTGATGCTGCTGACACGGAAGGGCCCACGGTAGCCTCGGGCGACCTCGAGCCTGATGCGAATTCCCTCATGCTCATATGCCTCTCGCTGTTGCGTACGTGCTGCGCATTACAGCTCCTGCGTGCTATTGAACGCAACTATATGCAATCAAAATGCTGCCTTACTCCAGGCACTAACGTTCATAGTACTTGCCATATGAATGTGGGCCTGATGCGTAAACGAATAAGAGGCAGGTAGTGCATTGGCCACCCACGAGGAATTCGACGCGGATAATTGAATACGCACATATTGCGGTGATCGCCTGTCACTTTTTTTCAACAAAAGCCCAATCTAATATCATGATGTGCAATGCAGATTGACATTGTTGTATTGCTGTTGGCATCCAATGGCTGTATTTCCGCTTTTTAGACTAGGAGCACACAGCTCGATCGTTTTTCACTTGATAGAAAGTCAGGTAAGCAAATTGTAGAGGATTCAGAGAATGCCAATCTTTAGAGAGCAAAGTAACACGTAATTTGTAGGAGTTCCTTCTTGCTACTGCTCTGCATTTACCAGACGTCAACAGTCGAGGATCCAGTAATCTCACGAGCTGGGCAGATCATTCTCGAATCTCCTGCGGGGCTGACATCACCGGGTATGATTTGCCGCTGGACGGGATACTCTTCGCCATGCTTCGATTTTCTTTCTCGAAGATCTCGAAGAAGCCCCGCGAGCGATACGTACTCACGAGTGCTGCTTCTGCATCGACTTCTGCTCTTCTCCGGCTCTGCCTCCAACATCCTATACCCCTACCGTGCCTTCCTCCAGCTTCGCTGCATGCATTCTGCGTCGGTTGATGCACATATGAGATGTCGGGATCGCGCTGGTTGACGCCGGTCGGCAAAGAGGAAAAAAAAATTACCCGCGAAGAAGACCAAAGGAGAAACGAAGGATGGATGGAATGAAGGCAGCGAAGTGTTCGCCTTCGAGCGATTCGCTTCTCATGCCGACCGCTCATCTCGATCGCCACGGACACCTTCGAAAGAGTCTTCTTCAGCCTCACTCGGCCTTACAGGAGAGCCTTACCTCTTTTGCTGCAATAAACAAACTTTTCTCTTCCACCCAATAGCAGCTACATTGAGATGTACAAGCAATAAATCGATGCCACGAGGAAAGTTACGTTTTAACGGATGATCTATGTAGAAGTGTACGCGTCGGTGGTCAATCCTCGAAACGGACGAAAATGCGAGCAGACTTGTGGCTGATGGATTAATATTCTCATTTCTGACGGGTTTTAACGTCAACCGTCACCTATATATTTATTGCTACACGCAAGCCTCTCCGATTCGTCATGAACCACGAAGGTGTGCCATATCAGGGGATCCGAGAGAAAAGCCCGCATGTATTTCGGTGGACACTTTTTTCCCAGTGAGCATCGTCACTGACGGACCGACGTACAGACGTGTACCCACGACAGTGTAAAATTACCGCGTCAAAAACGATCACGTTACGGACCAGTGGGTCGCTAGACCGAATGATGGCCTCTATTTTATGAACATTTTCCGAACGCGTTGGTGGATTCACGAGGATAAAACGAACGTGAACACGTCGCACTTGTCACTTCACACATACCCGTGCAGGCAGAGAACTCGTCACATTGTCGACAAATTTTGAATCACGATTTATTTTTTGGTTTTCTCAAAAATGTTCAAAAGGTACGAAAGAGCGCACGAGGGTTATACTCTGAGATGCTAATCATTGTGCCCGCTGTCTTTGGAAAATACACAACCGTAACAACTAAGATTTTTTTGAATCCTTTATAAATTGTGATCCAAAATCCCACACTCGGTCTAGAATAGGAGCACGGATAAACTGGCTACGTTCTTGAGCAGCGCGAAAAGGACCAACCGCGAGCAATAAAATCTAAAGATTTTGATGTACGATGACACGTAATACGGATCGTATGATCGAAAAGGGCTACTGCGTGGTTTTCGATCGCAACAATGATGGAGGCTGACTTGTAGTGGGTGCCGGGTGGATGATTATATTTATATATATGTATATATAGCCAGAGCAATAGGTAGGGCCACAGCAATAGGTCGCGAGGAGAACACATTTGACGGCTGGGCTCTCGGCCGGTTGCCGAGCCCTGCGTGGAAAACTGGAAAGGGGTCCCAATCAATCAGCCGCAAATCAGTATGCACGGCACGTACACCTAATGCCGCCACTCTTTCATCATATTCATTTGATCGCAGCGTGGAGAAACCGACTGCGCGCTCGCACGTACATGCCTACACATACACACACACACACACGCGCGCGCGCGCGCGCACACACACACATACATATATACATATATATATATACGTCATGTAATAAATGCACAGCGTTAGGTACCCTCGACAATGACCGAAGTGTCGCGTCACCGCGCTATATCCGATCCTTTCCATCTCTGAAGAATGCATCCCGATGTGTAAGACCCTGTCAACATTGATCGACCTACCAATATTCACCATTTAGTCGAGTTTGGAATATCAAAATTCCAATTACTACTTTGAGATTTAAGTCTACCATGGCTCTTGATGTTAAAACAATGCGTGGCTTTCGGATGGAGGTCGTGTTGAGACTCAGGGTGATGCTAACATTTCACAAACGTTAGAGTCAGCTTCAGTATCAGAACTCAGAGCTCTGATAATGAAGCTCTCCTGTTTTCCATAAGTGGTTGAGGTCATCATTTCAGATCACCGCTAGTTGGATGTTTTTAATTGATCAGCTGGTCGTTCAAAAAAGGAAACCCCAAGAAGGCCTGGGAATCCGAAAGTATTCGAGCAATCAGAACAGGAGGGCATCACGTCAATCCTATTTTGCACACCATCCTCTCTGATGATGGAGACTGTAAAGTTTGCGAAACGTCAGCATAACGCTGATTCTCAACACGGCTTCCATCCGAAAGCCAGCTTTGGTAATATCAATTAGTACCATTGCATTCTAATATATAATTTTTCATCCGTGAACTTCACTAATCTTCTTCGATCTGATTGGATCCATATCCACACGCGTCACCTCATGATGGCTCGGTGACCGTGACGAACGTGATATTTTCAATTTGGTTATCATTTCAAACAATGCAAATAAGAGAGCCGATATAAATACGCGTTAAAGTGAAGAGTAACGGGTCTTTGGTGCGATACGTGTTCTTCATGTTGCTCGCGATCACTAAACGCGGATGTGGTAGGCCGAGAAGGAGATTAACTTCTGCCGCGCAGCCGGACGCTGAAGATGTCTTAAGTACACGCACAGGGCAAACGTACGTCTTAGGCTCGGATGCGGACAAGATCGAAACGGCAGCAGCGAGCGAATACTTCGGTCAAATGCGTAATCCGGATTATCGGTGATCCGCTTATAGCGCGTACACTCCGCGCCAGGAAAATGATAGCCTCTGTGGGTATATGGGCTGCAACGGTTGCACACAACCACCGCTGCAAGCATCTTGCTAGTACGAGTCTTTGGACTCACTTGCATGTGGCTTTTTTTAACGCACAACTGTCTTTTGGGTATCGTTCGCTAATGTCGCAAACACATACAAGTTCTTAGGCGGGAAGTATATTTCTTACGCGTTATATATGATGTGGGCATTTGGGGATTTTCCAGACGGTTCTTAATTTTTTTTCAACGAATCGTTGACTTTGATGTCGGTATGGTCCTTTTTTATCTGTAGGTGACTTTATTTATCTAAATGGTCCCTTTAATGATATTTAGATTTGGTTGGGGTTGGGTTTGGGTGACTTCGATGGCATTACGGTTTCTTTGAGGGACTTCAATGACATTAGGGTTTGTCTGGGTGACTTTAATGGCACTAGGGTTTGTTTGGGTGACTTCAACGGCATTAGGGTTTATTTGGGTGACTTCGATGACATTAGGGTCCCTTTAACTTCAAGTGTGTTTGGAGTCTACTAAAGAGGAGGGCCCTCGAAGTCGAACTTCTTCAAAATTACCTTTCTCGGATAGATATGCGTGCCTGTCTTCTCCAAGTGTGACTATCCTTCCACCCTCTTGACTGGGAGATCACGAAGACTCCGATTCTTTTGTCGACGCTCGTGAAAATCCCTGAGCTCATTTCGCACCGCCGATTATTTTTCTCCAATGATTTATGGAGATAAGAAAAATGGGAATAATTCCGAGTCACGGTGACTTCGTGGTCAGGCACAATAGCAGGAGCTTGCTCCAGTGAGTTCGAAAATGGACCATCGGTGAATCGCATCCGAGGAATTTGATACGAATCCCGAAAATTCTACGATGACTCACGTGGATACCCATATGCAGCTCTTGCATAAAAGGGATCCTCGTGAACGGCGGAAGGTTCCATCATCTATACGCACTTTATTCAATGATCCACTTGGCGTATCCGTAATAAAACTTGTGTGGAACGGGGCACGATTATTTGGCAGAGCTGTTGGGCTCCGGAGATGATAGGGCACGGGATTATCGAGAAATGGCGGCTGCCTGAAATTGATGGAGGCTTAATGAAGTGGCGGTTGTTCGGAGAGTGTCTCGGGTGTATAGCGCGAAGCCAGCCGTAAAAAAAGAACAAACTGGGTGCGTTTGACCCGAGAGCATGGTGGAAGTGATGACTGAGGGGAAGCGGAGAAAATGGAGGAGGAGAGGGAGCTTGTGAGATGAGAAAGGGGTGAGAGAGGTGAAGAGGAGGGAGGGTGTTCCAATTTAAGCCGTGCCCACGGTGCAAAAATGCTTGGGAAGATCGTCGGCGTAAAGCCGGTGGCCGGTCCGTCCGTCGCGCTCTCGGGCTGCCTCGGTTCATTAACTGGAAACCCAATAGCGGTTGTTTGCATTGGCAGACGGCGAGAGTCCGTCCGGGCATCGAAATTGCGAGCCATATTGCATACGAGAGAGAGAGAGAGAGAGAGAGAGAGATCCGCACCACCAACGGCCAATAGCGTCTGGCACGGCCCTCTCATAGATCTCTCTATCTCTCTCTTTCACTCTCACCCTCCCATCGGACTCTTTGTCTCCCTTCATCTAGATCTGTCTCTCTCATCGCTCTATCTCGTCGTTATTGACAACCAGGGACCTCTCTCCTCCAACATACACAATGTGGCATCACGAGTGCGCGATCCCCGTGTTCATATACACTATCTCGCTCTGACAACCGTCGACTGATTGCAAACTCCTCTCTCACCGCTCGTTCCTCTCCTCGTCGATATTAGCTCCATGGTATAGTACTTCTTCTGATAGCGCGCACAATAACGCGGCCAGAGTTCGACGACTTCATTATTGACATACATACATATATGTATGTAGCCCCGGTCTTCTTTGGACCATCCCTCATCGCCATTCACGCTAAATCGTTTTATTTTTCGGCTCGCTCGAGTGAACAATGTGGCTGCAAATTATTCTCAAACGCTTCGTTTTTTTTGAGCGATTAGCGGGCAAATAGTGCATGACTAAAGTATAAGATTCTTTGATAACGGAGGAAGTGCTTCCATCGACGGTCCCTCCTTTTGACAAGGCGGTTCGTTGCCATCCCGCAACTGAATATTGCAAATCAGGGCACACACTCTTAGGGTCGTATTCGACCAAGTGGGTCGGAAGGTCGTTGCAGGTCCTGGAGAATTACATTTTTCGGAAAGCAACTCAATTCTTACGCACCAATATTTTTGGAATATTTGGAAGAGGTTCTTTATAGTTTCAATAGTTCGAAAAAACAGTCTATATTTAGAAATACTTCATATTTGGGAATTTATTCAAGAATATTTAGGAGTACTCAATATTTGGTATTTTAGGCGTCAATATTTTGGAGTACTCAATGTTTAGGAATACTTAATACTTGGAAATTTATTCCGGAATATTTAGGGATTTTAACGTTAATATTTAAGAGCACTCAATATTTTGGAATTTAGGCACCAATATTCAGGAATGTAGTCATCAATATTCAGGTATATGCAATATTTAAGAATCCTCAATAATTAGCGATACCTGATATTAACAAATTTAGTCGTCAATGTTTAGCAGCACTCAATATTTAAGGATTTAGTCGTCTATATTGAGGCATCTGGTCGGCGATATTCGGAAATCCTCAATACTCAAAAATGTATTCGTTAATATTTAGAAATAGCTACTTATTATTTGGCAATGTGTTCGTCAATATTTAGTAATTCAATACTTAGTAATACTAGATAAAAGTCAATATTCAGTAATACTCGACATTCAGGAATGTAGTCGTCAATATTTAAAAGTGCTTAATATTTAGGAACTTAGTCGTTAATATTTAGGAGTACTCAGTATTTAGGCATTTAGGTGACAATATTTCGGAGTACTTAACATCCAGGAATTTAGGCGTCAATATTCAGGAATGTAGTCCTCAATATATGAAAAACGAGTAAATATCTTTTTCACCTTTTCGATGTTTTGATAGGAACGTAGCGCAGGCCTGCAAGCTTGCATCATACTTGATCGGAATATTCTAGTACATCGAACAGCTTTCACGGGCTTAGAGTTCTGCGGGAGGAAGATACGTGAAGGGTTCGTCTAGTTAAAATAAAATTATGAGTAGCCTCTTGCTTGTTTATGCGGCACGTATACATGCAGAACGGGTTTCGTGCTTTCTCATGACAGACCGCGGGCGTACCGCCCTGTCAAAATAGATAACGCTCGGGGTAAGTCACCCCAAAGTTAAAATAGCACCCCTGCGGCGGAGCTGCCCCATCTTCGTCCTGCGAGATACGCCCAGCGTTCCTCCGCTGCCTCAACCTATATACTTTTTCTATGCGTATAATACTTACGTGCAGGGCGACGCTGCCACCGCCAACGCCTGCCAATCCACCCTCCGCGTACTAACCCGCTGGATGCGTGTAGTACGTCATCCATTCGCTTTCGTTTAACGTCGCCGCTAAAAAGGGGTGGACAGCGGAGGGGCATTATACACCGCAGGGAGAACAATATCGCGTTACCCGCTTCTTTGTATTCCTGTGTGCGTATACGGAATTTTGTTATACACACGATGTCGAGTAACCCACAATAATAGAATAGACAATTCAGGGAAGTACTCTTTATCACCCCTGGTCGGTTCTATCAAGTATCCTTATTATCCGCATCATCTGCCTCATCGTTGTCATCAGTTATCATTAATCAAGTATAACCATAATTTCTATACAAACAAGCCTAATTACAGACCCAAACGATGTTCGGTTCTATAAAGTGTCCTCATCATCCGGTTTATCCCTATCATCAGGTATCCTCAATCAAGGATAACCTACAATATGTATACTAGCAAACCCAAATACAAATCCAAACATTGGTCGGTTCTGTCAAGAATCCACCATCATCCTCCTCATCCTCATTAACAAGTATCTTCCTTTGTTGCTGCGTTTGGAAATACTTCGAACAAAATTTGTACGTTTTTTTTAAATATTTCATTTCGATCTAGCTTTCCATATTTAGCTCAAAATAGAGTTGATTTTTTAATCTTCGAGCACCATTGCTCGCAGTGATTTGTCAAAGTGGATGCGTTGTTTCGTTGATCTCGTCTAGGCCAACGATTTTATGCGACGAGACGAAGGGCTGCTTTCCTAACCCCTTTCGGATTACCGACCTGAACCGGTTGACTCTTATAGCTATATCCGCGACGACGTGACGACATTAGCGGAACCTCCTGCTATTAAATACCTAGGGGACCAATACCCGTTAGCTACACACTGTTCGCTCCTTCATTTTGTTCCCTCAAATCGCGCCCTCCCGGCATGTATCGCGTAATAGTCCTTGTATTTTTTCCTGGGCAGACAGGAGGATCTTTATGGAACAGACGAGGAGAATTGATTGCAGGTTTGCACTGTGGATACTTTGATGATCAAATGACGTCATAAGGAACCACCATACTGAAAGATGGCTATGTTTTTACTGTTGCAAATTCAAACTGTACTCCTTGTACAATTATACATAAGCGAGTATCGATCAAGTCCCAAAATGATCCAGGAATATGCCCGATGCACTCTACAAACTATTATCCAAAGTGTTGTTTTCATGCATCGGGGAATGCTACAAGTCTCTAGGCATTGTGCATGCTAACGCACAGCGCTATGCATATTGATGGCGTGCACAGGTTTCAAGCTAATTTGTGTATCGCTGTACCGAGCTGTTCCCTTGAAAATCGCAGTGCAAAATCTTCCAGTGTTTACCAATGGGTTGAGTGGTAATTTCCGTACGTGCGTTCAGTCCTCGTGTTACCGTCAATGCCGTGTGTGCTCTTGGAACTTTTTCGAATGACAGTGGTATTTCGAGCGATGCTCACATGACCGGGAATAGTGGAACAGCGTCGGCAGTAAAAAAGGGGGGGAGGCTACAGATACTATGCAATGAATACGGATAGGATTATATAGTAATGGTAAGTGTACATGAGGTATGTTGATGAAGTAGAGGACAGAGTAGCTTTGAAGCTGGATCTTATTCGTGTGTATCTGAAAGTACCCAGTTCGGTGTGTGTGTGTGTGTGTGTGTGTGTGTGTGTGTGTGTGTGTGTGTGTGTGTGTGAGAGAGAGAGAGAGAGAGAGAGAGAGAGAGAGAGAGAGGGTGAGAGATCCGTTGATGACTTGACTAGGAGCAGAAGGCTCAAAGCAGCCAATAGGTACACATTGAAGTACAGTAAATACACCTCGAGTATCGAAGGCACGGCAGGTCGACAGGATCGCCAAAGACAACCACTGCTATTACAATAGACATCTGTTTAGTATGTACACGTTGTATTGGGTTTTGTACGGAATGTCCAAGGCAGCCTCTTTCGACAGCGATGGTGGAGAAATCTCAGGTTCGTGTCGCAAAATCGCCACACCTAGGGATCCCGACCTGACGGAAGACCAATCGTTAATTCAATTCAATCATTACAATCGCCCTTCTGGCGAAAAAATGACTAAATTCCTGATGCAAATGCGTACCGTAACAGCTGAATGATGTGAAATTCAGCTTCTCAAATGTCTCTAGACAAGCTTAGGATTTGGTTCTTTCTATACCCGGACGCACAGCACAATTATGAATCAACCATCCGCATCGAATACGAAACACCGTTAAATAAATGCCCCGTGCAGTTTCTTTACAACTTTTTGGCAATCAAGTGCACTTAGCGGAAGCTTCTTTCCGAGCGGGAGATCACGAGAAAGCGATGGACATATTGCCATTGCGTTAAGACCAAAATTACGATATCCAATATTCAAATTACCACGCGTTAGCGAAGCTTCTAACAATTGTCAACGCGATACTTCATCCCACTCGTTGTCGATGACGGCAAACCATGCAGAGTAACATAATGCAAAATACCTTCCATACCGTGTACTCTGCAAGGTGCCTCGTTTTTTCTTCTTCCTCTATCGAGATACAATCATGCTTGTGTATTACGAAGCTGAACAAAAGTCCACGCGGAATGCGAAGGTTACAGGAATGGATATAAAACTTTGCGAAAGGAAGGCAGTCAGCGAAAATCCTGTAGGGAAGAGGAGAGGCTACGATGGTGGATGAAGAGAGAGAGAGAGAGAGAGAGACAGCAAGAGAACGAGAGAGAGAGAGAGAGAGAGAGAGAGAGAGAGAGAGAGAGAGAGAGAGAGAGAGAGAGAGAGAGAGAGAGAGAGAGAGAGAGAGAGAGAGAGAGAGAGAGAGAGAGAGAGAGAGAGAGAGAGAGAGAGAGAGAGAGAGAGAGAGAGAGAGAGAGAGAGAGAGAGAGAGAGAGAGAGAGAGAGAGAGAGAGAGAGAGAGAGAGAGAGAGACAGCAAGAGAACGAGAGAGAGAGAGAGAGAGAGGGAGAGAGCGAGAGAGAGAAAGAAGCGGGGGAGGTGGTGGGAGGGAGGGGGGCTTGAACGAGGAGACCAAACGTATAGGTCTGACGGGAATGGAGGGGAAGAGGCGTCTGGCGGTGGCAGGGGTGTTACTACTTACCATACTCCCGATATAGCAAAGTCCCGCGTTACTCCTGCCGGCACAGCGCGAGGCTCGACTCACCCGGCCGGATAGTAGTGTAGTCACTAGCGTACGGTTCTCGACAGAACCACACCAGCGACAGCTTTGTGTTTTCCAGGCGTATCATTTCTTTTTGCCCTGACTCACCGAGGAAAAAAATGTAAACAACACCAGAGTGTCCCTTGCCGCGATAACCGATCCGATGATCGCCGCAGACCAATCTGGGACGATCAAAGAAGACCGACTGCATCGACAGCCATGGAGCGCGATGGAAAAAGAGAAAGACGGAAAAGGCACGTGATGCATGGACATCGAGAAAAGGATGCCGGATGAGGGAATGTCTAGAATGGGGTCACTGAGGAGAATCAGAAGTAAACCTGTATGCCATCTTATGTTTAAGTGTCAATTTTAATAGCAACGGAACGAGAGGGAGCGAAACCGTGGGGACACTGTCTGAATGAAAGACGATGAATGATCAGTAATGCAGCACAGTGCGATGGAATCGTATATGTCGATGCTGGCTGAGTCACAAAGTTCTGTGGGATCTCTCGCGGTCACGTGGTTCCCGATGAACATACGACGTCGATTCTACAGGGGGAGGGGTAAGAGACGTGTGTGTGTGTGTGTGTGCAATCGAGAGACGTGGGGGTGGCAGTTTGACACTAGTGGGGGAGGGGGGGGGGGGGTTGAATGAACGACCGGATCAAGAGGTGGAGAAAACCAGGAGAACAGATCGACGAAGGGAAAGAGGAGGTGGAGAAAAAGCTGGAAGGGATAAAGAAACATTTTGGCCGTTCCACCGCTGACAAAAACCACCACGTGGGGTACGTTGAACACATTTCATTGAAACTATGACACATACTTCCCATCGCTACTTTTTTTTACGGCATTTGTGTTTATACCACTTTTGTGTACTCAGCCCCAGCCTCGCTCATGTGGAACAGGACATTTTTTCCACTCGGCAATAACGTGGCTTTTGCCAGTACGAAATTGTTCATTAAAAGCTAATGCGAATGTAACGGCGACTTCTCTTGTCTGCTACTACGAACGGTTTATTGCACGATTGTGTCGGAATATAGTCGGATAAGTTGACTTTTAGTAGATTCGTTAAAAACTTGGCACGTGAGGTATATTGAGGCTGATGGCTTACGAGGTACACCCCGAGAGTGCAATGCTTTAAACGGTATAGTCATTTGTAACAAGTGTACGTGGCGAACAGCGATCACCAACATTTAACACCAGCGAGACGGTCCATTAAACACGTGATACTATGCGACAGATATGTATGCAATTACTGCTACACACGCCTGAAAGATTGCCATGGATAACGTGCGTCGAATCCGACAGGCCACACGCGCACGCACCTAATTTTCATTCATCCTATGGACACTTTATCTCATCAGGGATCACGAATCTCGACGGTTTTTCACAGCGGACGTAGAATGCCAGGTACAAGTGAATCGGCCAATGGTCGATTGTATATCGATCTGTCAGAAGACATCCATCAAGATTTCTCGGCCTTGAACGACTGCGGGAACTTTTTACTCTTGAAATATTCAAAACTTTGAATCTGGGGATCAGGGATTCTGGGCAACTTTTTCATCGCAACGGCTTTTGATGATCCAGACGTGCGAGAAACTTCCTGACCCCTTCATCAATCCTCATCAAAACGGACATCAATCATCCGCTAATGGCTGTTACAAAACTTGTTCACTATGTTTTGATGTTTGAAAGCTAAAAGTGCAACACGCATTATTTAATACCCTGATGGCGTCTCTGGAAACCAGACATTTTGAGTACTCCCTTGAGTAGGTTCCGTTATCTTGATGACTCAAGAGCACGAGCTGCACGACTGTCCGAATGGTTAGCCCTTCATCAACACTCACGTACGCATCTCGGTGTATTTCGCGAAGGACATTTTGGACTAGTTTGAATTACGTGACCATTAGAATCGCCGGGAGACTTTTTTACTGTTGCTCGGTTGCTGCATTGGGATGAAAAAACTTCCCACAACCAACGCGCTGGTTCATTCAATGGTAAATTGGATTTCTAGCGTGAATAACGTCTAACAAACCGCAGTTATATAATAAAAAGCAATGCAGAGGGATGTGAATTAATTTTGGGTTCTAGCATTTGCTTTCCCTCGCTTCTTCTCTCTCTCTCTCTCCCCTTCGCCCCCTTCACGTTCCCTTCGGTCTTGCACTGGGAGTCGTTCTTGTTCTCCCCCATTTCCTCATTCCTTTAAACTTCGCGCATACCCTGGCGGCTGTCTGGGAGTTGTGCGACTCTGCAAGCCTTCTCTCTCTCTCTCTCTCCCTCCTTCTCTCTCCGTCGCTCTCTGTTTCGACCGAAGCTCTACGAAAATTCAATAAAATTGAAACGGGCAGAACGAAAAAGCCCTTCTTTCTGCCCTTTCTCTCGGCGTATCTTCCCCTCCGTCTCTCTCCCTTGCACATTCGCTATGAGCATAGTTTCTCCGTGGGGGGAGTTCGGGCGTCGGAGTCATCGAGAAGATCCGGTGCATACATTAGCGGGCTACAACGGGCTGTGTACGTATATCTGTGTACGCGATAGCGAACAAAGGGTTCGCACCACTGCACGTACTGCAAGACGATTGAGCTACGCAGATAAGCTGTTTCCCTTTCAGCCTCGTACTTATTCGTTTCTCTCCTTTATTCTCTCGTACCGTGCTCGATTTCCGAATGTACGATACGAATTAATAATGTCTCTGTACACGAGGTTACCACGTGCCACCGTTCATTCATTGGATCCTACATTATCTGAACACAATCCTCCAATGATGCGGAACGTGCTATTTGGATTTTTTCTTCAGCCAAAAATCAATAAAATAATTGAATAATTAAAATCAAACAAATTGTATCTCATTTGACTTCTGATGATAATGTTACTAGTGCTTTTTGGAATTTTTCTTGAGCCAAATCATCAACAAAATAATTGAATAAATAAAATCAAACCAATTGTATTTCATTTGACTTCTGGTAATGACGTTACTAGTGCTAGTGCTAATGATGCCACTAGGGCTTTTTGGAATTTTTCTTGAGCCAAAACATCAATACAATAATTGAATAAATAAAATCAAACGAATTGTATTTCATTTGACCTCTGGTAACGGTGTTACTCGTGCTAGTGTTAATGATGTCACTAGTGCTTTTTGCAATTTTTCTTGAGCCACAACATCAATAAAATAATTGAATAAATAAGATCAAATAAATTGTATCTAATTTGACTTCTGATAATGATGTTAGTAGGGTTGGGTTTTAGTGGCTGTACGTTCTTCCTTTACGCTGAATGTCAGCTGGAAGTGTTGAAATGTGATGCTGTATCTGTTATTCATTATCTATTAGACTCTATTGCAGAATGTCTATTATTCATTGCCCTTATTACATTTATTTGATCGCAAACTTTTTTTCTTGAATGTTTTCCATGTAAAACCAAACGCCTGAAGAATGTTTCTGTACTTTGTACTATCCTTTATCAAGTAGAGCCTGACCAATACGGTTTTCTTTTTAAAAAAACACATGGAAACTGTTCAGTGAGTACTGAATGTGAAGCAGTTTCATCAGTTTCACTCGTTATCCGACTCAAATTTTCTAATTTCATTTCTGATTCGATACACGGGCCTAAAATCCATTTTTGCCAAACGGACGAACCAAATTTGGCTTCACCAAAATGAAACTTGACATTCTACGTGGCGTTTTGGCATTGGAAAATTGCGGAGTCCGAGCAGGCTAGTTGGCTCGAGGATACGTTGAGTGTCCTGATGAGATTCCGAATGATCCACGATGACCCGGATCTTCAGGGTCTCATCATCGCTAGATGTAACGGTGGAAATTCCGCGCCCCTGAAGATGACGAATTTGCAAGCGTATTGGGTTTCGTGACGGGAAAATTAAAGCAGCATAGGCATGGTGGTTGTTCCGTCACAGAGAGCCTGAAAAGAGTTGACGTGCGTGCCCGGTTTCCCGAAGGCACATGTGTCAATCTATCCACGCACACTGATACGCGTGGGCGCGGATATACTGGCACGTAGAAAGCCCAAGCACACACCGCGGACAGAACACAATTTTGCAATAACTTCAATTACCCGGGACACGACCGCGTTGCGTTCGCGCTTCTCTGCGTGTCATCGTGGTTTGTACGACCTCTCGTGTATATGGATCCCTCTCTCTCTCTCTCTCTCTCTCTCTCTCTCTCTCTCTCTCTCTCTCTCTCTCTCTCTCTCTCTCTCTCTCTCTCTCTCTCTCTCTCCCTCTCTTTCTCTCTCTCTCCCTCTCTCCCTTCCTGCCACCTCACACCAGCGCGCGGTTATACCATTTGCGGTAAATGCGGTGATGCTCTGCACTTCCCCCTCGATGTCTATATATCGCGAGATATTCTCCCGCGGTTTCACTCCAAATGACAAACTCCAAGACTGCAGATACATATTTACTTCTTCATTTGCTGTCACGCTGAAAGTAAAAACTGACGGCACTTGCCCACAAAGCTATTGGGGGTAAAAGTAAATCTTAAAGGATTTAAAATAGAGGGCGTTACTGGTATTAAATCGCATCGGACCATAACCTATCCACCTTCGGGTGAAAGCGTCATCATTAGGCCTCGTTTTCAGCACATCTCGTACTCTCGAAGTGAAAACAACGTAGTTTTTTTGAACTTCGATAAAACTACTTTACTGAATTTTGTTGAACTTCAAAAAACTACTTTTCTGCTTCCGTTCGAAAAAAAGCAGTTAAGGAGGTACGATCACTTCCACGGGGTCAAAAAGGAGTCTAAATTTATTTTAGCCACAGCTGCTCTGATTGATGTTAACTTATGTTGATTATTCGTAGTATCGATTATGGTGCCAAATGTTGGTTTGTTTGGGTTTGGTAAATGATGAATTTGTTGCACGTGAACAAATGAAAACTGAAAAATTAGATTATCAATGACTCGGTAGTAATCTTCGTAATAATAATATTAACATATCCACCATAAAAACGGACTCAAAAGACAACAAAAAATCAGCCGGAAACCTATTAAAATAGGCTTGAATTACCTCACCGGAATTAACACGACAGGCAGAATATAGTTATACATATTATTGATGCGTGATAAATGATAAAATTCCAAAAATTGTTGTTTGCATATTTTGTGGCGGCTTCTATTTAAATTAATTTTAAAACAAAGCTGGGTTATGTTCGCCAAACGCATCAGCTGTTACTCGCGACGTTGCTAAGTCTGTGGATGCTATTTCGTCGTTCTGACCATTTTCAACCGGAAATTGAAACTTTCTTGCAATGTAGTGCTTTAACTACACGGTGAAGATTGATTTTCTTATTTTTTACAATATCTACTATATCCAATATATCGAATTTCCGTTTTCCAACGGGTTTAATTGGATAAGTGAGTAGAAAAACCACGATCACCGCACTTCCGGTTGACCGTTTCCATTAGACGACGTGCTTCGGTAACTCAAAGTGCTCGACTTTGCAGTTTTATTGTGAAAAAAACTAAACGGTCAAAATAGCTCAAATTTTGGCAATCGACGCATAAAGTATACGTAAAAATCATAAAGTATTCATAAAAATATCAAATCCGAAAGATGGATTCGTGGTAATGATCGTACCTCCTTAAAGGTCATCGATTGCTGTCTGAGGCTTATGGGGACCGCGCTCTACCAATCTTAACTTGTGAGCACTGTTTTAGACGGTTTGAAAGTGGTCATTTCACCGCGGAGAATAAGGAACGTGCAGGAAGGCCACAAACATTTCAAGATGCAGAATTAGAGGCATTATCGAACGAAGTCTCGGGTCAAACGCAAGAAGTTGCAGAATTTTTGGGATCGACTCACCAAGCGATTTGCCATCTTTGCACAATAGAGCCCCAGTTTTCACAAAAAAAAATACTTTAGAACTCACTTGTACCCCCACTAGGTCCCATGCGCTACGCACGGTCGAAAACGGCCTTATCATTATCATCGAGCAGCGAAGTTTCGCCCTTTTAATTATTTTCATCAAACCTCGCGTCTGCACAGGAGAGATGTGCTCCTATATATATATATAGGTTCGCAATTGGCTTTGGGATGTCAGCAAGAAGCAAAGCCAGCCGACAAGGGTGCCCTTTTTAAACAAGTGCTTCTTAATAAAGCATTGAGGCGCGAAACCACCCTCGAAAATTCGCCGACGCGCTCAACGCGCACAATTCCCTCGTAGCGGTTCACGATGTCTCTGTTCGGGGCCTCGGGGCTTTTTCGCGCCTCTCGCACACTTTGTATACGTATCCACATATATATATATAGATTCATATATGGATACGTAGCCTCAATACGAGCCGGCATAACGACCAATCACGTTGGTGGATATTGTGCAGCCAGTCGCCAGCATCAGCCAGTCGAAAGCCTGCCTCTTGCGTTATTTCGTTAAATTCTGGAAAAGAAAATGTACTCTCAACGGGATATGAGAGCGCGAGAGGGCAGATGAAAGAACACGGGAAATAAAAAGTAGAATTCTTCGTTCCTTCGGGGCTTGGAGGGAGCCACGTATCGACTGGTAGTTTCATTCGTTTGAAAAATATGCCGAGGGTCCCTCGTGGATCTGCAACGTTCTCCGTCACGTCATCCATTCGTTGTGATCTCGTATCAGCGACGACTGGAGGTAGGTCAAGCGATGACCAAACTAAAGCATCGCGATTTTGCGATTGAGGTGAAATTTGGAAATTCCGCGACTGTTTTAGTTTATTACGGCAGTTGCGGGAATTGCTTACGGCTCGGCTGGTTCTATCGAGCAAAATCGATTAATCGACAATTCCGATATCGTATGTATGAGGTATTAGACGTATTAGAGGGTATAGAAAATCTTTTATTTTTTTCCCAACGGTTCATACTACGGTAATCACGTGGGTATAGCGATCGGAGGGATTGAAACTTGACAACAAAAAAAGGGAAAAAAAAATTTGTTCGCCTCGGGGGAGTTTTTCAAATGGAGCAGGGGCTGGCGACGTGTATACGTGGGTCTGTGTGTACTCTGTGGGTCGACGGTGTGACCCCTCGTAGCGCAGAAGAGACCCCCGTTCCACTCGAAATTTCGCTCGACTAGCGCTTTTTTTCAACATTTATTTGACAGCTGTCGGCCGCAACACGCTCACGTTTTACCCTTAGAGCCCGCGTGTATACGTCTCCTCCGCCACGAAATGATCACGGCTCTCCGCGATGCCTGCTGTCTTCGACTTTTGTCTCGAGGGTCGCCAATATGTGCTCTCTCATTTCACAGCAGCACGTGCAACTATTCCAGCGAGCGAACGTGGCAGGAAAAAAGGAAGGACTTCTCGTGTTATAATTAAAAAATTGTTACATTCGTTTGGAACGAGACTGGTGAATGGGCATTCGAGTCTCGACTCCGACGGTACTTCGAGTTCAGCAGCGTTGTGCAGGGCCGATACTCGGAGCGGTGACCACTTAGACGTGCACCGACTGGCGCATCGACCAGTCATCGGAAGACCGATACTGAGACCTTGGTGGAGATACTTGAGTGAAACGTATGACGACGGAGGATCAGAAGAATGCAGGGCCGTTATGGTGTAGCTCAGGGGATAAAGTTACCGAGGGTTTACAAATTTTTAGAAAAGGTACAATGTTAGTTTGGAAGGCCAAATGTATGGTACACATCAAGGCCTTAGGCCATAGTAACGGGTATAAAATCATGTGCGAATTTGACAATTTTTTTTTGTATGAAAAAGTGATTCACTCATAAAATTAATTACACATCTATTTAGTGTGAATATCAAGCTGTTAGAATTTTTTTTTCGATGTACAGAATGGCCTTCTACACGAAACATCTCGAAACAGCTTTTTTCCAATTGGCGTGACAAATAGCTTCAACAATTTTCACTCGATTTACTTCAAATTTTAAAGTTATGTTCCTGATTGCATTTCGTAGAGAAGTACGTACGGAATTTATGATTAATCGAAAACTTTCCATTTTATGAGCAGTTTATGAGCAGTAATAACGAAATTTTTCATTGAAAATTCATTTCTTAAGTTCAAATACCTACAACTTTTGAATAAAACAATATTTTTTTAAATTCCGTACGTGCTTCTCTAGGTATTCTGATGTAGATGGACGAGAATTTTTGTTTTTTGTTCTAGGTAAAAAATTGTGGATGCTAAATGTCACGCCGCGAAGCGCCTAAAAAAAGATAACAAAAGAAAATATTAGTAGTCCGGCATTTTGTACATCGAAAAACAAAATTCTAACAGCATGATATTCATAATAAATTGATGTGTAATTAATTTTATGCGTGAATCACTTTTTCATACGAACAAAAATTGTTAAATTCGCACATGATTTTACACCCGTTACTGTGGCCTAAGGCCTTAATGGTAAATCGAAAATTTCTATTGCTAAATGTTTGTTCAAATTTGAACGCGTTTTTTGTCGAAACCATACTTTTTAAACAGGCCGGAAACGTAACCCAGCTACATATGCACAGATTTACTTGACATTTTTGACGTATCTTCTCAGATGGTTATTAGCATTCTTTTTATAAATAATTTCTAAAAAGTTAAATAAAATCGACCATAATAAGTTATAAAGTCCGACTATAATATATATTAAATGTTATATAAGTCGGACTATAGTAAGTTATATTAAATTATAAAATTTTACGAAAAATCACTCATGTGATTTTTTGCTCGAAAAGGAACGTTTTCATTGAACTCTGTAACTAACTTTGTTAAAAAAAAGTCTTACCTAATGTCCGTACCCATCTCCATAGCTTTTTGTATATATTTTCAAGATTTTTTGGGTTTTGATGTTCTAGGCTGAAAACTACAAGAGAAATCTTTTCGGCTACGGAACACTTTGCACGAAAGGACTCTGACAGAGTCATTGTCAATTGAAAAATTGAACAAAAATGCGTACACTTATAACTACGTATAATAAAGTATTTCAATTCATTTTTTTTTTTTGCTTTCATTAAACTCGTTAATTTTTTTAAATCAACCTCGACGAAGAGCTGGAGTGGCCCTACCCCTTAAGACGGCTGTGGACGCAACGGAACGTAAGGCTCGATTAGCAGAGTGCGGCTAGGGAGCGATAGGAAAGGCTTCAATTGGCATGGGTTATACGCAAAAACCCGCAAGGGTATACGTTGAAACTCAGAAAATAAAAAATTATATTACAGTCCGACCTCTCAATAAGCACGATCGGAGCCCCGAAGGGGAAGAGTATTTCCGATAATTCGGGTACCCCCACCAGGCGCGCGCTCTACGCTCACTGGCTCTCTTTGTCCCTCTCCCTCTTTATAGCATGCGAACCTCCCAATAAGCACGCTCGAACGAATGTGAACTTTTTCACGTTAAGTAACTATGTATTCATCTCATTTTACTCATCTGAGCTCTCCTCGGTTGGGCGTGCTTATTGAGAGGTCCGCGCGCAAATTCTCGAGCGTGACTCGAGCTCGGAGTTCGAGTCGGAGTAGGGGAAAGTGCTCGAGCGAGAAACCGGGGAAGCGTGCTTATTGCGGGCGTGCTTATTGAGAGATCGGACTGTAATTATAAATTATTGGTATAAACAAAATATCGATACAGAAGTGATATGCTGGGGTATAATTGAGAGGTTTGGGTCGTGATAAGATGTTAGACGATCACTAGAACTCCCTCACACAAAATCCAAAAGAGTTCTGGTCTTTCAAACATCTTCAATAATTATAAATTGTTGGTATAAACAAAATATCGATACAGAAGTTATATGCTGGGGTATAACTGAGAGGTTTGGGTCGTGATAAGATGTTAAACGATCACTAGAACTCCCTCACACAAAATATCGCAAATTCACTCCAGCGTGACTCGAGCGCGAAGTTCGAGTCGGAGTAGGGGAAAGTGCTCGAGTGAGAAACTGGGGAAGCGTGCTTATTGAGAGGTCGGACTATAGTTGACATTTATTTGGGGACATTACGATATCTGTGGCCCAGATTCTGACCACATAACCTTCACATTTGACCCGAAGTAAGGCTTTTTTCAAGAATTGTAAACATCGAAATTCGATCTTTAAGGGGGTGAAACAGGGGTTTTAAAGTTTGTATGAGACAACATATTTTCTTGTCAGATTTGCTTGAAACTTGGCGTAAATACTCTACAATATAAATAATTGAACACGTATTTCAGTATTTCCTAAAATTCGACCCTTAAGAGGTTTAAACGGGGGTGTTAAGGTCTATATGAGACAACATATTTTTTGTCTGATTTACTTTAAACTTGGCATAAATACACTGAAATACAAATGATTAAATATGTATTTCAGCAATTTCCAAAATGTAACGTTTGAGGGGGTTAATCGGGAGTGTTAACGTGTGTATGAGAAAACATATTTTTTTACCAGATTAACTCGAAACTTACGAAACTTATTTCATACATAACACTATATGTTTTTCTCGCTGTTCGGTGCGTGTAGACAGTCAAGTAGTACTTTTAACCCCTTAACTGTGGATGTTTGGGTTCGTATGGGTTGGCCATACACCAAACAAACCCAAACGAATACATGTTTAATTATTCGTATAGGAGTGTATACCAAGTTTGAAGAAAATCTGCCCAAAAAGTACATTGTCTCGTATAAACTTTAAGACCCCCGTTTCACCCATTTTAGGGTCGAATTTCAATCTTTACCACTCCTGGAGAAAGTCTTATTTTGGAACGTTAAGGGGCTATACCAGTGTAAACGCTGAAAATTTGGGTGATTTTGGGAAATTTTTTGGAAGCAAAGCACTCAATTAAATGTTTCGGAAAATTAAGAATATTTCGCTATATTTGACCTATATTACATAATTTTTTCATAGAAAAGTATTGAGATCTAAGCAACTTACGCGCTGCCTTCTGAGGCGCCAAAAAAAAAACGTTCCTCCACTGCTGACATGAGTCCGGCCGATTGAGTAGCCGAAACCGAAAAAGGGAAAAATATCATTAAACTGGAAGGTATTTCCTGTACAATGACGTAGGTTTTTCGAAAAATATGAAAATCTAACAAAATGGCGTAATTATGAAAAAAAGTATGTTTTCTTGCCTATAAAATGGTGGTTTTTTTTCAATGCCCAATCGTTAATTTTCATCCAATCACAAATATCCTACGCCATTGTAGAGTAAATACATTCAAGAGTACTCAGTTTAAATTTCAAATCAATCGGATAATTGCTCTTTGAGTTACAATGTCAGCAAATTTGAAAAATCTCATTTCAATAAAATCGCGTTTAAAGATTTAACTGGGGCATTTTCTACCTACGAGCGGTTGCTCTTTAGAAGGCTGCCATTCGGGGAGTATTAGAGATACGGCCTTGACATTTTTACAGGATATTCTTGAAAGTACAAACTGTCGAAAAAGGCAAAAAAAAATAGATTTTTCGAAAGTGTCACACTGGTATAGCCCCTTAATGTGGAAAATGTCTGAAAACGAGTATTATGCAATAGACGAAGTGATTTTAGGACATGCGTGACGATCTCACTTTTTATTCTCGTCTCGGGAAAGCGTTTCGATAAATCACCTCGTATCCTCGATAATACGACGGTCCGGCGCGGTTTTCAGCGCGTAAAAAGAGAAATCAGCCGCTCATTGGTACAGATACGTTGGGTAAAACCGGTGAGAGTGGTATGTAGCGAGAAACTAGCGTCGAAGCCTGAGAACTTTGTCAATTAGGGGACAACAATTAGTCGGCGCTTGTACTACGAGCGAGATACGCGCAAGAGTCACACGAGCACGCGGATCGACCGTCTCCTTCGTTGCGACCTCGCGAGAAGAGTGATAGGTAATAAGTAATATAACGGATCGCGTCCGCAATCACATTGTGATGGAACGATAAACGCTCGTGGTATTGGCTTTCTTTCCCTTGCGGTATTCACGTGTGAAAGCCTGCACGCACCGTCGTCGTTGCCTATGCACATACCTACATACGTACGTTTCCATAGCGGCAATAAAGTATCGCTGAATGTCCAGATTGAGCGCATGGATCGGT
Organism: Ophion costatus; assembly: GCA_951751655.1. Taxonomy (NCBI): domain Eukaryota; kingdom Metazoa; phylum Arthropoda; class Insecta; order Hymenoptera; family Ichneumonidae; genus Ophion; species Ophion costatus. The sequence continues at coordinate 21,229,607 of OX632357.1, read as the reverse complement.
GCAACGCACTGGAGAACCCGTTAAACGCGTATTACACGTGCGAATCGGCGCCGGTAATAACTTCCGCGGATTTTCTTCGTTATGACATCGTGCACTTGATCGAGGCTCGCCTTTCGGGAATGCAACATCGACAAGTCAGTTCCGCGTTTTCTATCGACGAACATGCAGCAGGGTACTTTTTCGCTCGCAATTATTGAAAAGGCTAATCGTATTGTTCATATTTTCGGGTATAGAAAGGAAGCTTTATTCTATGTCGAAATGGGTAAGATGTCTTGAGGGGTCTTCTCACGTTGGGTGCTAAAAAAGGCTATTTTCATGAATTTTTGTGATAGGTTTACATTATAGATATTGAAATGAAAGTTGTTACACTTAATGAGTACACTTTCGAAATACATTTTCGAAAAATGTATTTATTTAAGTCACTATTTATAGACGAAAATGGTAGTTGAAAAAATTTCCTGAAAAATTGGAGGTCTGCGCTGTTGACGAAATCTCGGAGATGGATCATCCGAAACGAAAAAATCAATCGGTTTTAGATTCAGTATTTTAATGGCTATAGCGCATATCATACGATTTTTGATATATGCAAACATAACAAAATGGCGGATATTTTTCGAAAAAACTACAAAAACGGGGTTTTTCTCCATTTTTGGCAAAACATAGTAAATGTCAGAATTTAAAAAAATCATTGATAGGCGTTATAGATATAATTGTAAATGGTTGAATATGTGGTTAAAATTTCATAAGGATCGATTCAGTAGTTTCGAAGTTTGTATCAACAAGCCGTCGACAAACGTTGTTTCGAGACAAATGCGTTTAAAGTTTGTTTGAGTTACATAAATACATGGAAATTTTGTTTAATGTATTTCGAAAGTGTATTCCATTAAGTGTAACAACTTTTATATTAATATCTATAAAATAAACCTATCAAAAAATTCATTAAAATAGCCTTTTTAGCGTTTAAAATGAGAAGCCCCTTAAGGCCTTAGGCTGCTCTGGAGTCCAAAAAGAGTATGTGTGAGTTTTTTTTTAGCGAAACCATAAAATATATCGTAATTACAAAATAGGAATTTTGTTATACACGTAATTGACTATACAAAATTATTTTTCAAAGCAATACATGTCAAAATGGGGACTGTGCAGCATTTTTCCGATGGAGCCATTATTTCCATCAAAATCCACTGATGTTCATAATCTAGGACGTTCGGTTGACAGTTCTTGACAACCCAAAAGGAAGACCCCGCAACGGTGGGCAACGCCGCATACACTTGACGCATCTCTCGTTAAAAGTCACAATAGCGCTCTATCTACTCCTCCAGCCCGTACAACGAAGCGGGATAAGTCTCTTTGATTCCAAAGATCGAACATTTGATCAAGACGAACGGGTCTAACCTACAAAGAACATCAAACATTGCCATGCATGCCGCCATTCCCTCTTCCTCCACGTGTACCCGTGGTAACGAAAACGTGTTACTGCCGCGGTTCACCAGCACTCGCAGAGAAAAAAAAGCCTCGCGAAACCATTGGCGCGTGCGAGTCACGTATATAGGCTCTCGAGAATATCGTGTGCAATATCGATGATTTTTGCCTCGTTAACGTGTAGAATAATTCCATAGAGATACGCGAGAATGGCGGCGAGTCTGCGATCTGGTAAAAATTCCCAAGAATGTTGCTCGGTGGCGGGCACGGATGAACGAATGAGTTCTTCGGCATGATGGTCTCTCTCCGGTAGTGCGATCGGAGAGCCTACTTTACGCGAGTTTTCAGCCCCGATACCGCGCGGACAATCGTCCCGGTAGGAGCTCGTTCTCCTTTCGCGTATCCTCAAAGCCAATAAGGTCGGTATAGATCGCAGTGGAAAAAGTCTCGCGAGTTTGCTTCCAGCTATACAACAACGACGAGGCTCTCTTCTTGCGCGTGTATACGTGACTTACGTGACTCTTTGAGAACAGTCCCGGACATTCGTTGATGCAGGAATTGCATGTTATATCGTCGACCGGACTGTAAATCTGGACTTTGAACGACACGGATCTTCGTCCATCTTCTTTTTGCCTTTGCATGCCACGTGACGTTATTATCATACGGTCCAAGAGAGTCGCTGGATGCTTGTTTTCCAACCGATTCAGATCGCATCATCCGTGATGGAAATTTTCATACGGATCCTCCGGCAAGCCCCGGGCGAGCAAACATTTACGCTGATTCGTTCGTCCGGGCTCGCAAAACAGGCGACAGAGAGCGAAGGAAATAGTGGGCAAAAAACCAAATTGTTTTGGGACTCTGAAGGTATCGTCAATTTGGGTAGACCGTCGCAGGTTGCCGTAATCATGATATTTATCCCTAATGAAATTAGTTGTGCTTCGCAAAATGCCTTAGATGCCGTACCGTAAAATTACTGTAATGGCCGCTGGCGAGGGCCGTCGGAATCTATCCGAGAATTCGGACAAACGATCATCCTCACGTACTGACTCTCTCACATCCACGTGGCGATTCTCCCATGTGTCTTCACGGGAATGATCTTGTGTGTGTGCCGAGATGCCACAATAAGGTTTTTTTGGGTAGACGAGAGAGAGAAAGAGAGAAAGAGAGAGAGAGAGAGAGAGAGAGAGAGAGAAGCCATCAGCGGAGGACTTCTTTCACCTATTTTTGCTGAACCACGTTCATCATAACCAAACGCACACACACAGCCAGTTTTTTTTCGTCAGGAAACTAAAATTATGGTCGTAGAGAGGAGAGGCCAGGCGAGAGAAGCGAGGCAAAAGATCAATTTGAAGATTCGAACCCCCCCCCCCCCCCCCAGGGCTGTTTCAAAGTCGACCGTGAAAACCTTCGGAAATCCTGTTGCGGATCGTAAGGATGGTCCTTGCAGAGTGACATTCGGAAAGCCATTGCTTCGTTGTCTCTTTGTTGTGCAAGCGTTAGTAGTTTGATAACCGATGTACTTACAGCAGAAGATATACTCATATCGCGGATTCGAATGTACGATTCCCGTCGCCGTGTACTCTAGGGGGTTAGCGGGGATACCCGCAGCCAGAAGCCCAGCGGGCTCGTTCTGCTGGAAACAATTGTTGCCTCCGGGCATCATTTACATCATAAGCAATCATAATGATCGAATTTTCGGCGAACGAACGATGATCCAATGAGTGGAACGATGAGGGGGAGCCAATTCAGAAGTGGGTACCCACTTACCGACGGCTACGATGCAGAGCCACTCTACTATACGCATACCATGGTCGCAGTTAGCTCGAGTGAGACCTTCCTTCCTCCTATCCGTACTCCACCCGCTCACTTATCCTCTCCTTCCTCTGTCCTATTCTTTCAATGGGGCTGCCTCACTTTTTCATCGTATAGCTTCGGGCTACCTGCGCCGGTTTATACCAAATGGCAACTCACCCCGGAGCTCCAGACCACTTCTGACAGTGTTCTCTCCCAACGGCCTCTCGATCAACTCTTCTACGCCTTAAACTCTCGTTCGTCCTTACGCATCGGCGAATCCGAAGAAGCTGGCAATTCAAAAAACAGTTGTCGAAAAAGTTCTAGGAGTGGACATGAACTAGGGCGGATGGTATTCGACATGGGCAATTTTAGGTCTGATGGCATTTGACATCGACAGTTGTAGGTCCATGCTATTAGGGATGGCCAATTCTAGGTTTGATGACTTCGAGATGGACAATGCTAGGTCTGACGGTATTTGAAATGGACAATTCTAGGTCTGATGCATTCGGCGTGGACAATTTTAGGTGTAGTGGCAATCGGTATGGACAATTCTAGGTCTGATGCATTCGGCGTGGGCAATTCTAGTTCTAGTGGCAATCGGCATGGACAATTCTAGGTCTTATGGAATTCGGTATGAATGGTTCTAGGTCTGGTGGCATTTGACATGGACAATTCTTGGTCTATAGCATGTGGGATGGACGATTCTAGGTCCATGCCATTCGGTATGAAAAATTCTAGTTTCGATGGCATTCGACATGAACATCTCCAGGTCAGTTGTATTCGTCATGGACGATTCTAGGTCTGATGTGCACTCTCTCCCAAGAAAGCTGCATACCGATCGCCAGCTTAGATCATTTTTTGAATCAGTCAGTCAACATAAACTTCTTGAGACACCGAAACGCAACTTGACGAAGCCATTAAAATAATCAATTGTGCGATAAATTCGTGTCATAACTATAGCCCGCAGCAAGTTGTCAAGTTGAAGTTCCTTGTTATTCCGTACACAAGTTCGTGGCATTGATTCTTCAACAGCGAGTCAGTCGCAGACGCAGAGTGCGACTTGCTGCTGTTTTCGACTTCAGTGGAGCATTTTCTCCTAGTCTCAAATCCCTTGTATTGTATCTTTGCCAGTTTTACCCTGAGGAGTACGCGCGAAGCTATATATGTATATAAATAAATATACACATACAAAGAACAAGCAGTATCAAAGACGATCTCACTAGCGAACACACGCACCTTGTCTTATTCTCTCTTGGCGCGCACATTCGGTCGCCTCCGCATCAGTATGCGGACCACGAACCCTCTGCCTCCCCAGTTCTTCGTGCCCCACCCGTTTCCCATCTCGCTCTCGGTCTTTCCTCTTGCCTTGTATACAGCCCCTTACCAAGAGAAACGGAGGTCCTTTCCGAGAGAGTGTTTCCAGCAACGTAATGCCGAAACGGTATTGATTGCAACCGAAAGCGACCGTTCTCTAGTTTAACACTGCCTACACTCAAAGGCAGGCTGGCGCGTACACCCAAACATTTCCAGTTCTTTGGAAAACGACTGTCTCGAGGCACCTCTCAGCCCTGAAACAGGGAGCGATCGTACCTCAGGAAAACACTGAGTATTCCATCTGTCGATATCCCTGAAGATTTGTCTTCGCTGTTATACTCAGTGCAATGCTCATCAACACTTGATGGAACACCCTGTTAAATTTCATTTCTACGATTGAGATCCAAATGTGCCCTATCTGCCAAGACGATTAGTCGGGTTTCCTCTAATGAGCGTATCAGAAGGTGGCAATGGAGTAACAACGACCTTTGAGGATCGACAAGAGCGAAAGCAAGAGAGCAGAAAGGGCGTCACCAAGGGACTAAAACCGCAAACGTTCCTCCCGGATGATAGAATTGGCGTATCTTGCCGCTCTAGATAATTAGACGGGTAATCGAGAGATCGTCCAAGTTTCGAAGTATGACTTAGTCGGCAGAACTCGCCGCAGTAGATGTCTAATGGTAACGGGACGGTAGTAAACTACCTCACGAACTAGGAGAAACTTCGCGTTTGTCAATGATCTCGAGGTCGAATTCGCATTACCCCGAAGCGGATTCCATCCGTTCAACCTAAATATCTTATCGGAAAATCTTTATGGCTGACCGTTTCCTCAGCTGACGCAAAGTCAACCATTCGCTTCTATTGCCTCTGAAGTCGTAAAATCTTTTAAAATACTGGCCTGCTAGCGTGGAGCGATGCTTTGATCACACGCGACTAGAACCCAAAGGACCTTCCAATGACGGAAGTCGTTATTGGAACTTCGTGTATGTTACCGAGGGTACGGTCGTTGGTGAGACCCAAACTTTCTCATTGCTCGTGAAGCGAAAATATCGGAATTGACGTTAAAGTTTTTTGGGGAATTACTCTCGATGTCGTGTGACTTGCGATCTTTTTCATGGATTTCGCCGTATAATGAGGCGGGTCGATTGCCGGATACATTATCATGACAATGTCGGGACGCCCTTCTGTGCGAGCACAGTTGAGAGTACAACTGCCGTTCCTGTGATGCCTAACACAATTGATAGACGACTGGAATTTTGGAAGAAAGCGGGGAAATGGAGGGGAGGCAGCACATAGGAGCCACGAGGGTGAGAGATATGGATACATAGAGAAAGTGGCACACGCGCTGGGGTCCACAGGCACAGCGAAGAGGGTCAGTCACACCAAACGGCTTATTAGCCAGCAATGTGATCTATTTGCCCTCCACGCGCATAAAGAACCTACCAACGTTATTATACCGCTATGTTACGAGCGTACGGAATATTATTGGCCTATAGGGACCTCTAGTTAGTCCCACCAATGCCACTCGCACTGAACAATACATATAGATATGTATTACATTGCTACCTAGTACTAGCGATGCTGCAGTCAATAACGCATTGGATATCAATAATTTTTCCTCAATTTCCGATATTGCTTCATTACTGGCCGATAGCTTCAGGTTTATTGGCCACATAACCTGCCACGCTTTTCCGAGACTCGTCCTGTATTCCAGGAATCTGTCTAAGCTCTCGACGGAATAATTAACGCTCCGGTAGTGTCGACATACCTTTCGCTGGTACTCGAATCTCTGGATTCGAATTTCTGTGGTAAGTTTGATCGGGAGGGTCCCCAGGAATGTCTACAGGACAAACGACCGTACACCTCAGACACATAACAAATTCTTGCATCTTCTATCGATCGATTCATTCAAATCATTTTGCCTTGCTGCGAAAGGCCTGGCGCGATGAAAATAGACAGACCCCTTGCTGTATTCAGCATGAATTCCATGTTGTTTGGATGAGCCAAGTGACCAAAATAGTTTTGATGATTTATAAGGCTTGAGACGAATTGTATCGATTTTATCAATTTGCGTTGCTCGGAATCATTGTTAGCTTTGGTCTAGCCGGTCATGGAAAAAGGCATTGTGTAGCTTAGTGCCGGAGTTTGATCTACTCCGAGTCTCATCATTGATTTGAATCCCACTTTTGCCGCCGTTACCACTGAAACACAGGTATACCTGCGGCCTATCTTCCACCCGGTCTTCCATGCCTTGACAGTCATCACCCATGTCCTCCAATCAACGATCAGCCGATCACAGTCTTGCCTACATCAATAGGGCTTCAAGAATTCTAGACAAGTCTGCCCGCGATATCCTGCTACCGTTCACCCGACTGTCATCTCACTATTGAATTGCTTCGATGCACAACGAAATATCGAAACAACCGAAGAAATTTATTGTTTCTAACCGTATGTGAAAAACAATGGTGGTGGCCGTAGAAACGCTTTGAGAAAATCCATACGCCATTCGGAGGCATCGTACACGGTAAGTATTGGATTGCGCTGTGGCGGAACACAATGGCGCGTTCTGGAAAAAGGCTTCGGGCGAGGTGGAGCAGCGGAGTCTCGGAAGCGAAAAGAGCGAGACAGTAGGTTCGAGATGCCGGCAAATAAGCGCGTACACGAGGCAAGAAGAAAGACAAGCAGAGGTCAGGCAAGAGAGAGAGAGAGAGAGAGAGAGACAGAGAGAGAGAGAGAGAGAGAGAGAGAGAGAGAAAGAGTGAGAGAGAGAGAGAGAGGGAGGGAGGTATGTAGCGAGGTAGCGAGCGAGCTTGCGGCGGTCCTTGCCCCGAGTACGTGCTCAGAGTGTCAAAAGCTTCCAGCACGACATGGGAGTTGAACCGAGAGCTCCGTAGGCAAGCCACGAACTCGGGGATGACGGTAGACCAAGGTCTCTGCCGATCGATAAACACTCTTAACTGAAACACACTATGTACGCGATCAAGTTTGCATGGTGATTGCGACTCAACAGACAGGGTAGATCGGTGAGTTTCGCCTACCCCTTGGTGCTTGTCTTCGCTCGACACACTTTCCGTGTGTCCGAGGCAGCTGGTAAACGGGATCGTTCATCACCTCACATTGAGAAAAATAGAAGTTCGCTCCTCGTTTCTATCCAAATCTGCCAAATAGACCGAACATCCAATGAGCACGGTAGACAAAAATGACATCACCCATCAGCAACCCTACAGATTGACGAGCAGCAAAACGGCGGCGGTACTTCTACGCGTAACGCGTTCACATGTAGATTGGGGATGTTGGAGGGGTACACCGTGATGGAGGTGTCGGTAGATCTCTATCTCCAGCCCCATCGATTCTCCCGCTTTTTATCATGCTGCGTCCATCTCTCTTCCTTTTGCTGTCTCTCTCGTGCCTGACACACCCGCCCTTGGAAGCGTGAAATCAAATTTGACAGTTTGGGGCAACGACTATCTTGCTTTCCTTTGGTACTCCGTGCAACCATTTTACGTATAGCCTCCCCAGCAGCTCTCCTTCTCCCTCGTACAGTCGTATCCATCGACCATCTCCCGGCTCGATCTGCACATACTTGCTCGATTTCTCCCACTCTTGCTACATGAGCGCGGGATCTCAGTGTTTCCATCCGGAATATCTCCGTATGCGTGTACGACTCTCCCAAATCCCCTCAAATACTTCAAAATGGCGTTGGTGTAACGTTTTCTAGCACCTCCTGGGTAGCCCGCGGCCGCGTCTACCTACCAGCCGTATGAGTTATCCGCCTGTGCCATCTCTTTGCCACGGTCGTGTTGCGCACACGTGTGCACGACTGTACACAGTCACCCGAGAAGCTCGCCCTCATCCACTTTTTCGCGCGCACCCTATTTTATACAATTCTCTTTTATCTGTTACTTCTCCCTGACTCTGACTGGCCCGTTGCTTATATTCCCTCAGGGCATCTCGTTCGTTCACCGTGCGGGGCTCCTTAGTTCCAACCCGACACCTTTTTACAAATACATCAGGCGCCCTTCTGCCTCTCAATTCCCGTGTGTTCTCCCTCGAAAAGGTCTCTCTCTCTCTCTCTCTCTCTCTCTCTCTCTCTCTCTCGCTCTTTATCTCTGTCATTTCTATGGCACTCTGTTTTACTTGCTTGTATTATGTAGTGGGTGCTACATTTGCTTAAACGCATCAAATGCTGAGGGCACTTGGCCCTCGGTTCGCTGGGCAGGTACTTAAGCTGCTTTTGAGCATGCACATACAATATGCGAGTACTACAACACGATGTACCGCTCGCTATGCTTTATGGGCGCGGTATCATAGAAAGGGGAGCTGAATCGCCGGGGGCCATTTTAGGAGCTCCGCCATGAATAGATGGACTCTTGCATGTGCCCGCGTATGAGCTCCTCGATGCCTTAGTCTGTCATATCACTTCGGTATCGAGCAGTTGGAATAAAGTTGCTCGGCCCAGAAGACCCTAGAATAAAGATGAGAGAGAGAGAGAGACAAACGCAATCTGTGCGATCGAAGCGAATGATGTTATACGGGTGAATCCAATCGACACCTTCACACGCATACACGTGGTCTGACCAGAGTTCGCGAAAAGCAGCGCCAGGTCCACAGAACATTCACCCCTCGGGCCCGCTTCGAATACAGCTGTCACCGCATGTCGAAAACCAAATTATGTCCTCAAAGAAGCCTCTGATCTCTGGTACGATGTTATCTGTGGTACGCGATGCAAGTATCGCGCTCCAACAACTCATTTCAAACTCGACCATCATCAACGGCACTCCACTAATCACTTTGGCGTGTATTTATAAATGTTAGCTTTCAATCTCACAGTCAGTGTTTCTTCCCCGTTGTTTAAACCAAATTCGGTGAACTATTGAACTTTTGGAATCATGCAATTTGATATTCCGCAGAAAGCCTGATGGAGAAGCCTCTTGGACGGCATAAAAGATTGTTTGATCCACCCACTTTATAAGGACGATGAAGACGTCAGGGTTGAATGAAATCGGGATTCCTAAAGGGTGCCTACTCGACGAGAAGCATTCCTTCGTACCCAACTTTAGCACCACTGAATCGGTTAATTATCCATGGATTTTTCAGTCAGTGACCCCCTTGTTGCGAATGCTCATCATTCTCCCCCGAAAAACAGGCCTAAGGGGTTAGCAATGAAGTTGCGGGCGCCGCGAACGACACGGAGTGTTGCGTGAACCCTTTCTCTGTGAACGAGTCATCACCTCTGCTTTGGATGTATATTACAGATCCGCCTGCATTGCAGCCTCTCACTCTTGAGCTTTTTCGTCGTCGTGACGATATTTTCTTCACCCTTTCGTCGTTCCCTTGGAGAGAAAGTGAGAGCACACGGGGGCTGTTGTCTGGAGTCCTAACATTTCTCGTTGCCGGATCTGCCCATCCTCACGCCCAGCTGTGCACGGGATACCCAGTCCCCATCTGAAATTCGTATGCTCTGCAGTGATGCTCAACGAGCCGTGATATCACGCACGAGCTGATATATAAATACAAGGGTTAAAGGCCACAGTATTCCTGATACTTTGACCAAACGAACACAGCATCGATGTTTGGGTTGGCTATCTGCGTACAATTTATCCAATCTATGCTTCAATAAAAGTTCCGTTGTTTGTTCAACCAAAACTTCGATATTGTTTTCGCTTGATTCTGTTTGCCATCCATATCGAATCATTCGGAAGGCGAGAGATGGGGATTTTTGCAAAATGGTATCCTCATGTCCATGAGCTTTACTCGATTCTGATAAGTGGCGTTTGAGAACCAGGCAGAGTTTTTGACCGTGCCACATTAAAACTATAACGCGCACCCTAATCCAGCAATATATCTCATGCTGTCTTGCGGGATTCATCGCTCACTCGGCATAGCTTCTCTCCCTATTTAGTGGATCATATATATTATACCATTCTTAGCGGTGGCTCAACCCCTTGCCAAATAACTTTCTACCCTTGGCTAAAACTCGAATTATCGACATACCTTTAAGCCGCTTGGCAGCTTATCATCGCGCCTCAGTATGGTTAATCTTGACGTTGCGTGACCTGTATTGCTCTTCATATAGATTTACAAGAGAGGTGCAGACTCCATTTCAAGCGGGATGGTGGATGGGCATGAGGAACGTTGATCCGTTCATACCTGGCCGTAGTAGGGTAAGAAAGCTGCGACGTCTCGTGCACCACTTCGTCGCTCTCTCTCTCTCTCTCTCTCTCTCTCTCTCTCTCTCTCTCTCTCTCTCTCTCTCTCTCTCTCTCTCTCTCGCTCTATTTGCGCGCCCACAATGATAGTTACGGGCAACGTCTTAGAGCAGCCATCGGCATCTGTTCACGAAGGAATTACGACGTAACTTTGTCTCCTAAGATAACGTTCTACTCGTTGGCGACAGGTCTCTGCTGCTGAGTGGTACTGCACGGTATGTCGAGTGAGTCGAGGTATATAGCGAGAACTGCGAGCACAGGAGTGTGTATGATGGGTGGGATGAGGCTGCAGAGCCACTGCCGGGTCTCGAGTTTCCATCAGGGTGGTTCTTGCGAGGATATAACGGAACTATATGTGAGCTTTCTGCGTCTCACTCGTGCTCCGGCCTCTCACTGTGTGTTTCTGATGGTGGGTGGTTGGCGGGATTCGCAGGGCTGGCACGTACACTCTCCACCCCTACGTATATACGCCGTAATCTGTCCTTTTGCTTCGCTCTGGTAATATATCGCAGCGTCTCACTTTCGCTCACGCTGAATTTGGTGAGAGCTCGTTGGGGTTGCTTGGTCCCTGGCTGGCTCTGGGCGTCGCGCCGCCAGTACCGCCACCACCACCAACCACCACCGCCGCCATCACCCCTGGTACCCGGAGCCGCAGTCGGTTCAGCAGACCCCAGCGAGACACACAGCATACCCACTATCACCCACAGATAGTGCGGTTCGGTCTCTCCGTGCTATGGGGTGTCGCGAGCTCATACATATTCAGCGGATGCATCACCCGACCTCTACCTCTCGACGTTCATCTATTGACCCGACTTCCCACAGGGACAACTCTGTTTAACGCCTGACGATACTTTTCCAGGCTACCTCTATGGAACTCGAATTACAGACCAGTTTTCGAGTCCGATTGATGTTTAGGCGTTTTATCAAAACCTGAAAGCGCCGCTGGGACCTGCTCCAACGACCTCTCACCATACACTCCGCCGCAGCAACTAACTCGGCTACATCGGTTCTTCTTTTCTATTTCTGTCTCTTCTCTCTCTCTCTCTCTCTCTCTCTCTCTCTCTCTCTCTCTCCCTCTCTCTCTCTCTCTCTCTCTCGCCCTCCACATATCGCCACACGTGCTCTCATTCGAACGCATTAACCTTGTTTTCTACATCGCTGTCCATAGCTACCTTCCCACTATCTTTGTTTCCGGTGGTTCATGTCTACATTGGATCAGACAGTGAGGATAACCAAAAGTAATTTCTGAAATACTTGACACCGGCACTTAGTCATACCATCGGAATTAAGTCAACGCCATTCTCATGTCGCGACTTGTGACATTGTGTGCAGAGATTTTACAATGCAAAAGAAGCAAACAAATGGTACGTTTGTTAAGCCTACAGCAATTCCAATGGCATTTGGTCTCGTTGGAAGACGCAAAGTTCTGATGGCAAATCTTTAGATACATGGCAGTGTTCCCATTAAAAACAGTACAGTTTAGGATTCCACGACTTCCTCAAAATCTGTCACAGACCACCCACCTTTACTCGAGATTGATATTGCTGATAGCACGTTCGATAAGATGCTAGCCTAATGTGCATTGGGAACATAAAATCTCCACGGCAACAAGTCAGGTTGAATGAGCACTTGTTCAGCGCACCGCGCCATCGCACGAGCAAAAAAAAATTAGCAATTTACATAACAATCCAGGTCCGGTTAGACGGACACGTAATTGATATAAATATGCCCGGTGACGTCGGGGCAGGAGGATAAAGAGAGTGAGAGAGAGAGAGAAAGAGAGTGATCTACAGAGAGGGAAAGGTAGCCGCCAGACTGTAGCCGCCGGACCGAGCTTCATGGATACATCCGTGGATTGCCGTTCCGACTACGGCCGTGCGCGCATAACTTAGCATAAATAATAAATAATATTGTGAGCACGTGCGAACGCTAAAGCCCGTGCGTCATTAATAGCCAACTATATGTCGAATCGCTAAACGCGACCGTATCTGTATGCCTAAGCGTATAAACCGACGATATAGGGGGTTGTTGGCAGTAGCACTTGTCCTAGCTGGAATATGCGGGAATACAGGGCATTTAAATGCACATAAAAGCTTTGAAGGCCCGAGCTACTCAAGCAGACATAGTCAGATATACAACCGCGTTAATATCTGGAGAATTGTGTTTTTATTGCAGATTCATAAACGTCGATTGCAGTTGTTACAGTATGATTGCACTCCAATGTAAGTGATCTATCTGTGTTCATATAGCTGTGTCCATTCCAATGAGTACATGGAGATTCAACACCCTCCGAGTGTCGAAGACACGAGCAGCAATAGGATCAGTTAAATTCTCTGAAGGAGCTACACCAACGATATTTATTCGTGATCCGGTGGGGCAAAAGAAAAAGTGGAAAGCGGAGTTTGTTCATGAGACGATAGTCCGTGGGATGAGGGGATGGCAAGTCGAGCGAAACCATCGCGATTCGGAGGTCTTGCTTTCCGGTTTAGCTCGTTCGTTCTTTTGGCCCGACGAGGCGCTAATGACTAATGAGAGTGTTGCGAAGAGTGAGCCTCGAGAGCAGCTATTGGCCCCCCTCGGTCGCATTCGCGTGTTACCGAATAGTGATGCTAATCTTGTCGCGGTCCGTGGATACTTGGAACGCACTGGGGCCTCTGCGTGTCTCGTGCCCATCCAGCACTCCTCCCAGCCGCACTTTTGGACTTGCTACGGTTTCAAAGGGAAGAGGAAGGGAGAGAGAGAGAGTCACTGTGCTACCACGGAACCGGACGGCCCGTTGCCTATATAGTACATATGACCAAGAGCAACCGAGTCAACCACCCAGACCGCTTTGGCTCCTAATACCTTTTATCGCGAATTAAGATGTTGTCAGGGTGCGCGTGCTGATGCTCCCTCTGGCTTCCTCGCTACGCTCTCATATACATACCAAGAAGCGAACCTCTTTTCCCACCTCTTTCCAATCCTCCAATACCGAAATACTTTGCTTGCATTAACGTCGCAGTCTTATTGGCTTCGTCTGATACACGATCGTCGCTCAAAGTTTTACTCCACGCAGATCAACGTTACAGATATCGCGGTTACCCTCCCGCCCCCCCCCCCCCCCCCCCACTTTTCCACCCAAACTTGTACATGTGTGAAAACTCGGAGTGTATGAATAATTTTATGGAGGTACGTTACGATCAAGTTCAAAGCTGACGGAGGAGTTGCAAACTCGTTCAGCGCGCAGGAAAGATTGACCGGTGTATCCGAAGCAACCATGTCGCTTTCATTAACATCGCGTGTCAATGGAAGCATGTTCAGCCATAGGAATGCAAGACGCACTCCACAAAGAATAATGCATCGATCTCCATCGAGAAATAAATCGGCAAACTCCATAAAAGTGAAGAGGCAGCGAGAATGAAAAACTTTCGGTTTTAGCATTCTTCTTCAACGTCCTATTGGCGACTTATCGCGGTGAATAAATCTTCGCCGGCTATGTATGACAATGCAGCTGTTTCAGGTGGTTCCCATTGCCAAGTATTTTTTTTAACGGCAAATAGCATCATCACCCCTCGCTTGCCGCAAACTCGTCCAACGAGTAGAGTGGGCGCACATACAGATTTGTGACAAACGGTCGGTCGTTATTTCGTAGCACCCAGTAAATAAAGTCTAAAAAGAGAGAGTGAGAACACGCTTGGGTATCGCCAGTAAACATTCAATAAACGGGCGTCGAAATCGTCGGCATTTACGCGAGGAAGGATAACTTAAAGTACCTCCAGCTCTTTCGTTCGCCATCAGTCTTTACGGCGTGTTCCGCGGGTGTGCTCGACGTTTCTGCAGTTATACGGCCACATCGCAGCTTCAAACGCAGTTACTTATAGCGCATTAATACAACGTTGCGTCAAGGTTTCACCAGCGTGCCAAGTTCTACGTCTTCCTCTTCAGATCTTGAATGCCCTGTACGTGCACGTTAGTCTTTGTCCGTATACATGTATGACTTAGACAACGCAGTTTTCTCCTAACTTAGGATAATGGTTTCTCAGCGATTTATGCATATCGCTTATCGTTTCGGTCTGCAGTCGAAGCTTGCAACCCGCAGCCGTCTTTCCATCGTATTGTGACACGTCTGTACTATTGGCGAACTCGTGGCAGCTATCGGCCAACTCAATACCGCCCTTTTCCTCTTACTCTGCTTCTATCAGTCGAACTTTGTAGCCCTCATCTCCTGCACACCCCAGAGCGGTGAGTGGCCGTATCGGGGCATTCGGGTGGTGTGAGAGAGGTTGCGGACTGAAATATGCCGCTCGCGTTGTGAGTTAGTTTAATATGCAAATGGGGAAAGATAACGGGGCCCGATCGGTGAAGAGTGGAGAAGCTGTTAAGTCGTGATTCCGGTAGCCGTGTCTATCCTCCGCGTGTATACCAGTAACAGAGATCAGCACGCCACGACCAATGCACCGCAATCCGCACACACCCCCCCCCTCTCTCTCTCTCTTTTGTTGCGCCAAGGCCCCTCATGAGACCGTGCGAATGTGCTCCAGGTATGACTGTATATCGCTGGTTCATCGAGTAGTCACAGCTCAGGCCGACTGGCGTACCGCGGTACGACTGAGATCGTTCACCGTACACTTATCACTGTATTCTCATCCACCTCCAACCCTCAACCACACTCTCACTTTTGTTCACGGAATTGAGAGATAAGAGGCCTGCGCTCAAACTCTCTCTTCGCGAATGCTTGCAGAGACCAGCTACGGATCAACGTTCCTCAGACATTTAAATGAGGGAACAACGGCAACTCACAGTACGGAGTGTTTTATAAAAAAAAGAAAGACCTTCCATATCGTAAGACCGATGGGCAGTTTGAAAAGCGAATGCACTTGCGGAAACGTTGACCGAGTTCGATCTCAAAAGTGGATCACCTTGAATATTCAGCGATGGTAGATCGGTTATGTATTTTTATTTATTGTCAAGTTCTGTACTCACGTTAACATCAACCGGTTATGCAGAATATGCTATTGGCGTGTAGTACTGATAGCCGTTATCAGCTTGTAGTTGAAGACATCATTGGTTTCCGCCGTTTTTGGATCCCTGAGAAATTAATCTTTCCCCGGGTGATCAACCGAGCGTGCCGTACATACTTGTGTCTTTTTCTGTGCTTCGAAGAGAGTGCGCTGCCACGACCATTACCACTAAACCGAAACTGAAAACTGATCATGTGTGATAGTCATACCCAACGTCGGACTGATTAACAGATAAGGTTCTTCATTTCACGGTCTATGTGGCTGTAAGAAGGCGGCTGTGAGATCGGCCCCGTGTAAGAAACGTGATCAACGCTTCAAGCTTCGTGAAGGTGCTGGAAAGCGAAGATGTGGATGTCCCATGGTGAAAGAATCGACCCCCACGATGTTCTAAGTTTGTACCGAGGCTGAGAATATCTCGGGTATGTGTTGATACTCGTTAGATGCGCGCTGCTTTGTGTGTATGCGTAATAAGCGTGTTGATGTGGTATACGAGTACATGGATCCTTGAATACAGTAACGCGGTGTGTATGTGGGAAGCCATGCAAGGTTATCGAGTCGTTCGGCAAGAGTATAAGTGCGCGCGCCAGAAAGGGTTGGTGGCTGAGGTGGGTAAGCGCTTCATTAGGCCGCGAGAGCTCCCTAATTACACACGGCCTCATTAGCGGCTCCTGTCCCTCCCGGTAAACCTCTCCGGTCCCCTCGCCGGTTGCCCTCCTTCTCGTGGCTCCTCGTTCTCGCTCGTTCTCTGTGCAGACTCGCGAAGTCGGCATCCCGCGTGTACCTTCTTCCTACGTCTCCTATCTCTCACTTTCCTTTCACGGCGTGGCACGCCACGCTACACGCTACAGCGTGGATCGTGAGAGAAGAGAGGATAAGATAGAGCGCAAAGAGGACAGCCACTTCCAGTAACCGCAACAACTCGGTGTTTTATCACCTCACGACTGCGAACCACGCGACCATCTGATCGTAACATTCATCTCTTAGTGCCATTGGATTATGTCGAAAAACCCATCAAAGTGATACATGTAGGCGAGGTTCTCCTATCGAGTGTCTAGGGCTAGTCCCTACACCAGGTACACCTAATGAGCCTGGCCAAAAATACATCTCGACAAACACAATGCATGTAGGCCTACGTCTGATCGCATGCCAAGAGAACTACCAAAAGAAATATGATTGAGGATGCAGATGCGAATGCACTTATAAGTGTGAAAGCCTGATTATCAATACGTTTGAAGGCCGAGGGATGCTGTAACTACTGCGAAGGCGCAGACCAGAACCCTCTGAACGAACCACCATCAGCGAGAATGACCATTCCTATGAATCCACGAGTCGGAAGAGAATCGACCAATCCAACAAGCTGATTCGTCCACCACCCTTCGTGCTCTCGGTCGACTAAAAGGGGTGCGAAAGCACCATCGCACCCTTCGACGTTGAAACACCCTCGGTGGTCTTAAATATCCCTCGAGGCTTCGTTAAAATCACCTCAACCACCCCGGACCCCGAGCCGGATGTATTAAGATGATATCTAGAAAACCAGCGAACAGTCACCAAATGTCCTCGCCAAAATTGTATCTTCTATGTGGCTTCTATGTGAAAGATGTTTTCTTAGCCATTATTGCTGCATTTTTAGACACTATCGCCTAGTTTAGGAAGGTTGATGATGAATCAAATACCCATTCGGTGTTCCTGGGTACCGAATTGGCTTTCATCGATCCCGTCTTATAGGAGCCCACGTACAATTATCATAAATCCGTCGTACAATTGCACTTAACATTGTTTCTTGTTTTTGCCATCTAGTTTGCTCATGGTTCGGTGTTTCACGATTTAGAGTAACGGTAGTCGGAGGTAAATCTTATTCACGAATGTGTATTGGATCTTTGCGTTACCACTGCGTTTTGGGGTGCCTTTCTCCAAAGACGTAGCTTTCTCTAAAGCCCCAGCATTTGGTTTCATGAGTTAGGAAACTTTTTACAGGTTAACGCATTCAAGTTGTGGTTATTGCACACGATGAATAGGGGCAACCCAAACCTAGTAGTCTGGCATTGGACTAGACGGCCTGTAAGGGTGCCAGAAGTTAGGAATAAATCATGGGGTTCTTCATGCACGACGATACGGAGCCACAATATTATTCGATCAACAGGATTTCTTCGTGGTATTCTCTCGGGTTCTGGGGTTTCGTCGTTTTCGCTCGAATTCTGGATGGATGTGGCGGAATCGGCTATTCGGAGGGAACCGCGCGGGAGTTCGTCAGTCGAGAATCGAACGATTCGCGAGACATTCAAGGACGAATAATCGGCTCGGTGAGTCTGCCGGATTCAGCGGGTACACCTGGTACTGGCATGCAGCGAAGCGACGGACATTCTCTGATTGATGCGTGTCGTTCTTCTTGTTGAGCGGGCTGTGCACTCTCTACCTCCCTCCGTTCTTCCCCTTTCAATGGTTCGCGTCGGCGACGTTACAGGCTTGAATGGGATCCGCGCCGCTTCTAGCTAGAACCCTGAACGAAGGAACAGCAACAGCCGCCGAAGCCGCGCGTCCCGTCGCCGGAAACGGTCCATCACGTGACCACGTGACCACGTGACGGTCCAGCCTTTGTTCGGTAGGATCATTAGTCTGTCAATATGCCCAAACGACGCTCGGCTCGCTATAGCCAGCTCGCCCGACCGCCCTATACCTATCTACCTGCACAATGCGCCCATTGTCTTGCTCGCTCGCGTATTATACACCCCTATTATGCGCGTAGGCGCGTGCACGAGCGCGAGCACGAGCCGCGAGTATGTTCCCTCTATAGCTACGATCCTCTTTCGTGGGTGGATAGTTTCGTGCGTGCTCGACGTGCCGAGCAAGCGATGCACGCGTTTCGCACTCTCGGCTCTTTGTTGCATAGCTCCTCTCGCCTCCAAATGAATTTTTGTCCTCTCGTGTCTCACGGCCTCGCGATATTTCACCTCACTGCACAAAAAACATCCCCCCTGCTCGAAACTTCCTCGAAGACTCACACTTGTCATTACGCGCGGAACAATTGTCTTCGGGAAGATTGTGCGTGACGAGGAATGATGTTGCGTAAGCCGGGCGAACATTTGTTGGAAAGTCCCCAGATCCTGCCACATCACTATGGGGATTTAAATAGGAACGCCGCGAGTAGAGAAACATGCAAGCCATTATGTGGAAACTTTGGAATCCATGTGGATTCCGCGATATTTCCTGGTTGACATCATTTGAGTATTTTTTACTTGAAACTCTTGACCGGAATTTATTGGATCTCCCAAAATGAGTACTTTCGTGATCCCGTGCACAAATTTATTGGACAGTCACAAGATGCTCCCACAGCTCTATAAGAATTTATTCGGGATGCCCTGTATAGGGAGTCCTCATTGGGATCCAAGTGGATCCTGCAGGTCCCGATGAACACTGTTTGAGAATTCTTACCATGTTCGAAACGACAATGTGTCAAAAGTCACGAGAAAAAACTCGCCGCGTTGAAACATAACCTACACGCTTCGTGAGCATGCACGTGTGTGGTGATATCATCTGAAAGTGCAAAAAAATGACAAACTATTTATAAGTGCAGCGGATTTTCAGTGCTATAATTTAAATCGATTTTCAAGGTGTACTTTTCGATATATACTTTTTTAAAGATCCACTCGTTTTGTATATCCATATATTTTGTTTAGAAAATTCGCCGAACGGAATGCGATAGGATCGATCAAGAATCGTATTGGATTCTGTCCGATAGTGTGGAAATTCTTTAGCATTCAGATAGGATTTGTACATTGTACGAGCGTGACGTTTTAGTATAGGGATCCGACCCTATGATCCATTGGATCTCTATGCGGAAGTAGAGGCATGAATGGGAATGCCTATTGGATGCCTGCGGCAATATCTGGGAAGTTTGTGCAAATGCGTGCCCACGATACGATTCCCCAAAATCTGTAAATCACTTTCAAGTTCATTGGGTAATCCTGGCGGTGTTAATGTCCCTGCGTATCCAGAGCTTTTCGTCGCGTTCGATGCTCCGGGTGGGATGCGAAGAACAAACGCGTTGCGCGGATCTTTCTCTGATCCTGAAAGCATTTTCACCCCTTGGAGCTTTCACCCCGAGTGTGTATAGTCGTCGCGTGTTGGCTGAGAAATTGTGGCGGATCAGAAAGGGTGTGGTAACGATGAAAGCTACTCCTCTCCGCCGCCGTGTATGCCTCCCATCCGTGCCGAGAGAACACGACAGCGACGACAGACTTCGGTGGCGCCCGAAGGGAGCGAAAGAGCGTAGGACGAAGTGCACTAAATCCAGATATATGATGCGCGCCCGTGACATGCAAATCTGCCCAAAGCCCGAAGCCATTACATTTTTAAATCTCTAAAGTCTGTTTAGACAGCCGCCTCTCGCGTTTGCTCCCTTGTTCTCCAGCCCGGACGCGTGAAGAAGGCCAACGTCTATGGTGCACGCTCTTCGCACACTTGTTTCACTGCCTACTTTTAATCGTTCCCGCGGAGCTCAGACTCACATCATTTATAACCAGCCTACTCAGATGCTACAGAGACTGGCAATCTTTATCCCGTCGACGGAAGCACAATCGCCAATTTTTTCTCCGCACCAAGCTCCATAAGATGGCACTGAAAAAAGGATATGTTCGAAAAACGTAAATAGAAACCCGGTATCAATGAAAACCCACGGCAAAGATGGAAAAGAGTTTTGTCATCAGTATCCGTGGAAAAAACGATTGCTACGGGTCTCGCTTGTTCGTGTAAAAATCGGCAGGGGAAAAGTCGCGCAATCGAGCACCCCTGATGGGATCGGAGGGACGACAGCGATCTCCCGTTCCTCCCCGTCCGCCGATGTACGTGATCGACGATCGATGCCAGAGGTCCGCGGAGACGAGTTTTTGCCGAAGACCGTCAGTTGCCTCGTCTCGTGGCCGAGCACGGATCGGCCGCTGCAACAACTCTGATTATATTTCGTTGTGGGCTGGAAGAGGACTCTCTCGCTTGATTCCTACGGTGTGGCCATCGGGAGTCCCGGCCTGAGGGCCCCACCCGGACCGTCTAGTTTACGTTTTATAGCTGGGCCAATTAATGCTCGATAAAAAGTAAACGGACTCGAGGGTGGTCGACACTCGACATCAGGCCCGAAGGTATACGTACGAACATCCCCGCTCCTCTCCAATCCTTCCCCGCGACTACTTCATCTTCCGTTTTTTCCGTATCCGTCGACCTTTTAGGGTACACGCACTGTCCGCCTGTAACCGTATCCCAAAACTGTTGTGTACCTGTTCGCTCGGCTGGCCCACAGTCGTCTTCGCTTCGAGATTTACATTTTTTTCCATCAACATCCTCATCGACGATTGGACCGTAATAAGAATAACGATCGGCCCACCGTTCGGTCTGCGAGCCTCGAAACGGCGAGAGACGAGTGTTCCAAGCGAGAAACGGACGAAGAAAAAGGGAGAGTGAATCGCGGTGGGCCGTTTTTGTGTCTTTCGGTACGATCGATCGTTCGCCTCGATGTTGTGTCTGGTTCAACGACGATCACCGACATCATCACATTCGCCAACAGTTGTCCAAACATTTGGTCCACTTCGTGCAGCGCGGTCACTGTACCAAACGTATCCCATCGAAACACGTTGAAGAAACTCGGAAGTCTGAGCATCTGCGATGACCCCAAACTACATGTAATGCTGGATATCAAAATTCAGGCCCGTTCCAAAAGTAACCGCCTTTCGCGTCCCGCCTTCTTGCTGGCTTGGCAGCACCGCGGGAACTTCATTTCCGGTCTAGATATCGACGAATGACAATAAAACTACGACCCTGGGGGGGAGGGGGAGGGTATCGAGCTAATCTGACTCGTACTCCGGTTGGACGCGTACGTGGAAGTCACCCGAGCATTTTGCGAACAATGGCAGACGGGAGAGGACGAGAGACAACCACGCCGCACGCGCAAGGCTCCAAAGTCTAACCACGAAACGGCAGCGGACTTGAAAACTACCGCCGACACAATGGGAACCAAGTTGCCGTTCCGACCTTTGACCCATCGCAGAAGCAGCCTCTGCACAGTCACTGCCGACGCCGCCACCGCGCGCATTCGCATACGAATATATACTCGCGTATTCTACGCTTTCGTCCGTGCGGAGTAGTCTGCCATCTCTGTTTCGATTGTGTGCTAATGCTACCGTGCAAAGCGTTATACACTCGTCCGTATACGCGTATAGGCCGAACCTTGTACACACAACTGGCGACGTTTTAGCTTCTCACACCCTCGCCGCGCTGCGAGCTGTCGGTCTAGATCTTACTCGACATGGAACATCACCTTGGTCTCCGCCTTTAATTTTGCTTATTCGTGCATGTTGTGGAGCATCAAAAACTACCCGCGAGTAACTAAACTCAACCATTAGTTACGTTTTTTTCTTCAATAAATAATAACTATTGAACTTATACATTTTTATTTAATCTAATACAATCTAATTTGAACCCCTAAACTACTTATTAAACTAATGAATAACTCAACTATTGAAGTATACGAATGTGTATGCTGAATACGGATTATGAATTCGTATTTAGGGGGTTAAAATACATCGATATGGACTTATTAAACAAATATTTAAAATCCTTGTTTTTTGCATTTCGGCTAAAAGTTGGTGGTTTCACAGAATTGCCCGTATATTTTTTCTGTTTCGATTTGAAACTTCGCTCTGTGCTCGTTCTTTTCGTAATATAGTATGTAATGTAATATCCTTTTATGTTATGTAATATCCTTTTATGTTATGTAGTATCCTTTTTTATGTAATATGTAATGTAGTATCCTTTTTTATGTAATATGTAATGTAGTATCCATCTTTATGTAATATGTAATGTAGTATCCTTTTTTAAACGCCGTTTGATTCACCGAGGTTCAGTTGTTTTTTCGAGTTTTGACTGCATTTCAAACTAAGATCATCGATTTTCCCTGATTTTTCCAAACACACCCCTTTGCCTCTTTTCAGCGGTTTTTCAAGTGCTCTTTCCGGGAAAGCTGATCGAAATTTCGGGATGAATGAAAGGGCGGTCTTTAAATTATCAAAATCGAGATGCACCTTCCATCAGTAATGAGGGCATATTGCCTAAATGGACATCAGAGGACCTATCAGTGCAAACTGTTCGGATGGCTATCAGAGCTGGATGTTCAACAGTGCTATCAGAACTGACTATGCATAAGAACTATCAGAGCTAGCTGTGCAGATGAGCTATCGGAGCTAGTTGATCAGAACAGCCATCAGAGCTAGCTGATCAGAAGAGCCATCAGAGCTAGCTGCATGATCACAGGAGCTACCGAAGCCAGCTGCCGAAGATGATCAGCATTGCCAACTGCGACTATCATTGAAGTATCTTTCGAGGGTCACTTTTGGCCAAACACCTGTGGTCCAATTTCCGGAAAGGTACAATAAATATGCCTCAATGTCAGTAGGGGCATCAGGTATTCACCCTAATTTGACGACGGCGCTATCTGAAATCTGGAAAGACTTCCACCATTCCCGCAAATGCTACAACTGCTCCATGCTCATTGTGTAAAGGTCACCAACCAAATTAAGGTCACCAACGTTCAAGTTCATCTTCAGTCAGACTCGCCAGCGAGTATACGGACAGAAGATTCGAGGGGAACGGAAGAGCTCGTGATTTTTTGTAGTCCACTGGCCCGCCTGGTGAATTTGAAACTTTCCCCGTTAGTTGAGCTGAGAAGCGAGAAGAGAAAGCTCGGGGGTTCGGAACGAAGGTCAGTGTCTGCATAAAATCGCAGTTGAATAAGTGAGCGTGGCAGAGGGATGGAGGGGAGATCTGTAGGCTGTATACGCGCCTCCCATGCTTGCGAACGAAATTCGCGTTGTGCTCTCTTCTGGCGGTATCCTTGCTTGCCGACTTGCGTGTGCTAGTGTAGAGAGTAGAGCGCGGCGGCGAAGGTTACCCGGCTGACTGGGATGGCTGTCGGGTTCTAGCATTTGCTATGCTGCCTGCGCAGCCCCAAGCTACGTGCTTCGCCTCGCGAGTCACGACTCAAATTCAACTCAAACTCTCGGCTAGCGCGCTTTCTGCATGCGCTATCCCGGACACTGAGAGCGCTTTCGACGATGCTCTGTTGGTCGTACTCTCGGCTGTGGCAGACTGGCTGTGGCTGCGATGACGTAGTGACGGGGGACGTCTACGAGGGGTGTCCGTGTACGACCTTGACACCAGAGTTCATGCACTTTCCACGGTCTCTCTCACCTCTCTCTCTTTCTCTCCAACCAACCGGGCCACTTTCGATATCGGCAACGGACTGATTTTTCTCCCTGCCATCGGATGTTCGCAACTTCCACCCCATCCAATGTGTCCAAAACTCCATTGAACTCGAGGAGTAACGCCTGCCTCATCATTCTCAATGTCAGAGAAAAAAGTCCCTTTACGTATCGTCATATTTTTGTCGGATATACGGATCTCGAAACTCGTTCATCGTATCGGAATATTGCGGATTCTCTGTGAACCCCAATGGAGTTTGTTTGGGTCTTTTGCGTCTCCAATGGAGTTTAACGGGATGCTTCTAGATCATAGCTATTTTCTTTTCTGCTTTGGGATTTTTTTTTTAGAACCATTAAAACACACTATCTTTGAATTTTTACTACACGTTTATTGACATTTTTACAGTCTCGCAGAGTTTTATCAGACACAAATAACGAGTTGAATCGGCTTTACACCGTTCGCAAGACAGTCCTATGTAAAAAAGTTGGTTGACGGCTGCCATGATTCCAGAGGTTTTGTTCATCTGACATCAAAACAACAAACGGTAGTTCAATTTGTTCAGTTCAAAGGCTATCACCGGAACTAGAGTGAAGTGAAAAATATAAAAAATTCCATTTTTGGCACAGTTTTGAAAGCTAAATTCCAAGTTTCGTCATTTTTTCGACTTTTTCAGCTTAAAACAAAACTATGGCCCATATAAGAAATATTCTAGTTCGGGTGACAACTTTAGATGTGCTGACTATGCCATAAAAATTAGAGCGAAATCCGTTAATCAGTTTTTGAGATATCATGGAAGCCAATTTGAAAAATGGAGCTTGGAGAAAAATGCGTTTAAGATTTCAAGTACAATTGACGCAAAGAAAATGTTGACTCACCAGTCAGCTATGCCAGGTCCATATAACACGCACAAATTTTTTGCAATTTGCGCAAAAAAAATCGGTTTTTCGCACCTATCACATGGGATGACCTTAAGAATAATAACGATGCACGAGCCAAGTGTTGGCAGTCGGCAAGTTATCTCGTAAGCCGCAGCGCATTCTTCGCAATTTATCGGGCGTCCAAGTACATCCATCAGTACGTATGACAGAGTGTGCATACTGCATCAAGCCGCATGAGGATTATCCCTGATGTCCAACAGTTTCGCCGATTTATCGACAAGCCCGCGACTACGCAAGTAGCAAAACCGGATTCGGGAGTTGACAGAAGAAATCGATTCTAACCGAACAATATATATATGCGGGGAATGAGAGGGAAAAAAAGCGAAGATCCAAGAGGACTGCATTGGGCTGCTCGTTGCGCACCCGTACAACCTGTTCCCGAGCGTTTTCCTTTCCTCGAGTCCCTCGCTTGCGGCGCTAAAACTATTTCCCAGCTCTTTATTATTTCGTTGTACGCTCTCTCGCCCTGTTAATTGCGTCATAAATATAATATCGTAATGGCAATCGGCGCGAAGTCGTTTTGTCAGATTGCCTTCTGTGCGCGTCCGCGAGAGTAGCGACCTGTCCGGTGAAACTGTAGCGAGGCTAATATGATATGCCGAGCCGGGAAAAAAAACACAGTTGCAAGGTATATTGTCGGAATGGAGGGCCTAAGAGAGAGAGGGGGGAGAAAGAGAGGGAGAGAAATAGAGAGAGAGAGGGAGGGAGAGAGAGAGAGAGAGAGAGCAAAAAAGGGGCGAAGAAGAGACATGGCAGAACCAGCGAGAATAGGGTGAGTAACTCTGGCCTTACCGATAATTAAACCGAAATAAAAATCCATTCCGACTACTGCATACTCGCGTTTGCAGGCTCTCGCTCGTCAATCCTCTCACACCCGGCATTCTATCCAACTGCTCGATTACCTTATGTTATCTCCCGATCCGCTTCTTCCCTTCTCGCCCTTCGTGCCCGAGCACCCTCTCGTATCACACCGCACATGCCCATCCGCGTGTGTGCTACCGTGTCACTCGCTCGACATCCTCGCGTATTTGGCAATGTTCGACCGATAATTGTTATAATCTCTCCCTCCCATGCCGCAATGAAAACTGACTCCTACACGACCGTACGAGGGAACAAAAAAACACCTCGCAGGGGAGACAAATAATATTTGTATTCTGCTGTCCTGATAAGAGGGTAGGTATTGGCTTTTCGGATTCACTGTTGGTCGTCAATGTCCGGACTCTTGTCACATGCTCGAGCTCGTGAATGAGCGATTAAAGAGTCATAATATAAGGCGGTTTATGTTTTTGTTTACTCAATAAATCTAGAAAATATGCATATGAGACATACATTCATTTTTCAGACAAAACTTTCTCAAAATATATCATTTGAAGGAAAATTATGCATTGTTGTTTTTTTTTCACGTGAAAAAAAAAACTTTTGTGTTACTGCCAACTTGAAAAAGTATGCGTTATCGATCATGATTATGAACAAATGCATTGGAGAATGTTTCTCTACAACGCAGAATAAAATTTTGAATCATTTATAATTATGCCGATTTTTATTTATGTCACAAGATTATTTATTATTACCATTAGACAATGTTAAATGTTTCTAAAATACGACAATGTCGCGGAAATTGAGGTGGGCAGTGATGCTCTTCATTCGCCAGCCAAGGTTCGTCATCTTTTATCAAGCCTTGATGGTTCAATAGCGAATATATAAAGTCTCCGATGGGCAGGATTGGTTGTTTTTTCCGAATGGTTACAAAGGTTTAGTTTACGTTAGTTCGCTGCTATAAATGGTTTATCCTGGTGCTAAATAAGTCAAACAAATTACATCACTCTTAGCGTGAACGTCTTGTCCATCTATCCACGAGTAAAATGACATACATTAAACTATTTTCTATCTCTGGTGTTTTGTTGCGAAAGAATTTCCAAAAATTCGGAAATACTCATAAGAAACATCAATTCCAAGGAAACTTATATACATTACCGCTCAGAAGTTTGGATACATCAGTCGATATTTCTTACCGCACTAAAATTTAGATAGCTCCGTCAAAAAAAAATAACCAAATTTAACGATCGGTATTTTGAAGGGAATAAATTCAGCAAAACATGCTTTTTTGATATATTTTTCATGATTTCTTTCGCAACGGTACGCACTTTCGTAGGTGACGGTTTTTCGGCTATTTTTCGACCACCGAGAATTGGGCGCATAACTTATGGAACATTTTTTTGTCACTTTTATTCATGACAATGTTGACTCGATTTTCATTATTTTTTAAGTTTCGTACGATTTTTTTTCGCAACGTTCTTTCACTTTTGGCTAAAAAAGACAAATTTTTGCAAAATGCAACGTAACGTAAGAACTATAGGGTTTAAGAGGAAGTGTCAAAGACGTAAAAAGGCGCGTATGTTAATATTGGATTGCCTGGATTTTTTAAAGAATTTTTCTGTGAAATGTTTTTTTTTCACTATTTTTGCTCGGAACTCCGATGAGTAGGATGGCTTAATGCGAAAAGTATGGCATTTAGGATAAAATATCACAAAGAGAAACTCTTTTTATTCTCGATTTCAAATTCGCTCGAATTTTTTCAGAATTTTTGTTTAACTTCTTTTTGAATTTTTTTCGGCCGAACCTCGGAGAATCGTCCGAACAAGTGTTCGGCGTATCGCGAAAACTATTGAATTGAAGACAAAATTTGACGAGGGGAAAATGTTGCAGTGTTTTCGTTTCGAATACGTTGACATTTTTTCAGATTTTTTAAATTTTTTACAATGTTTTTTCAGGTCATTTAGGTGCTATTGAAACATCGTAAAAAAAAATTGGAAAAAAATCTAAAAAAATGTCAACGCAATCAAAACGAAAACTACAACATTTTCCATGTAAGGAATAACCTTTATTTCCTGACTCAACCGTTTCAGATTTTTGCGTAATGCCCTTCTCAATCGAATCTTCTCCTACCACATTCCGGTCTAAAAGTTTACTAGCCCCTGAAAGCACATAACGTTATCGGCATATTTGGTTATCAATCAACAGTTCGGAGTCTCCAACGACTATCGACGTGCCTGCGCGTAAATGTCAACGAAACAAATTGAGAGTCATGCCTAGCATCACAAAATTTCCGATATTCGGTAAGTCGAATCTCCACCTTGAAGATAATTCGACGGGGCCGAGAGCAACAAGCCGCAGGGCCAATTCAAGACAACTTCCTAAGAGAACAACGTGTATATCTTGACGAACAAGACGAGGGAGCGAGTGGGGTAGAGCTTGAATCAGCTGACTAGGAAAACTGACCTAATTATTATGCATTTATTCGCGCGTATTCAAATGCGCCGAGCGACGGTGGATACCCTCGCTCTCAATCGGTGCAGAGCCAAATTCACGGCAAGAGTACCTTACACTCTCGCACGTGTAGCCCGCGCTTCTGATCTCGCTTCGACCAACCGAACGCATGAGACAACCCTTCGCACATGCGTACTCGCCACCCACGCACATCCAGCATTGCGAACGCGTACCGGGGCGTAGTGTGCTGCACACTGACATAGCAGCACGATGCCCTGGCACTTGATGCCCGAGGAGAATTGTCACATTGGAACATCATATTTTTATCTACATCGATACGTTGATCATCGAAAGCGCTTCCGGACAGGGCCAATGAATGAACCGAATTTGCCGAATTGCTCCGATGACCCGAAACACAGCAAATGATAAAGGTACGAAGAAAAGTAATCAGGTATGGCAATGTCGCCACCGGGTTGTTTGGGTTTACAGGTGGAAGCCACTAACGGTCATTGTGCAGTCAACCCTGAGGCCCAGTTTATTTCCCCAAATGCAGTGCCGCTTTTGCATGCTGTTCGAAAAGAAATTGAAGAGCAATGGAAGGTGGCGGGTGTCCAAGCAAATCCAAACAAACCCAAACAACGGAAGTTGGAATTGGAATTGTCGGTTGGTTCGTCATTCGCTCGGCGATCCTGATGACTCAGATCAGACGTTCCTGATGATCCTGATGATGCATCAGGACAATTTCCGAAGGTGATCATTCCGAGGAATCTTGATGCTAGTCCACTGGGGTGCTGTGGTGATAGTCGTGCAATAATATCGTACGCCATTATGGTCTTCGAAAAGACAAGGCGACCCTGCGAGACGCCTCGATAAGAGGGTTTGGAAGGTGGGAAAGTAGCCTATACATGCGGATCTCTGGGCCAAACAGACTCCACGGATATGCGAGAAGGGGTTGCGAAACGGCAGGGGGGGTAGAAAATAGGAGGGCGGATGAGGGAATCCGACAAGGGGTGCGAGGCAAAAGAGAGAGAGAGAGAGAGAGAGAGAGAGAGAGAGAGAGAGAAGAGAGAGAGGGAGAGAGAGTGAGTGTGAGCGAGGCAAGTTGGGTCGACAGGGAGTACAAAATACCTAGCTCGTGTCCCGCTCGTTGTAAGCGTCGCTACGCCTGTCCGTCGGTCGATGGTTTGGTTTTGTCCGTGCGACGGGTACACCGCGGGGGTGGAAAAGCGGGCGCTCGTTTTGGCTCTTTCTCTCTCAATCTCTCGGAAAGCTCTGGGCCAAAAGAGAGATAAAGAGAGAGAGAGAGAGAGAGAGAGAGAGAGAGAGAGAGAGAGTGTGGGAGGGAGGGAGAGAGAGAGGAAAGAGAGAGGGAGCGACCAGGAGAGGGTTAGCGGGAGGGCGTCTCGGCGCCATGCTGATTTGCATGTTGCGCCGCCATGACGGCCGCCACCGCCACCGTTCGCTCCGACACTCGCTTGGGGGCTGAAGGGGGGTTGAAGAGGTACAAGGGGTTCGCATCGATCGTTCTCGTCCGTCCTCGCCCATCTTCCCTCCGCGTTTAAACCTCGCTCTTTCTCCCTCATTCTCTCTTGGACCTCAATGCATATCACATGGATACCCTAAACCAATGTTTCGCATCGCATACAGCATAGTTGCTATTTCAATTCACAAATTCCTTGAATTGTTATAACGCTATAAAAAATACTAATAAATAACGCTTTATCAAACGGCATCAACGAGGTATAAAATGGTCACAACGGCGCAAAAAATATATTGACGGGAAATTGAGGTGCGAGAGTATTTGGGAGGTTATTGCAGGCAATGTGTAACTTTAACAGTCTATCAACCCATTTTTAGCAAATTCCCTGAATAACGAGCGGTCTAGGCGGGTCGAGCAACAGTTCGATTTCTTATACGCGAAAGCGCAGCCTCATTATGCAGTGCTATATATACATATATATTAAACTGATTCAAATTTTTTTTTCCTTCTGGATTCTCGTGCTATTGTTGGGTACTAATGGAAGAAGATTTCTCTTAAAAAATGGGCGCGGTCACTAAATTTTTAGAGGTGGCTATCTCGACTTTTTTGTATTAAATTTTTTTTTAATGAACGTATTGCATTTAAGCATAGTCATGGCTTCGGATTACGGATAAAAATCACATCCAGCAGCTGTTTCGTAACAAAAACAAACTCCAGCAATTTGAAAAGATTGCAATATTCACAATTCAAATCCAGGTAGATCAATAATGGCGTCTATACTACTTTCGTTATTCATGTAGATTTATTTATACGCATTAACATTTCGCACTTTTTACGAAAAATTAAATTATAAGCGTTTATTCATAAATCATGTATGTACACTTTCAAAATGCTACACTTATATAATATTTGTATTATTTACTTCATTAGATCCTGGAGAAAGGCACTAGAGGGAAAGGATTTAGTAGAAGAGATGTGTGAGGTTGCGGGGCATTTTGAGAATATACCGAGGAAAAAGGGATCAAGGGAGCCGAGATAAGGAAAGCGAAAGAAGGCACGAGAGCGGGGAAGGAATTTGTATGAACGCAAAAAGCGCTACGATAATAGGATTGAGGTTTGATGATTAGTAATAAGAAGCCTTGTAAAGAAAGAAGGGAAGCAAGAAAGGAGCAAATGTAAAAAGCCGCAAGCGTGTACATGAAATAAAAGATTCTATACTACTGCATATACATTCATTATTCAGTTCATTATTATTATCAGTTTTTGTTAAATTATCGATGATAAAACAAGGCGTCATAATAATAAGTTATTATGTTTTATTACGCAGCGTTTGAAATATTGTTTGGGCTCAATTTATTTACCGATTCATAACAATATTTTCGATTTTGTTTTCTAGCGCTTCAATGTGTGTGCGATATACTTTTCTTCATCGCAAAACAGCTGTGAAACATACTATTTCCTTTATTTATTCTATTTCCGGTATAATCTAATACCATGATCATATTTATTGAGTAAAATCATGAAAAAAATAACAAAAAGTCGAGATAGCCACCTCTAAAAATTGAGTGACTGCGCCCATTTTTTAAGGGAAATTTTCCTTTATTAGTGCCCAACAATAGCACAAGAATCCAGAAGGAAAACATTTTTTTTGTATCAGGCTAATATGTGTGTGTGTGTGTGTGTGTGTGTGTGTGTGTGTGTGTGTGTGTGTGTGTGTGTGTGTGTGTGTGTGTGTGTGTGTGTGTGTGTGCGTGCGTGCGTGCGTGCGTGCGTGCGTGCGTGCGTGCGTGCGTGCGTGCGTGCGTTCGTGCGTGCGTGCGTGCGTGCGTGCGTGCGTGCGTGCGTGCGTGCGTGCGTGCGTGCGTGCGTGCGTGCGTGCGTGCGTGCGTGCGTGCGTGCGTGCGTGCGTGCGTGCGTGCGTGCGTGCGTGCGTGCGTGCGTGCGTGCGTGCGTGCGTGCGTGCGTGCGTGCGTGCGTGCGTGCGTGCGTGCGTGCGTGCGTGCGTGCGTGCGTGCGTGCGTGCGTGCGTGCGTGCGTGCGTGCGTGCGTGCGTGCGTGCGTGCGTGCGTGCGTGCGTGCGTGCGTGCGTGCGTGCGTGCGTGCGTGCGTGCGTGCGTGCGTGCGTGCGTGTGTGTGTGTGTGTGTGTGTGTGTGTATGTAGGTACATCTAAGTCTCACTTCACGTCCTTGGTTAGCGTACATCGGCAGTATATTGCGAATAACGACATTGGTAACCCGGAGTAGGCTACGGACCCTCGCTAATTTGAATGCATGCCAATACCACGGGGTATTCGTATTCGTATGTATGCTCGTGTGCGCATATTCGTTTGTACCTAGAAACCCAAACACATCGCCGAAAAATGTTACGCGATCTTTTGACATTGTGTGCGGGTGTTTGTTTGGGTTCGGGTTTTTTTTTGTTTTGCCTGGTTTAATTCTAATTTGGGTTTTTTTGGACTTCGGTTTATTTGGTTTGGGTCTATTTGGGCTTGTTTGGGTTCGCGTTCCACTTGGATTCAGGTTTTGGTTGAGATTTGTTCAGGTCTGGGCTTGTTTGGAATTGGGCTTGGGCTCTTTTGATTTCGTTCCGGTCTGGGTTTGTTTCGGTTTGCATTACGTTTGGGTTTCTTGAGTTTGTTTGGGTTTGTTTGGGTTTGTACGCGATTTGACAAGTTCACAAGTTTACCACCATCCCTGAACATTCTGAGCGTGTATCGCTACGGATACACTATAGTGTACTAACGGGTGCACAACTACGATGCTATAATAGTTCCGCCGTTGTTGCGTTCCGCAATCTCCTTTTCCCCCTCCCCGCTCGGGGCTTTTCTTTATGGATACTTGCGCGTACTTGATGGGAGTATAAAAAAAAGAAGAACAAAAAGCAGAACAAAGCGAAGCAACGCAAAGGAGAGAAGATAAAGTTTTACGGTTAGCTGCTGCAGCATGGAACTATATCGAACAAGTGCTTGATACTTTTTGTACCATTTGGATGTACATTATGTCACGAAAAACAGTAGAAAAAAACATATACAAGCACGTACGCACAGAGTTACGTACAAACACAGATAGAGAGGCAATAGTCGCAAACGTGCGCCCTATATTTGCTTATGCAGCCGTAGAATAGGGCAGGGGTTGCTACCGAGCCGACAGATCCTCGTAGACGCACAGGCTTGGCTCTGTTTGTTTTCGTTGGACCACATAGCGTGATACGTTTGCGTAATGCGGTACATCCGTTGGTTCTCGCTCTCCTCGTGTGTCCCTCCGCAGGACCCACGGATGACGCAAGGAGACGAGAGGTGGAGAAACGCGTGGCGGAATCTGCCAGGCGGTAACTCATCCTCGGCCAAGCGTATTCGGCTGGACCTATACGCGCTTTGCTCTCCATTGTCATTCGTACTTTCTTTCGCCCGCTATTCCGCCGACAGGCAACCGCGTTGCAAAAAAAAGAGCACCACCGAGCGTCCGATATGTGAATCAAAAGGTTGGAACGTGTGGGCTAACCGAGAGGGTGGCAAATTCGTGTTATCAGCGGGCATGTGGGACAGGATGTGGATGAGATTCCTAATTTCGTAGTTACAGATGGGCTACCTCGATCATCGTGTGATTCGGACAACTTGAATCAGCCTCAATCTTGGTCGATTTAAACGGTCCAAAGGATACTTCGTGAAGCACGAGATTGCCCGTCTGAGTTAATTGACATAACGATGTAACTAGGCGTTAAATATATTCTATTATCTGCCACTTTAGCTCTCCAATGGCTGGCTCCGAGGTGTATAGGTGAATAGTAATCCCTGCCATCGCATCGAGACGCTGCTCGATGACATGACTTCGTAGGATTCCGATGATGCATCCAGTGGAGCAGTTCCAATGCTAAGCGCCGAATGTCTCATTGATTCTTGGTCATCGAATCTCATGATGGATGAATTGACGTCGACAGGCAGGGGTAAACTTCAGCAGTAGCAACCCAGGCGAAACGAGTTAGTCATCGTGCCACGAACGAAACGGATGCGAAAGTGAATTCAAATGTGGAGAAAAACCAGAGAATCTCACTTACAGTCGAAACGGCTCAAATGATTCGGCACCCGGCCAAAAGACATGGCAAGGAGAAATAAAGTTCGGAATAAAGAAAAGAGTAGCTGAAATCCGAAATATCTATTCAATGACATGGCTTTCAGACTTCACGGCATTGGTTCTACACCAAGTTCGACTCTAGCTGGAAATGTAGCCGTTGTAGGAGGGTCGAAGACGATCCAAGTTTGACAGCCTAGTTGTAAAGTCGTTGGTGCTTCTTCGATTACCCGTTGCGGTAGGACTCACATACGGCTTCTCTTTTATGACTTCGAGGTCGAACGCGAAACTTGCCAGAAAATCCTCGGTGAGCTCGTAAAAAGGGCTGGAGAAAGTGTTTAAGAAAGACGAATGGAGAGCGAGAGACGGAAAGCAAGAGCGAAAGGAAGAAGAAGAGCAAACAGGGAGGAAGATGAAAGCAGGCTAGGCCAGAGTGTAGTATATGGTGTGGATATACAAACGCTGGCTGGATAGGTCTCGTTCACGTACCTATATGAGGCGTAGGATAATGTGCGATGGGTCTAAGAGTAAAGATACAGGATATAGTGATGTGGTATGGGTTCAGAGCAATGGTGGAATGGTATTGGAAGCGAAAGGGGAGAAGAATAAGAGTACCGTGGTAAGAGAGAGAGAGAGAGAGAGAGGGGCAGGGGAGAGTTGGATGCCATGGACCCTTTGGATGGCTTGCCTCATGAAAGATGCATAAGACGACTCACCGGGGGCGCGATAAAGAGTCGACAACAGACAGACCGACAGTCACCCCTGCCTGCAGCCCCTAATACTCGTTGCAATACACCAACACGAGGAACAACCATGACTGCAGCGACTCCAGTTCTCGAATATACAGCCACCTTCATCCTCCAACCCCTCCGCGGCTCCTTCCTCCTTTCGTCTTTCCCCTTCTACCGCTAACCCGGCTCGTCGCCACCCACCGCAGGGGGTGGTTCCACTATCAATTAATTATAATCTAGATTGATGGATCCGATCGGCGCGTATCGGAGATTAGTCTCGCTGCTGTCGTTTTTCCTCGGAAAGCATGCTATTCCGATGGTGTATATTGTTATACTTGTATATCCGTGTGTTCGTGTGTGTTGCGTGGGTATATGTTGGCTCCTGTTCCGCAGACTGTGTACACACGCCATCGGGGCTGTTCCTACTCGATGGATATTGTCAGCGCGTATTGAAATCCATGTCTATCCGCTCAGCACTGACACCTATGAGATTGAAGTTGTGAAAAAAAACGTTACATTTGGCTGACTAAATCCCTCATTGGGGGATGTCACAGAATTTCAGTATTGAAAAATGGCATGTTAGGTTGTTTTTGGAATTATTTATCGAAGCAACGAATCAAGTGGAATAATCAAATATTTTGAAGTTTCGTCTCAACATTGCGGGGGCCACATATGAATGAGCAACTTTGTTGATCCAATGAGTCATTCGACCATACCCATTGCCTGTGTACGATCTGTAAAAAAAATCTGGAAGCCTGTCGTTTGGCCAATGACGATAGCGTTTCAGGGCTGTTCGAATGTATTCGATGGATATTGTCAACACGTATGTCTATCCGGTTAGCCCTGACACCTATGAGATCGAAGTGTAGGAAAAAATAACGTTCGGCTGGCAAAATCCTTCATTGGGGGATGAAAAAACTGAATGTTAGGTTGTTTCAAGAACTATTCATCGAATTAACTAATCACTCGGAATAATCAAAAATGTTACTGTTTCATGTCGATGTTTCGGAGGCCGCATGTGAATGAACAATTTCGTCGGCCCAATGACTCATTGTGTTTGCCTGTGTATCAGCTATGAAGAGATTCGAAGGCCCCTCAATTGGTCAATGACGATGGCGACTGCCACGTCACTTCCGCTTGCAACATCGATCGATCAACCACGCCGCGATCGTTTTATATTTACGAACAATTTTCCAACGAATGGAAGAATGAGTTTGGACTTGAGAGAAGCGAGTCCCTTCGTTCTATCGGTATATCTCGTAACTCCCTGGCTAGCGTTACGTTTCCGAGGTCTGTAGGCTAATGGCATGCAAGCAAGCGAGCAACCGAGCTCGACTCCCGTCCGCGTCGGTCGATAAGGATTAGCATTTTTATGGGTCTATCCCGCTTATGTGCCACGGCGCCTCGTGCCACCTTGTTTCCTTCTGCACACTCTCCGCACACGCGCCATCAAACGCCTTCTCATAACACACTCACACGTAGACAAATAACGTCCCAACTTTGCTACTTCTGTCGACGGTCTATTATTTCTCCACCATTCTCGCCGATTTGGCCATAACTTTAACGTTGTCGGTGCGAGTGTTGATTATGGCGCAAAATGAGATGCGCTTCGATCCTTTGCACACAGACCGTTCAACGATGCGTTTTACGGAGCCGGCCGAGAATTTTACGCTTTTTCACGCTTCTCGAGGCGTCAAAACCAGAAGGCCGGACGAACCGTGCTGGCTCCTTTTTCATCCCGGAAGCTGCGCACGGGCTCTTCTATACGAGTGACAAGGGTCAGAAGGATCGTCCTTCGGACAGCTTCATCTTCCATTTTTGTCTGACTTGTGCTATCAATGCCTTATTCAACGCTTCTCTGTATTCTAAACTTTGAATGAGCTGATATGTCGTGGTCTCGTGAAAGCTTCTCTCTCCTTTCGATTCTATCTCTCGCTCTCTCTAGCAACATGCTCTTAAGGGGATCATCCCATGTGACAGCTATTTTGTTTCGCTTTTAATTGGGGTTTGTTTTTCAAGAACTATTAATGCACACTATCTTTAAGGGGTCCGGTGGGTTAAAATTTTGTTTTAAATCCATTTTTAATAAATTTTATTATCCAATAGTACAATATGTCTAGAATATTCTCTCAAAATTTTAAGTCAATCTGAGGAGAGTCTAGGGGAGAGATAGACCGCCTTTGGGAATTCGCCCCGTTGGGAAATATCGGCTGGGAGCAACGCAGGTATATCGCATTTTTCGCAAAATACTATTTTTGAAGTCGGTGGAAATTTTGCACACTTTTTCAAAATAACACTCACCAGTGATTGAACGAAGCATTTTTTCCATTGCAACTAATTTTACGAGACTATGCGTAGTGTAAATTGTACCAAAAATTGAACTATTTTGCATACAACTCTGCTGCAAATTCAAATGTCGATTTTTTTCATCCTTCGTTCAATGACGAGCTATACTTAACTATTAACAGAAAAAATTGGTTTTTTAATTTCATATAAAGCTATCTGAGCTATCATGACCACCACGAGGACACTTTTTTTGAGGGGTCTCCGGAAATCAGGTCCCACCGGCTGAATTTCCCAAATTTTTATAAAATATTGTTGAAATGTTGCTCTTTTATGTGCTTAATATTTTGAATAAAATAATTTATAGATTATATTTTTTTTTATAGAGAAAATGTACTTTTCTAGCTTCGAAACCCACGTAACTCCTTAATTTTTACCACACATTTATGAACATTGTTACAGACCCTCAAAATTGTATCGAACAAAAAGAAACGAGTCGAATCGACTTTGAACCGTTTGGAGACACTCACGTGTAAAAAAAATTTGATTGACGGCTGCCATGATTCCGGAGGTTTTGTTCATTTGAATTTGAAAAATCAAACGGCATTTCAATGTGTAGACCTAAGGCTATCGCCGGAACTGCAGTAAAGTAAAAATATCGATAAGTGCATTGCTAATACGGTTTTCAAAGTTAAATTGCAAGTTTTGTCATTTTTTTCGACTTTTTCAGCTTGAAAAAACTATAGCAGATATCACAAATATTATAGTTCGGGGGAGAACTGTAGATGTGCTGACTACACTATAAAAATGTTAGAAAAATCCATTCATTAGTTTTGGAGATATGATGGAAGCCAATTTGAAAAATACAGTTTTGAGGGGGAAAAACGCGTTTAAAAGTTCAAGTACGATTTAGGTACACAAAGAGAATGTTGACTCACCATTAGTCTGCTATACCGGCTCCATATAAAACATACACGTTTCGTGCAATTTGTGAAAACAACATTTTTCGATTTTTTGGACCAGTCACATGGGATGCCCGTCTTAAGGGTATTCACTCCTAAAGCACGAAATAAATACACCTCGCTCTCTCTCTCTCTCTCTCTCTTTCCCTCCTCCCTCCTTTCCTTTGTAGCCCGCCGAATTTCTTCCATCCACCACCATTCACCATTTTGCCCTCAACAAAAAGCCGTTTACCGTAAGGACATTTCGATGCCCGCTTACGTCCCCCGAAACTTCATTGTACTTCGTACGACGCAATGATCTCTAGATTCCTACGCTCATCTCAATGATCTTCAGACGACGATTCAACGTTCATTCCTACATCTGCTTCGAGTTGGGGCGCATCGATATCGCCAGCCTCTCAATATTTCAAATCGGACCCCACCCGCTCGAAAAATTCATTCACTAAAAGTTTTCGCAAATTTTGTGCGACGAGAGAGTGCGTCGTAGATCTGGAAAGCTTCACGCGGAGCGGAGGGTTGGAAGGCCAAGAGTAAATT